>CAWYPQ010000534.1:0-410769 GCA_963965965.1 Trididemnum nubilum | reverse complement strand
TTGTTTCACTGTTACAGTATTAGGTTGTAAAGTTGCTGTTACAAAAGAACGGTTTGTAAAAAGTTTGAGCTTTTTGAAACAATTCTAAGTCGTTAGGGAAATATCATTGTCCTCTTTTTGTCTTCAATGCCCACGCTTGCGTGAGCGTTGCAGGTGTAGCAGCTTCTTCACGTTATTCACGTTATTTATCACCTCTATCATTTTGCTTGAGTAAAGTCTCACGCTACTCCATCCAAGAATGATTTTTAATGCAAATAATTAAACTAGTTGGGAGTTGCCTATTCCTAGCCTTTTGTTGATGTCCCGGTTTTCAAAACAACATAATAGGTCGAAACTTGCTTGTTAGTTTGATCGTTTGAGCCTCCGTCAAGTTTGGGAGCAGGTTTTTTGCAGGATCTTGGTCTTGAACCAAGACTTGTTCAAAACGGAGTGTGGCCTGTAGAGCAATGGGCCATGTCTTTCTCGGATTTTCAACACCTTGTACAGAAAAATTGACTTTACCTTGTACCTTTCAAACGTTCAGTTTGCAACCTTCAGTCAATATCGGCTTCCTCGACGGATAAGACTACGCAGCCCTAATGGCAAGTAAAGAATTTGTACAGTGTCTTTCCAAAATCACAACAATAAAATCGGGTATAAAACTGACGTATAACTTTTAAATTAGCGGATCAGCGTATTGTACCAGCGCTGCAACCAAAAAGACTATAAGGAGGCTTTCTTTAGCTCTTCTTTTTTAGCCCAGTCATTTAAAAATTTAATCCAAATGCAAACGTTTAAACATGTTTTGGAGTTGGCATAAAAGTAAACTGAGGGGCACTAAAGCGGAACTGGCAATTTAATTCTTTCATCTGGCTTTCAAATCTTAGCAATTAAGTTTGAATGGCCTTAAAAATGTACTTTGAATGGCTTAAAAATATTTTTGTTTTATTTCTTCAAAAAAAAAAAAAAAAATCGCAAAACTTGCCAAGCAGCGTCTGGGGGCTTTGTCCTTTGCAAAAAATATGATACAAGTGGCGTAAAAGGGTTAAGTAATGTGGCTTTTTCCCAGACCTCTCAATTTTTGGTGGTTGTGGTAGCTTTGACCCCGGACCTTCCTGAACAGTCTTGAACCTTTCTGCCCAACAAGTCGCCTAATTGAGATATTTTCGAACAGAAAACTTTTAATTTTGGTTCAAACCTCCCTTTTCTCTCAGCAACATCCTAGTTGTGCGCTTGCATGTTGATGTATGTTTGTATATATGTGCGGTGCATTTTGTTTCCTTTGTTTGTTTGGACTCAGTATGACCCAATTAGCGCAGTGCAAAAACTTTCCTTTTGTATTTACTATTTGTCTAAATTTATTTATCGTTGATGAGTTTTAGTAAAAGCTTTTGGCTCCCCTTAAGTTTTTGTTTTGCTACGCCCTTGGTTAAAACAGCATCTAAAGTTTTCAAATACGTTTTATATAACTAGCTCTAAGTGATCAAATCTATTCTATACTCGTACATACGATTAGCCAAAATGATTAATAATGTGGTCAGTGGACCAGAGTATAACTTTTTTTAATGAAAACTACTGAAAGGTTAACGAATTGATCAACACTTTTGTTACGTAAATGCAAATCTAAAAACAAGAAAGTATTGTCAATAATTACATTCCATTGTTGTTGAAATAAAAACCAAATTTTTGAAGAAAGTATGATGAGCAGCTATGACCAATTTTTTATTTGTGTTTAAAATGAGCGAAATTATTCTTGGAATGTGTAGGATTTACCTGTACTCGGCAGCTTAAAATATCTTAACCAGCTATACTGCTTTTTAACCCTATGTTACTTGGGCTATTTGACCAATGCATTTTACACGAGGGGAAGGTAAAATGCCTCCCTATCAAACTTCTAAACCAAACGTGATGGGAGCACCAATTTTGGCCTGCGGGTTGTTCAATAAATTTTGTCAAAAATTTCGTTTTGATTTGATGACGTCATTATTGTGACGCCACGGACACTTTTTCCAAAAATGACCTAGTTTTTGCAATAACGTTATAGGCCATGGTGCAGCGAACTAAAAAAAAAACTAAGCTCGCATGGGGTTCTTACAGGACGCGTGCTGCCATGGATCGAATTCTTCTTTATTCAAAAACAAAAAATGAAACAAATAAATAACTATACAACGCTACAGCACGGTTTAAAAATAAATTTGAAAACCGGCGAGCTAAAGAAAAAATAACTAATAAAGCCCAGCTAGCTTAACCCAAAATGCACGTAACAAAATGTACCAAACATAGGTAACGTCATTTTAAGGGTCTGACCATGAAGTCATAAAAAAGAAGAATGATTTGAAGAACGCTTGACATCACAGTCAAGATTTGCAAAGTTTGCCTTCTCCATACGTCGCGCATAAAGAAAGAAACAAACTTAATTATATGCAAATTTAAACACGTACAAAATTCCAACGATTTGTAACAAGTTTCGAGCTGAATTACAACAGGTGCAAAAATGCCATGCAGACCGCGCTCTTTGGGTGAAGGCAAACAAATCAAAAATTCGAAAATGCAATACAGCAAATCAGGATTTAATGCTATAACGTGACACATATCGCCCTCAACAACAGGCCATGACATCGTGCAAGCGCCGGCTGTTTGTGGAGGTTGACTGCGAAAATTCTCTATCGTTACAAAATTGCTGATTGAATGATTTTTAAAATTATATTAATTGGACACAAGGCTCGAGGCCAAGGACACAAAAAAATTTTGAGGCCAAGGCCAAGAACAACACAGACGCAAGTGTTCTCCAAAAAAAAAAAAAAAAAAGGTCCTCAAAACTTTTTTCAGGCGAGAAAGGTCTTCAAAAACTTTTTCAAGCGAAAAAGGTTTTCAAAAAATTTTTTTCGTGCTGTCCTCGAGCCGAGGACAGGGCAATTTTCGAGGACTTGAGGCTTCGAGGCCAAGGCCAAGGGCTTCAAAATGTGTCCTCGAGGCCAAGGACGTCCTCGAGAACTCCACCTCTGATATTCAACGGTTTAGCACTCCTCTTTCACAAAGTACACTTAAAACCATCAAATTGTATTGAAAATAATTGATATTAAAAAACTTCACAAACTGTTCACTAATAAATCGCAACAATACTTAACTAAGCTAATAACAGTTGTCAAAACGTACCCTACACTCATAAGTAGTAAGCACAGCACAGCAACAAGCACGCATGGCAAAGCATAGTAAAAGTGATCTTTTGTTATTATTACAGCACAGTAAGGGCGTACGCAGGGCATAAGCAAAGGCGTACGCAGGTTTAACCCCCCCATTGGTCTATCGACTAAAATGCACAATAAAGAAAATATCATGTTTTTAGCACTTTTGAGCCTGTTTTGTTTTTTTTGCAATGACATCAACTCCAACACGATTTAAAGCCACTTTTGAAACATTTAGAGTTTCTTGGGGGGAGTGGCATAATTTGCCAAAGATAGAACTTGCAAGTCAGTAACAACTTCAAAAACTTGCCAAAATTAGCAAATCTAACCGCTAAAAATGCTTAACATTGGCTTCATCAAAAATATGGAAATGGGGTTTCAGTATTTGTTAATTAATCAGTATTAATTAGTTAATTATTAATCCACTCAAATCTTGTTCCATTAGCCCCCCTCTCAATCCCCAACTGTCTACTCTATAAACTACAGAATATAAACGGTAGAGAGTTTTTTCAACTTATGATTTTGTGATTTACCGGCTTGTAAATTAGAGTACTGAAAAGTTACCATTAGCCACCTCCCACATAGCCTATTTATGCAAACAATTTGATCAGGTTTGCACTACCAATTTCTATGCCACGTTTTGAAAGCATTATTTTTTATTAAAATAACCCTAAAATTAAGTTACTTTTGAAAAAAAAATGCAAAATTTTCTAGCGCTGGGTGCTACGCCCCCACACCCCCAAACACAGTTTCCCATAGCGAACTTCTGGGAACACACCTGGCAACTTTGTACTGTACTGTTTATAATTATGAGCGTTTTTCGTAGTTTTTGTTTAGAACAATTTTTTCTTGATCGTTCAGTTGCAAACTTTATGATGCTAATTATAGACGTGTGCCTAATGCTTAATTGGTTTTTGTTTGAAAAGTTTTATTTGCATTACGCACTGTGTGACTTTGATTCCATTTTATGACATTGCACTAAGTTATTTCGCAAACAAATTTTTGATGTCATTTTTGACTCACCCCCTATTGAAAAATCCTGCGTACGCCACTGCAGCATAGTAAAAAGTACGCTACAGTCATTGACACAGCATACCAAAAAGTAATCTATAGTTATTACCACGGCATAGTAAAAAGTACGCTACAGTCATTGACGCAGCTTGGCAAAAAGTAATCTACAGTTATTACCACAGCTTAGTAAAAAGTATGCTGCAGTCATTAGCACATCATAGCAAAAAGTATCTAAATTCAATCCGGGACACAGTGCATAGAGTCATGAAATGCCTTCAGATTAGCAAGTTATAGGTACATATCATCCAGTAAAGCAGTTTCTTAATCCAATGCAACTTCGAGAATTGATTGAGGGAGCTTTTTGAGCTGGATACCGTAATCAATTCATCTTTTAAAACCGAAAATGAAACGGTATCTTTCAACAAAAACAAATTTAATATTTCATCTTTTGCTAACGGCACTTGATGTTCGCTTTGTTGTGCGTTCCGGTGCCGAAGGAGTAGAAATCTGGGAGGATAGTACTCCTGGCCAAATAGAAGGAGAATTTTTTGGTCTAAGCTTTTCACCCCGAACTTCCATAGTCTAAAATTTTTTTGGCCAATGGAGTTCTCATAAAACAGTATAGCTATTTACAGTGAGATTAGCATTTAGCACTGCTTATATCCATTTTTTTTTGTTCCTCAGTATCAGCAGGCAAGCGATACACAGACAGTTTTTTACCAGGGTCTTAAGTGTTAATATTTTCACAATCATATTGTAGTTAGCGCGACATGCGTAAGCACAACATTTTCTAGGCATTAGGATATCTGATATACTTGATCTTATTAAGCCGCAAAAACAATCATCTGTATAGTAGGCAGTGGTAATTTTAACAAGCCTGTATATGCAATAATCCTTATTTATTCTTAATGGACAGTAAAACTAAGGTATGCCAGCAACTGATAAAACGTACACTAAAGACTAGCATAAAGATATGGTTTTGAACCGCTTAATGGATACCTACTACCTAGACGGCTATCTGCAGCTTGTGCATGATGTCCCAAACTCTCATTGCAGTCAGCGTTCTTCTTTAGATTCCAACTTACAGACCTGTATGCTACTGGCACTCAAGATGTAGTTTAAAACTTACAGTAGTCTGTTGCTTTTTGCATCATGTTTTTAGCTAACAGAGGCCTGCATTCAGGCATATACAGAAAGTTTTATAATTATAAACTTTTCTTCGATGCAATTGGTTACGTCTAATCTAAACCAGATCAGTAAATTACACTTTAAGCAAAACTCTATTTTTGCAATTTAATTATTTTCTACTAACTGGGTCATCAACTGTTACAACTTTACCAAAAAATCTACTCCTTAAAGGCGGTGAATCATCCAGCCAATTTTGGTGGTTTACAATAGCTAAAATTGAACTATAATTTTTGATATTTTTGTTTTGATTTTGGGGCTGCGTTTGCAAAGATATTCAACAAATACAGAAAGATATCCCCCGAAAAAAGTTTTTGGAAACTCTTGAGTTTTGTTCTTCCCGCCTAAACCACAGTTCTCTAAACTATTAAGCCTACTGCAATCTTATTAAACTATTAGGTCTAACTGTCTCTAAACTATTAGGCCTAATAGTTTAGAGATAATTTAGAGATAGTTAGGCCTAAACTATTTAACTATTTAGAACAGAGATGTGGAAGCGGAAGCGGAAGCTGGAAGCGGAAGCGGTGGAAGCGGTTAAATATTTGTGGAAGCGAAAGCACTTTGATGAAAGAGGTTGGAAGCGGAAGCGAACTTGGAAGCGAAAGTGTTGAAAAAGAGCTGGAAGCGGAAGCATTTTTTTCAAAATCAGGCGCTTCCGGACTTTCAAACTGGCTACAACCGTTGGGGAAAAGTGTTACCATTGTAGCGTCAGCTCCAGCGTAGCCACAAGTGAAAGATTAAATGGAGATATGGATTAATAAGTCAACCCGGAGAGTAGCATAAGAGGTAGTTCAATCAAGCCGGTCGACCGTATTGGGACGCGTCCTTTTGACAAGCGTTACAATGGCGAGCTCGCCAGGACGTTGGAGTGGTGGACGCACGCCCTTGCGCAGATTGGTGACGTAGATGAGCCGTCGCCAGCGTAAAGGGAGGGGGTGAAGTAGCGTCAGCTCCAACGTAGCCACAAGTGAAAGATTAATTGGACATATGGATTAATAAGTCAACCCGGAGAGGAGCTCGAAAGGTTGTTCAACCGAGCTGGTCGACCACATTGGGAAGCGTCCTTTTGACACAAACGTAACACCATAATAACAATAACATAAAATCAGCAACCAGGGCATGGTATGGAATGGAATGAAAAATGGAATGGAATGGAACGGAAATTTTGGTATGAAATATGGAAGATGCCAGAATGGAATGGAATGGAAGATTTCAAGAATGGAATGGAAGACAATCTTCCATACCAATTCCATACTAGATTTTGTGCATTGTATTTACAAAAAAATACATACTGATGTTAGGTGCTGGTAAATAATATAGTCCCAGAAGTATTCAACTTCAATATCTAGGGTAATAATCGTCGACAAACCGCGGTACTTTGGTTGTTTATATTGCGCAAACAGTGTACGTTTTGCATCATTGAAAGTACATTGCAATTTGCAGCATTGATGTTATAGTAGACTACTTTGACAGGTTTGAACTGTTTTTTGTTTTCTTACATCGTCACGAAAACTCGTATTTTTTATTTTATTCCCGTTTCAGCTTAATTTTATTTGTATTTTTAGTTTTTTAGCTTACAATAATTCTTTTTGGTGGTAAAGCTTGGTATTATTTCTTTTACAGTAAATGTTCTTTAGCAGTTTGGTTATGACAAATTTTATAGTTGACATGAGAGCAAACTTGTACGGTAATCATTAGATCATAGGCGTAATCAGGGGGCCCAGGCCCTCTGCCCCCCCCACCAATTGAAATGCTACCAATGATAAAAATAATGACGCAAAGCCTAATTATTCAGTTTTTTTTTAGAATTTTTTGGGTGCAACAGTAAATGCGTACAACAGCAATTAGCAGTAACATTAATATTGACGACTAGGGGGTCCGGGCCCTCTCAATTTAAATTTTTGCTAACCAATTAAAATGTCCAAGCCGGGAGAAATTCAAAATTTAACCCCAAAATGAAAGATTTTAAACGAGTTTTGGACTTGAAGTAAAGGGAGGAATTTGTTCAATTGGCTCTCAAATCCCAAAAATTTTGTTCTTTCAAATGGCTCTGAAAACGTGCAAAATGTGATCCAAATGGCTTTAAAATAGCCATTTTTTTCCAAAAACTTACAAAGCATCCCCCAGCGGCTGGGTGCTTCGCCCCCAGGCTCCCATTGCCTCCAGCGGATGGTGGCTCCGCCCCCAGGCCCCGTTTATGACATGTTTGATTTGCACTATTTTGCTAACCACGTCTCCCAATTTTGATACGTTAGTAAAACTTTTTAACTAGCGGCTTTAGTCTTTTCCCTTTACCAAATCCTGGTTACGTGCTAAAGCAGACTTCCAGCTTTTGATCTTTCATTTTTTGTCTCATAAAAAGTCTCCTTTTTTTTGAAAATTTCTGATTACGCCACTGCATGTGATTTACGGTTTAGTCCTCCCCCCAATCCCAAATCCTGGTTACGCCTATGTATTAAACTATGTGCAATACGCATACCAGATACCGGCTGTGGCATCTTAGTATTGTCGACGCACCTACACGAGCGGTTGCTTGCAACATTGCAAAGATGCAAAGCAGCTAAATAAACGTTGCATTGCTTCCGGTCTACACTTTTTTTGGTATGGAAGTATGGAATGGAATATGGAAGAAAATTTTAGTATGGAATAAAATATGGAATGGAAGACTTTTTGTGTAGAATGGAAATGGAATGGACAAAAATTGCCAGAATGGAATATGGAGAAATCGCATTCCATTTCATCCCATGCCCTGTCGACAACACAAGTCAAATAAAATAGCTTACAAAGTAAATTTTCCGGCTTTTTTTAAAACTAAATACAATTAGCTGTTTCATACTGAGCAGGGATGTGGAAGCGGAAGCTGGAAGTGGTGGAAGCGATTAAATTTTTGTGAAAGCGGAAGCACTTTGATGAAAAAGACTGGAAGCGGAAGCGAACTCGGAAGCGACTAATTCTATCCGGAGCCGGAAGCGGAAGCAAAAAATTCCAAAGGTGAGGAAGCGGAATCGGAAGCACAAAACTTCAAGATGAACTGGAAGCGGAAGCATTAAAAATTTGACTGCTTCCACATTCCTGATTTAGAAATAAACTATCTCTAGACTTTTAGGCCAACCACAGTTCTCTAAACTATTAGGCCTACTGTGGTTTTGGCGGGAAGAACAAAACTCAGAGTTTCCAAATTTTTTTTTTCGGGGGATATCTTTTTGTATTTGTTGAATATCTTTGCAACCGCACTCCCAAAATGAGAACAAAAAATATCAAAAATTATAGTTCAATTTTAGCTATTGTTAACCACTGGAATTGGCTGGATGACTCACTGCCTTTAATTGCTGTAGAGAACCAATCTACCAGTTTTCAAAATCATTTCATTGACTGCGAGTTTATAGTGAGCATACAGAGCGAGACAAAATAGAGCCAAACCGCGTGCCGTGTGCAGAATGCAAAATGGGGCGAAAAATTAGAGCCAACCTCCACAAACAGCCGCCGCTTGCACGATGTCATGGATAGGCGATTCAAATTTTTTACAAAAGATTTTTTTGATACTGAATCATAAATTGCCTCAGTCAACTTGTTTACATCACAAAAACGTCTTGTAACGTCATTTAAGTTAAATATTGGCCAAAAATGCTCAGATTTTAGAAAGTGGTTTAAGAAAATCTCAAAAATCGGGAAACTTTCTGTTACCTCCACAAGTTTTAATTTAAGAAGTTATTTGTAATGAATTTTCACTCAACGTCGAATTGATTTAAAATAAAAATCATCTTTTGAAGGATTTTATCACGAAAAAATAACAAGAGAGAGCAAAAATGCTTTCCCTCTTCCGGCGTAAAATACGGTTAAAGACACGCTTGAAATTAAAATTTAACTTGAATTTGAAAAAACAAACAAACTTAAAATTCTGTCGCTTTTCAAAGAACGTTTAAAAGCATATTATTTTGGCCTTTACAGATGTTGCTATTGTTTGATGCCAGTTTTTTACAGCTCATCACCTTAGACTTGATATCTCTATGTTGTGTACAGAATTTATCTCTGTAAAGTCATTTCCTTTTAGTGCTACTATGGCCCATTAGTCATGATATGCATCGACACCTGTTGATATTATCTAAAGGGCGGATATAAATTGCTTATTGTACTTTTTTTTCAAGTAAAGTCTTTAAACAAACTAGATGCAAAAGGCCGATGCGAAGGGTATGAGACATGTCTTTCACTAATTGACATTTTATTGTTCATTCGAATTTTGTTTATGCAATAAAAACGTCATATAAAACATTTTTGTTAATTTATTCATAAAAACAGGCACCTACTATTACCAAAACTTTTAAGCATGAAAATTGCGTAGTAATAGCCTCGCGATTTTAAGCAGTTGATGTAAATAATGCATATTCCAATGTTGTTTCTTTTTTGCTTTTGTTCTTTTTGTCTATTGTAGCAGAGGTGGAGTCAAGAACACAAGACTCGAGGCCAAGGCCAAGAACACACAAAAAATCCGAGGCCAAGGCAAAGGACCGATTTTCCGAGGACAGACCCTCTAGAGGCCAAGGGCAGAAATGCTCAAGACCAAGGCCAAGGACCAATGATACAACGCGCGAGTGTTTTCCAAAAAGAAAATGATCTTCGCGCAAAAAATCGCAAATTTTTCGCGAAATTTGTTGCGACGAAAAAAAGGTCATGACCTCAGCCCATTTTTACCAAATCAAAAAATATTGCTGTCCTCGATCGAGGACAGGGCATTTTCGAGGACTTGTAGGCTTCGAGGCCGAGGACTTGACCTTGAAGGCCAAGGACTTCGAAATGTGTCCTCGAGGCCAAGAACGTCCTCAAAATCCATTGTAGTAATGAAAACTTCAATTTGAATTTTAGCAACACTATTATATTAAGTTTTTCATCTAGTGACATTGTTATTGTAGTGTTGTACTAGCGCATATTTATCCTCCCGTCACCGGACAACGTCAGACACTAACTGTTGGACAATCGGCACACTTTTCATGCATTAAATGAGGAGTGCAGGCAAATTCAATGGGGGTATTAAACGTTAGGACAATCGCTTTAGATTATATTAGCGTTGACCCTAAGGTCTTCAATGCCTTCGTCGCCAACTTCTCGTTTACTAGTTTCGCAGGTCGTCTGACTCATTAAAATGTGTCTTCAATTATTCTTAATCTTTCGGTTGTCCTTTTCTTTTACTTCTCAACTTATTCGAATAAAACAAGCCTTTTTATAAATAAATAAATAATTGTATTAAATAAGGTGGAAAGTATCCTTCACTGAAAAGAAATAAAAATCCGGTAGTCACTTGAACTAAAAATCTGGAATGAATTTGAACACAATTTGTTCTGTGACCTTATGAGCCCGAGATTTTCTTGACCAATCAGCGCAAGACAACTCATGATCACGGCACGCTGATCAGCCAATGGAACGTCATCACGTGCTGCTTACAAAGCCGCAAAACTACGCAAAAACAATGAAAAAGTAATTAACAAAAATCAACGCTTTTGCCCGACTTCATCCGAACTACGCCACGAATAGCACACAGCGATAAAGGACCACAAACACTCGAGAAACACGGGTTCCTTTCTCGCTGTCGCCACACAAGCCACCCCCCAGATGAAGCGGACCCTTCAGGGTATGAAGAATCGATCTAAAACAAAACAAATAGAAATTAAGAGATGATAAAGCTTGAAAAAGGTAACAGAACAATAAATGTAATATACCCAGCAAACATGGCTATGCAGGGCCTGTAAAGGTTTAATGCGGGCAGTGCAGGCCAATGCGGGTAGCGGAAGCCTGTGCGGGCCAGATGCAGGTACTGCATCGTAAAACCGAAAGACACACTGTTACTAAATGCGCTAATCAAGACTCGAGACGGTGTAATGTTGCGAATATATGCTTGTCTTTATTTGAAAATCATTATTCTTATTCACAAGGTTCTCTAAAATAACCGTGCAGGTCTTGTGCAGGACCTGTGCAGTTTTTTGGCTCAAACACTTCTTTAAGAAAACAAAATAAAGCCTTCAAAATTCTTTAAAATATAGCTGACAATTAATGTTGCCAGTTCAAATTACACTTGAACACACTAACGAGCAGGGGTGTATTCTCTAGTGATTCAAGGTGTTCAGCGCACACCCTGCGATATGACAGTGTGAACGCGTTAATTACACTCGACTAAATTTTTTGTTTTTCTCTTTCTAATCTCTGTAATACCAACGCAGTCTGCGTTCTTTTTGCTTTTGATGAATAGCAAACTGCTTTTTTTCAACACAGACAATGACGTCACACTCTCTGTCATAATAAGTTCAATAGATATTGTTGAACGCAAGGGAAGCAGACGTTTCCATTTTATTTTTAATAGCATTATATAGCGGAGAGTGATTTTTTCTCTTTTCATGCAATTCAAATGCCAGAAATGTTCAACTTTGAGATTGAACCAGATATTATACGTCACAATGCATTTCCAATCATACGAGTGGCATCATAGTTGTATAATGCGGTTGTGCGTTATTGCGGGTCATTTTCGAAAGTTTGGCGGTCAGTTTTTATATTTTAAAGTTATAGGTAGGTCAAATTTATTCTGTAGAATGAAATAAGCGTTGACAGTATAATTAAGAAGCCATTTTCTAGCAAAAATTATTGGAAATAGTAAGAGATTTTTATTAATCATTTAGTATAAAAGCAAGGAAAAGGAATTCTCTCGTCATTTAAATTCGTCGTTATACCAAACATAGATTGGCTATCGGGATGCAGTATCAGGTCTAAGCTGTTTTTCTGGCCTTGTTTGCTTTTTTCACCAGAAACTAACGTAAGCGTTTGATGTCGGTTCGCATATCGCATTGAACTTTCGAGCTCTACCACATGAATGCCGGCAGGCGGGAGCATGTATCGGAGTGGTGCACACCTTTTAAAAATGCCTACCGTACGCCACTGCTAACGAGTAAAAAAAATACACTCTCCCAGAAAAGCTTATCAACAGAACAAAATTAGAATGTTGAAGTAGTGATTTTGTACAGGTAAACTTTGTTAGGAAATGTCTTAAAAATATGAAAGAAAAGGGCATAAATTTTTAAAAAAGGCAGCTGCTAATAGTATCGGACCCGCATCGTTTGTATTCATTCGCGATCATCTTTTGCTTGACGCAAACACGTCATATCTCGTGATCCTAATTCTTAACCCCATGACTTCTTAACCTTTTTATAAAACAATAATTATTAAGAAAGTAATCTTTAGCGCCAACACTTCACTTGCTCAAGCATAACCAACGAATGACAAAACGTTCGAAAAATTTAAAATTTGTATTAAGTGCACATGAGCGAAAAGTTTTCAGTCGCTGTATAGCCTGTTCAGTATTTCGCCTTCGATTTCTTGTTTGCGTGACAGCGAGAGGAATAATCCTTTTTGTAAAAAAAACACTAGACTAAGCTTTAACGACTTTGGTTGGTCTGTTTTCATGTTTATTTAAAACGTGAGCCGGGGTAAAATCACGGGTTTGTAAGGTAGCGTGCTTTCACATCAAGTTAAGATTTACCGGTACGGTTAGGCCTACTGGACACTGCAATCTTATTTTCGCTTGGTCCTGAAAAGGAGTTTGATTTAGGCTGAGGCCTTTGAAAATGCAATTGTATGAAGTCTTTTAGGAGTAGGCTATACCTAGTGGGCCTAGATCAAATAGGCCACCAATATTGTATAATGCTCAAGTCAATGCTCAATGCTCAAGTGCTCAAGTCAAGTTTACGATGCACTAATACACTAGGCTAGATAAATGCTATGAAATTAGTAGCCTAATTGCTAGCGTATTTTAATTCCATCCTAGCATATCACAATTAAATTTGTCAGTTTAAGGTTCGGCCAGCAGGCTACAGCAATAAGTTAAGTGCTAAGGAAGCAGCCTTGGCCTAGCATACACACACCGACTGCACAGTTCAATTAGGTTTAGTGCTGAGTAGACTTGACTAGTAGCTTTTTCACTTGAGATTCATGTGAACTTTTTCAGCTACTAGTAGGCAACTTACGGTATTCTATTGTTTCAGACTGGCTGCTGAACATTTTTGCTGTGAAGTTTACTGGATACCGGTACTTTAGCTAATAGACTACAACGGGTTTAGGTTTATTCGTCAAGCTGATTAAGTCAAACATTTAAATTTTAACCCTAATGAATTAAATCAAGCAAAACTTAGTTTAAAGCTAATACAGTTATTACTGTACTACTTTTCCTGCACAAAAAGTAACAAAAACCTGTTTATTTTTCCATACCAACATTTCAGAGAGTCTAAGCGAAGACCTGATGATTAACTTTCTCCAAAGCCTGCATTAGACTACTGCTCATAATCTTAGACCACCTATTCCAGTAGGACCACCAAAGCCTATGATTGAATGTACAGTAAGATCTGTACTATAAGTAATTGAATTGAGTAATATAAGTAATGAGTAATTGAGTAAGATCTGTACTATGAAGCTGGCTGTTGTTTATCGGTAGCCTACTGGTAGTTTTGCTTTGCACTCCGCTACAGAGCTGCTTCCAGAAATTTTGTTTTTAACTCCTTGGTTCAAGACACGGCAGTACTTTGTACTGATATTTCATTAAGCAAAGCCAATTGTTGAGACTGCTGGCAGTGGTGCATGTTCCGGTACCTACATCAGCTACAAATTTTCTTTGCGTTTAATTGTTTATTCATGATGTTTTGAATCGAGTTGTTGAAGGGAAACGGCATCTGCAGACAGGTGCCTGTTGTTCGCGATTAGAAGTCACTTAGCATTATAACTTATTATTAATCTTTCAATATTGATAAAAGTTTTTAAATGATTAAAAACATCAAATAAAGAATTTTACAAGCATTCAATTGATTTTTGTTATAGCAAAAATTTTTTCTTATCACTGCACTTTCCCTATTTGATGAAAGAATTTCATACGTTTATGCCTATGGTTGAGTAAGCTATTTCAATTTGCCTTGAACGCAAAATGTTCTAGAAAAGTTTGCAAACAAAGCACCATGAGATAATAATGTCATTAATTTTTAGATATTTGTTACGTATATTGAGACACTTATTAGTCCATAAAATTTGTATCATGTCAGATATTGTTTATAGCTGTAAAAGAACCAAAAGATGACATCTTCAAAAGAAAGTTGATGATATTTTACGTGGAGCAAATCAAAAAGAACCAAAGCTAGCTAACAACGGACTTGTTGTAAGTTCCACCAGTCGTTTTTTTGCTGATAATGTATCAGCTATACCAGAATCCATGACCACAACCCAACCACTTCCACCTGGTCTAATGTAGCCGGTAGTAAATAACAAGGATACCAGTAGTTTCAAGGGTAAGTGTGCTGGTATGGTTTTTGAGATTAACAACTGTTCTGATAAAGATGATGGTGAAAGCTTTCAACCACCTCAGCTTGCTGGTATGCATTCTGAAATTGAAAGCTGTTCTGATGAAGATGATGATGACAGTTTTCAACCACCTCTTAAATATAACATACGAGAACGTTTAGCGTTATGGGCGACAAAGTTTAATATTACTCATATTGCTTTATGTGCGTTGCTGATCGTATTGAGAGAACATAATCTTGATATTCCTTTAGATGCAAGGACACTTTTAGCTACTCCTAGAGAAACTAAAATTCAAAACGTTGCTGATGGTAAATATCATTTTGGAATCAACAACATGTTGCATTTAGCTTCAAAACTGCTCCAGAATTCTCTGAATCTTTCACTTGAAAGCATAATAAAGTACTTGACAATGCACATCAACATTGATGGCATACCTTTAACAAATAGTACAAAAACCTGCCTGTGGCCAATTTTAGCCTTGATCAATGAAATTCCAGAAATAGGAGTGATAATGATCGGTGTGTATCATGGTACATCAAAGCCTACTAATTTATGTGATTACTTGCATAATTTCATTGGCGATCTTAAAACTATGGTAAAAGATGGGTTTGTTTTTGAAAACAAAGTGTTTCGAGTTAACATACCTGATGCTTTTATTTGTGATGCTCCCGCTCGTTCCTTTTTAAAGTGCGTAAAAGGACATGGAGGTTATTATGGATGTGAAAGGTGTGTGCAAAAAGAAGAGCATTTTCGAAGCAGAATTAATTTTTCTGAGACAGAGGCTTCATTGAGAAATGATAAACAATTTGCAGACAATTTCTATCAAAATCATCAAACTGGTACCTCTCCATTTCAAGACCTTGGAATTGGGATGGTGAGTCAATTTGTTCTTGATTATATGCACTTGGTGTGCCTAGGAGTTGTTCGAAGGATTATTAATTAGTGGGTACCTTCACGAGGCGCTGGTATATTGCCAATGCAATAGCAAATTGTGTTTCTGATGATCTTTTTTCTTTAAAAAGATAGTTACCTTGTAAATTTTTCCGCAAACCTCGATCATTGTTTGAGTTTCTTCAGTGGAAGGCAACTGAGTTTAGATTATTTCTTTTGTACACTGGATCTGTTGTTTTAAAAGGAAAACTTACACCAGCATTGTACAAAAACTTTATTTGTCTCTCTGTTGCAATTAGGATTTTGGTAAATAACAAAAGTAACAGTGAGTCTTATGACTATGCCGAGAAACTGCTGAAGTGTTTTGTCGAAGGTGATGAGCAGTTAGTCTATAATGTTCACAGTTTGACTCATCTAGCTGATGATGCAAGAAAATGTGGCAGTTTGAACACAATATCCTATTTTCCGTTTGAAAGTTTTTTGGGTCATTTGAAATCTGTTGTTCGCAGACCTCAAAATCCAATCAGCCAAATTGTTCGTCGATGTGCGGAAAAAGTTCGGGCTAATGAGAACCTTGTTGCTGAACATAATAGCCCTGATGCTGCCCTGAAATGCCACAGACAAAAGCACAATGCTGGTCCTCTCCCATCATCTCACAGTAAATTTGACCAATATAAAAAGTATCTGGGGAAATATATTGCATTTATAACAAGCCCGAATAATTGTTTTGAAGTTAATGGCAGTATATATCTTGTGAAAAACATTTTGCTGAAGCCTACTGAAGGCACCTTTATTGTTCAGAAATTTTGCAGAAGATATATAGTAGGCCGAAAAATTAATCTAACTGTTTAGCCAGTAAAATCGATCTGCAAAATTATAATAATTCTTGTTACTCAAACACTTGTACAAGTATTCTGTACCATACGCGCAACCACGGAAGAAGTAAGCTAAAACCTACCTATAATAGCCATGACAATGACGTCACAAAGTAAAGAAAAGGATGCTTCTTTCACACAAAATAGTCTTGAAATCGTTTCTTTTTTACATAAAAAATCGCAACGTTATCTCAGTGGGCCCATGCACCCAGCATTTGCTCCAGACTCAAGAATCCGGCGACTTACGGCTTTGCTCCAGACCCCAGTGTGCCTCCGCTGGCCATAGGCTTCGCTCCTGGATGCTATCATGCACACCTAAGCTCCCCTTATCACAATTCTGGTTGCGCAAGTGTTCTGTACCAGTTCAGCTATTCATTTCTTCTAATATTTACGTTGCAACTTACAAAGCTGAAAATATTACCAGAAACTGACAATCAGAAGGAAATTTACTGGTAATCCTGCCCAAAGGAATAATAATCGTAGTAATAGAGTGAGAAAATCCCAAAAGAAAACCTAAAATCACTACAAAAATCCGCTTATCTCTTCGGAGGTAATTACAACTTGCTTTTCTTCATATAAATAGTGGTTACTTTTGCATAAAAGCAGTTATCGGTCAATTTTGACCGTCCGCCTTTCTAGGTGAAACTGCCCCATTGACTTACTTGTGGTGGTTTGGTAAAAAAAATCTTTTTCCACGGGCAATTTCAAGGAAAGTTAGAAAAACTCATAGGTTGAACTAAAAATAAACTTAAACAAAAAATGGTGTAAAATGAAACATAAAAATTGCAGCCGGTCAAGAATGACCGCTCGTCTTTCTAGTGTTAATACTTTTTGAAAATGAACAAGCATAATTATAAATTTTCGTAATGTAAATTCTATCAATAACGAAATTTCGGTTCAATGTGTATAATATTTGGAAAATAAGTTTTCGGGGATATGTAGTTTCGGCCAAATGTACATTCTGGCAAGTGTAAATTCTGGAAAACAAGCTTTCGGGGAAATGTAATTTCGGCCTAATGTACATTCTGGCGAGTGTAAATTCTGGAAAACAAGTTTTCGGGGAAATGTAATTTCAGCCAAATGTACATTCTGGCAAGTGTAAATTCTGGAAAAAAGTTTTCGGCGAAATGTAATTTCGGACAAATGTACATTCTGGTAAGTGTAAATTCTGGAAAATAGGCTTTCGGGGAAACGTAATTTTGGCCAAATGTGTGACGGCTGTCACTCACCTAGAATCGAAGCCTTGTTTTGTTCAACCGGCTTGTGATGCTAATCATGTGACTTCGCGTCGCTGTTGGCGTTTGCAAGAAGGTTGCTTAGAGCATGCGCTGGTTGGTGGCGTGACATTTGCCTTTTTTTCGCTATCCGAACTCAAACGCAGGAAACTATGTTGAGTTCTCTTTTGGATTTGGGACAACAACAACATCAACAGCAATATTTTTCAATGTCGACGTTTTCATTTCAATTTCAAATCAAGTATTTTGTTTGATCTTTATAGTTAAATCGCTTACGTTTATTTTATTTTGGTTAGTTAGAGATTAGTGCAATAAAATATAGTTTTATTTAAAGTTTATTGTGACGTTTGTTTTGCTATAATTTACAGAGTTAATGAACATTAATTATTAGAACCATTCGTCACAAATCGGTGACCCCATTTTTTGTATTTTCAGTGCATATTACTTGGCATTTTCAAGACGGTTCATAAAGAGATTAGTTTTTGTTTAAACTGGCTACCGGGACTAAACCTTTTACTAGGTCACAGGTTAAGTCAAATAGTTTCGATTCGAGTACATTGTGTGAACTTTTCGTCTTCAACTGCACACTCTGGGAAGAAGATTCGCAAACAAAGCAATATGTCTAATTCTAAAGAAACTTCAGCAGCAACAACTCATCACAAGGTAAAACTTGTAAAAGTAAATCCTAAAGATGAAGCTTTACCTGCAGATGAATCTGGTTCATCTCATTCTCATCAACGTGAAACTAATCGCGACCAATGCTGGCAGCATCGCTTGTATAATGCCACTCGTAAAGTATTTCGTGATTTTGATAAATCTACGCCCACTATTTGGTTTAGTTTAGTTGAACTGAAGTTACAACAGTGTGGACTTTTGGCAGATGAACAGCGAAAAAACATTTTGCTAATCATACACGATTTTTTGATTAATCAGGCTTCGTATCGATGTATTAAACAGCGTTTGAAACAATGGTTCGAACCCAACCTAAGCAGCAGAGTGACCGAACTTCTCAATTATTCTACCGTTACAGCCGAGAAATCTTCTCAATTTTTGTTGATGTTGAGAACCAAATTAGCTAAAAGCGACATGTCTCAAAAAATGATTCGTGAGTTGTTTATTGCCAAAATGCCTGAAAACATTCGAAATAGTTTGATAGCAGTTAAAAACGTATCTCTAGATGAATTGGCTATAACGGCGGATCAGATGAATTGTAGTGGCAAAGAGTCGGCCGTCAAAAATACTCTTTGCCACTACTGGTTTGAAGATTCGGGTGGGATGCCAGGATAGGCTACGTGTGAATTCAGATGCTGATGAAACACTAGCCTAATGGGACAGCAGATATCTGAGGTAAGTGCTACCTCACAGCCGTGAGAAAAACTCTTTTTGCTATCGACCACAAGAAGTTTGAACAATCAGCTGCGTCTAACAACAACGAAATCCTTTCGAGAATGGATTCTTTAGAAAAGAAGTTGAATGATGTCTTAAATTTTACTAAGTCTGATAAATCAAATAAATTCAATAAGCAGCAGCCCTTTAATCGATTTAGCAAAGGTAATACGTGGAAAATTAGTGAACAACCAGACGTGTGCTGGTTTCATAAAACATTTGGATCTCGTGCAAAGAAATGCACCAAACCCTGTAATTTCATTGCAGGAAACGAGTGAAGTCCACCTCAGTAGCGGTCAAGGTGGATGAGGATCAAAGTCCGCTGCCTCATGTTTGGGACATTAAAACGGGAACGAAACTTTTAGTTGATACCGGGGCCGAGGTCTCGATTGTTCGACCTACACGAATTGACCAATCATTTAAATCGTATGACAGATCATTGTTTGCAGCCATAGGTGGGCAGTACCGCGGTACTTTCTTGGTACCAGTACCGTCGGTACTTTTGTGGTACTGGTACCGCGGTACTTTGCTCTTTTTTGGCGGTACCGGTACTTTAGTTTTGTTTTATTTTTTAGTAGGGATTTTACGAACGTAATTAAAAACTTGAAACGTTGTAAAAATGCTTGCGAATAAACAACGAATCTTTTTTTCTTATTTTAGTGTTTAACTGTTGGTCTTACTCGCTACTACCACCGCAGTGACTTAGCGTTAGCAGTTTGCTGACCCATTTGAAAAATTGACGTTTTCTTGCAATGGCAAAATAATGCATTACCAGTATTCATGCACCAGCGAAACCACCGCTAAGAAAAAATTGTAAGAGACGACTTACGTAATGAATACTCATCACATCAGAAGTGAATACAGTAGCGAAGCCAGAGGGCGCGCTGGGGGACTATAAAAAATTATTTGAAGCATATTTTGAAACGTTTATTGAAGGGGGTGGGCTAATTTGTCAAAAACAAACCTATAAATCAGAAAAAAGACTTAAAAGGATAGTCGAAAATTGGTAATCAACTTTGATCGCTTATTGAAAAATGCTTAACATAGGTTTCATCAAAAAAAAATGTATATAAGCTCAGAAATAAGGGGGGAGGGCTATTCAGTATATGTTAATTACCAACCACTTCTCTCGACCTTCCTTCGATTAGCCCCCCTTTATATACATATTCTTCACTATAAAATATAGCCGTAATAGATTACTTCTTGAGAGGTTTACCAACCTACCGAAATAGAATTTTATGATTTACCAACTTGTAAATAAGAGAACTGAAATGCTAGCGATAGCTACCTCCTACAGAGCCCATTTATGCAACTAGTAGGTATAATCATTTTTTGCGCTGCTAATTTCTATGCCACGTATTAATGGCATTAATTTTTATCAAAATAGGTCTAAAATTAATTAATTTTTGCCAAAAAAAATTTTTTTTCGAGTGCTGGTGGATCCGACCCCCACACCCTATGCCTCCGGTGGCTGGGGGTCTTGCCCCCAGACCCCAATTGCCTTAGGTGGTTGGGGGATCCGCCCCCAGACCCCGCAGCACCTCCCCCCATCGCAGATTTTTGGCTACGCGCCAGCATGAAGAAAAATTTACTGCACGTTACTGCCGGCCTCCATTTGTATTAGCTTTTGGTTTTAAATATACCTGAAACGTTTGGCGAAGAAGATGTTCTCATTCACAAACTGAATATAATACGGCCAAAAGTATTTCACCCGGTAATACTTATGCAGAAAAATTATCTCAAAAAATCCTTTCATCTGCACCAATCCCACTTTGGCTTTGACCGCGATGAGGTTTTTTCTTTCTGAACATTGTACGCTCTTTTAATAAGTTTTAAAGAGCAAAACAACGCAATCTAATTTTTGTACAAAATTGTCGAGTTAAAAACACGGTTTTGTCTCTTGAAATGTTTGGGTGCCACCTCCCCGGAAACCCCACAAATTGAACCCCCAGAAATCAATTTTTATGAAATTACACCTTTTTTAGAACCCCCGAAATTGAACCTTAAAAAAATAAATATTTTAACGGCTTTAGCTAAAAAGCTAATTTTTTGTATAATCAGAAGAGACCAAGAATCTTCTTGAGAGTTCCCCAAAAGCGCCAAAGTTTTTTTTGCGACAATCCTTAATGCATAATCTGTATACAACCCACACTCTGGTTACGTTGCTGCGTCCTTGAATAGGGCGCTTTACGATGATTATCTCTGCTTGTGGCTTCGAACAAGTAACAAATTTAGTGGCAAGAAATCGAAATTCACGGGACATTGGAAAACTTGAAACTCTGCAGCAGGTGCAAATTCTTCCAAGCACGAAGTAATTATCAAAATCAAAGCGTGCGGAATGTCCGATAATTAGCGTCTAACGCAGTGCTGTGACAAGAGAATAAATATGCTATACAACAGCAATAAAAAATGCTGTAATTTTGAAATTGTTCTCATTACGGGGAAACAAAAGGGTTTTTTAAAAATCACCATTAACATGCGTCGTTCGTTCATAGGCTGGCAACTCGTAAGCTCCCATCTAGCTTTAAATAAGAAATCCAAAAAGTAACTGCAGAAACGAATCAACTAAAAACAAATCAAAACAGCTCACTTTGCCAAAAGTGCAATTTATCCCCCAGTTTCTAAGTTTTGTGTGAATGTCACTTGTGCAATAATTGGGAGTTGATGTATCGTCAAAGTAGCCTTTAGTGCCAACTTATGCACGTGATGCTTTAGAAAGACTGCTGTAAGCGCCGTTCTTTGTTTTCATGCACCGTTAGTATAATTGCTGGCGACCCCTTGCGGTAGTTTTGACTTGGCTCCTCTCTGTTGCGCAATGTGCTTGATCACTTTGTATTTTGCGCAGGACAGAGAAGGTAAGTCTTCTAGTTTGCTGTTTATTCACTCGTGTTTTAGTAATCGATTAAAGAGCATGTAATCTATTCGTTGGTTTGTAGTAGATAATTTCTACTTTAGCTTATTCCACATGTTTAGGATTTTTTTTTGTTTACAGAGATCCTTAGGTATTTTTCTTTGAATCGCTTACACGATTGCACACACTTGTTTCACGCATCTTGCTGTACCCGCATTGCGCTCACGCTCTAGTCCCCCTACTTAATTTTGGGTTTATTAGTAGATTTTTCGCACTTGTAGCATTATAGATTTATACTGTATTTATTTTGTTTGGGAACATCGCTCGGGCTAGGTTTTTTTTTCTCCAAATTCTTTTTGATGGCGTTTGGCTCTTTTGTCCCCCTCCTACTTGTTGGCCGTGAAAGTTTTATTGTTTATTTGTCTTGCAAATTTGCTTGCCTTTTAGAAAATCGTTTTTTTTTATTAAAGGTTGCTTATGAGATTTGTCATTGTCAGTTGTACAGTAAGCGCATTCTAGATACTAGGTCTTTTCTCTTTTTGTTTTACCGCTACAACTGCTGTTTGGTTATTACTGGTGACAAGATACCAGAGGTGGAGTCGACGACACAAGGCTTGAGGCCAAGGCTAAGAACACAAAAAAAATCCGAGACCAAGGCCAAGGACAGCCTTTCCGGGGACAGACCCTCCCGAGGCCAAGGACAGAAATGCTCGAGGCCAAGGCCAAGGACACAGCCGCAAGTGTTCTCCAACAAAAAAGGTCTTCAAAAAAGTTTTTTAGGTGATCTCCAATTCATAGGCATACCCAGAGTTTTTGATTGGGGGATGCCTAAATCACAAATCCTATGCAATGACGTCATCAAAAAATTTCCAAACAGGAAGTTTTTGTGGGACAAAGATATCAAAGGGTGGAAGATCTGAAATCGTTGCCTGTCGGCAGGTATATCTAACAGGATTTTGCAAAGAGAGAGGGATTAAACTAATATTTGAAAAGCGCAAATATCTAACTTTGGAAACGTGTTGAGAAAGCTAGTGTAACTCAAAGGTATCGCAGAGGGGGGAGTAGGGGCGGGGACCCCAGCCGCCGGAGGCTTTGTAACTTTTTGGGAAAAAAAGCTATTTTAATGCCATTGAATCACATTTTGCAGGTGATCAGAGCCATTTGAAAGAACTAGATTTTTGACATTTGAAAGCCAATTGAAAAAATTAAATTGTTTAGTGCTCCTTTTACCTGCAACTTTAGTCCAAAATACGTTTAACATCTGGTATTTTGGAGGTAGATTTTAGCTGTAAGTGATTTGGTCCAGGTAGGGGGAAGTAAGGTGCATTGTCTCTTGCTACGTTTTAGCAGTAAATAATCCACTCGAAGATTTTTCTTAGAGATTTTTGTTTTGTCATGAAAATAACCAGTTATAGGAGTACATGTTTGGTCAGGGGGCCCAGGTCCCCTCAATTGAAGGTCAATGATTTGTTCAATCAGCCTTTTCCATGATTAATTTTTTAAAAAGTATTTCGTGCGTAAAAATCGGCGAAGTTGGAGTTGAATTAATGAATTGTTTTTGAGAAATGGTACAATTGAATAGATGGTTAGTTTGGTTACGCCTACTAACCGTGTTATTGCCGGGCCGGATTTACATCGCGCTGGACCCCTGGCACTGTGGAGATTTTCGCAACATCTTTATGCCAAATCTAGGTGAAGACCAAAAAAAGTCACGATTTCAGCGTGGGGCCCCTAGCTGATACTACGCCATATTATGGTAGATCCGGCCCTGATTAATGCATTATGTTCATTAAAAGGCTAGATGTAGACCTGAGATAGCAACTTTTATGACAAAAACTCTCCGTTTCTTTCGGGTAGTACGTTTAAACTGGCTGTCAAAAATTAAATTGAGGGGAGCCCGGGGTCCGTGGTCTTCAATATTGTTGTTAGTTACTGTTTTAAGCGAAAAATGCTAAAAAGAAACTGAAACAGAAGAAACAATCGGCTTTTTTGTCACATTTTTGTCATTGGTAAAATTTCAATTGGGGGGGACGCGGGCCCCTAGTCCCCCCCTCCCCACCATGGCTACGCCTATGCTCCAAGTGAGAAAAACAAAAAAGGTGTTCGCATATTTTCCGCGAGGTTTCTGGCGTTTTTCAACGAAATTTCAACAGTTCAAAAAATAGTGCTGTCCTCGAGCCGAGGACAGGGCAATTTTCGAGGACTTGAGGCTTCGAGGCCAAGGCCAAGGACTTGACCTTCGAGGCCAACGCCTAGGACTTCAAAATGTGTCCTCGAGGACTCCACCTCTGCAAGATACTGTAGTGGATAATGTAGCCCGATGACCGTAGTCCGTATAAGTTAGATACTTTATCGAGTCAACTCCATAACTAGTTAGTACTTTGTACTCACTATAGTAGAAATACTAATACTGCAACTGCTTACTATTCTACTGCAACTCTCTGTAAAACAAACTGTAGGTCTACGCAGTGCGTCTATAGTCGCGGAAACAACCCTAATTGCTAAAAGTGATGATTTACAATCCCGTAAACGAGGTCAATCAGTCCAATTTTTTTCTTTTAGTTTTTTTAAAAAAGTACCGCAGTACTACCGCGGTACTTTTAATTTGAAAGTATCGGTACCGGTACTGTGGTACTGATTTTAGCAAAGTATAGAGTACCGGTACCGCGGTACTTTTGCAAAGTACCGTGCTCACCTATCTTGACAGCAAATCACTTGCCGATTGCAACGTACGGTAACAAACCTCTCACACTGCAATTAGGTTCTCAGCAAAAGTTTAGTTGGATTTTTATTGTCGCTGATGTCAAGTACAACATAATTGGTTCCGATTTTTTAACTCATTTTGGCGTGACTGTTAACTTCAATAAGAAATGCTTAGTTTTTGAGAATACCAAAAGCATTCCGTTAATTTTCCAGATGGCTTCCAAAGTTGATTATCTCATTTCATTTGTATCTGAAAATATGTTTTCGGACGTGTTGTTAAATTACCCGGAAGTGACTTGTCCTCGGAATAAGCTGAACAAAGTGAAACACAAAGCGACTCACAAAATTGTTTTTGAAGGTTATCCGTGCTCTGCACGTGTACGACAGCTATCTCCTGAAAAACTAAAATGTGCTAAGAAAGAAATTGACGAATTATTAGAAGCTGGCATAATTCGTCATTCTAACTCATCTTTTGCATGAGCACTTCACATGGTGCCAAAATCTTCTGCAAGTGGTAACACTTTTAGGTTATGTGGAGGTTATCGCCAGATTAATCGAGGCACAGTTGTTGACAAATATCCTGTGCCTAACTTACAGTACAAACTTTATTCCACAGATTAGGCGGATCCAGCATTTTCTCAAAAGTAGATTTGGTAAAAGCCTATCATCGGATTCCAATGGATGAGGATTCCATTGCCTTAACTGCAATTATGACACCTTTTGGACTTTTTGAATACTTGTGCATGCCGTTTGGTTTAAGGAATGCTAGTGCTACGTTTCAGCGGTTTATTGATCATGTTTTACAAGGTATGTCTAAAATAGCCTATGTGGATGACATCATTGTGTTTTCTAACTCTCCTGATGAACATGTTAAGCATTTGAATGAACTTTTTAGTAGACTTAAAAGTTTTGGTGTGATCGTTAGACCCACTAAATCACAGTTTGGACTTTTGAAACTGCAGTTTCTTGGTCATGTTGTGACTGCCAATGGTATCAAACCACTACCTTCCAAAGTTGAAGCTATCCAAAAATACCCCTTACCGAAGGATGTTAAGCAGCTGCGCACTTATTTGGGAATGATAAATTTTTATCACCGCTTTGTACAAAATTTGGCTTTTTATCTTGCTCCCCTTAACGAATCTTTGAAAAAGGAAGGCAACAAAAATTCTCGCAAAATTGCGTGGACCGAAGAAGCCAAAGCCGCTTTTCAAAAAAGCAAGGATTTATTAGCTGAGTCAGCATTATTGGTTTATCCTTGTGAAAATTGCAAATTGAGCATTGTAGCAGATGCCAGTGACGTTTCTGTTGGTGGCGCTTTACAACAAGAATTTAAAGGTACGTGGCAACTTATTGCTTTCTTTTCACTAAAACTCGATAAAACGCAGCAGCATTACAGTGCATTTGATCGTAAACTATTTGCTGCTTATGCCGCAATTCGACATTTCAGGCATTTTGTTGATGGATGCAGTTTCACCCTGTTTTCAGATCACAAACCGTTTGTGCATGCATTTTATTCTCATGGCGAGCCGATCATTCCTAGACGAAGCCGACAAATGAGCTACATTTCAGAGTTTACTAATGACGTTAGGCATTTGCATGGTGATCAAAACATAGTGGCCGATGCTTTATCACGAGTTGAAGTAAATGACGAAGTTTTTCAGGAAGGTTTAAATTACAGTGAAATTGCCAAAGCTCAACAAGATGACGCGTTCATTAAATCTTTGATTGAAAATCCTTCCAAATCAAGCTTGAAAATTTCTGAAGTGAAAATTGAAGATTTGGATCAAGTCATTCTATGTGATGTTTCTACTGACAAAGTAAGAGCTATCATATCTGAACAGTTTCAAAAAGTTGTCTTTGATTAAATTCATAACCTGGCACACTCCGGCATTAAGGCCACTCGGAACTTACTACAACGTCGATTTGTTTGGAAAAATATGAAAAAAAATATTCGAGATTGGGTTAAGAGCTGTGTTTCATGCCAGAAAAGTAAAATCATTCGCCACAACAAATCTCCGTTAGGCCAATTCAACATTCCTTTGGGTCGTTTCGAAAATTTGCATGTTGATCTTGTTGGACCTCTACCCTCTAGCAATGGCTGTAGATATCTTTTGACGGTAGTTGATCGTTTTTCCCGTTGGTTTACAGCCACCCCCATGAAAGAAATTACAGCAGAAGCTACAATTGAGGCATTCGTTAGCGGTTGGATTCAATATTTTGGCTGTCCGTTATCGGTCGTAACGGATCAAGGTGGTCAATTCACAGGCTATCTTTGGAAAAATCTTATGAGCGTTTTAGGAATTAAGCATGCTACTACTACCATTTATCATCCTCAAGCCAATGGGCTCGTGGAAATTTTGCACCGGCGTCTGAAAGATGCTCTGAGAATGCAAAAGTTTCCAGACTTGTGGTACTTCAATCTTCCTATTGTTCTAATGGTTCTACGCACTACCATGAAGGAGGATTTTCCTCTTTTCCCAACTGAATTGGTGTATGGCCAAGATCCTCGTTTACCTGGTGAGTTTAAAATTCAGAATATGCCAAGTGTTTTGCGGAGACAAAACTTCGTTCAACATTTAAAGGATTTTATTAGTGATCTAAAACCTGTTCCACCTGGAGTTCATTTTGAAGTATCCATTTATCTTGACAAACAGCTCCAGCACTGCAAAATGGTGCTCGTTCGAAATGATGCTGTGCAACCACCCTTGTCACCTCGATTTTCTGGTTCGTTTGAGGTTATCAAGCAATGTGACAAATACTTCGTGGTAAAGGATCCAAGCAATGGTTTAGAAAAGTCAGTATCTGTCGATAGACTTAAAGTCTTCCATACAGCCCCCGAACCACCATTCGATGAAGCAGTCCCCGTCGAACCTTCCACTGAAGAAAAGATTGCTCCAACCCATGATGATGATGATTCAGCACTTGAACGAGCTGCAAAATCTTCTCGTACCCGGTATGGCAGGGTAGTCAAGACCCTCAACGCTTTACGATGTAAGTAGTGTTTTTTCAGCGCTGAATCAATCTGTTCTTTTACATTTCAGCACTACGATGGTATGACATTGAGTTGACAGGTTCCGGAGTTCTACGTTGACCATTCTAGGTTGTGTATGCTTGTTGTTATGGGTGTTTGGGAATGTGTGAAGCCCTGGCCAGGCAGTCGTGTGAATGGATGTCGTGTGTTACTTTCAGGATTGGTTAGTTTAACTCCTGTTCTCTTGTTTTCGCTTGTCCTTCCTGCTACATCACTTTAGCGATCGATTTCAGAATTGTCATCGTTGGTAGTACGTCATCACTCATCGATACTTGTTCTGGTTCAGCAACTTTCTTCGTGTTTTGTTCTTGTTCGGACAAGTATATAGTATACCTCACAGCAGGTAAACATTTTAACTAAAACATTTTTTTCCTAAATTACCCTAGGAAACCGTCTTGAAGATGCGAATATGTGTAAATACTCTTGTGTATTCTAAACGTAAACATTGTTCAACATTTTATTTTTTTTTCAGAATCTCGTTACTCACGATCGCTTCATAGATCATAAACGACTTCTTATTAGTCTACAGTCTAAGTCAATATATTTTTTGCTATTTTGTTTTCATCGCTTGCTTGTGGTCCCTTACTAATTCATTCTTGATATATAATTATCATAATTTATGTACTTATTATATTTTTGTAGTAACTCGCTCACTGGTCTTGACATATTTCTAATCATTCATTTTTCTTTAGTCGCAACACGCACGGATTGCTGCTGGTTGACAGGAGAGTGTGCCGAGAAGAACAACAAAGCAAGATCCAGCGAACGAACTTTCGTCCAAAAAACCCAAAGTTTTTGTTGCTGCATGCTACATCAAAATTGAAACAAGAAATCTACCTAACAAGAAGTTATTTCAAATCAGATCGTGGGTTTTCACTTTCAAGAGTACATCCTAGTGCATTCTGAGAGCACATGCTCGGTGCACAAGTTTACGTCATTGTTCATAAAATGCTACTGTTTTATTATGACTTGATCGTTACAATTGGTCCGACCACAGTTCATACAATAACTCGTTAACTTGCGGGCTTAAGCATTTTATTCAACGCAAATTCCAATCAACTCGAATACACGCACGAAACAACCATACCGTTTTCAACACCGATTAAATGCTTGTTCTTTATGGTAGCAGCAACATAAAATCGAACTTTCCCCTTCAAGATCACCGGTTGTGGAAAGGGTTATACTCTTCTGAACACCCCTAGGCAGTTCGTGTTAAGTTAGATTATAGTATGCATCATTTTCTGTGTTTTATCGCCTCGTACTCGTCTGGGGGCGGGCTAGTGTGACGGCTGTCACTCACCTAGATTCGAAGCCTTGTTTTGTTCAACCGGCTTGTGATGCTAATCATGTGACTTCGCGTCGCTGTTGGCGTTTGCAAGAAGGTTGCTTAGAGCATGTGCTGATTGGTGGCGTGACATTTGCCTTTTTCTCTCTGTCCGAACTCAAACGCAGGAAACTATGTTGAGTTCTCTTTTGGATTTGGGACAACAACAACATCAACAGCAATATTTTTCAATGTCGACGTTTTCATTTCAATTTCAAATCAAGTATTTTGTTTGATCTTTATAGTTAAATCGCTTACGTTTATTTTATTTTGGTTAGTTAGAGATTAGTGCAATAAAATATAGTTTTATTTAAAGTTTATTGTGACGTTTGTTTTGCTATAATTTACGGAGTTAATGAACATTAATTATAAGAACCATTCGTCACAAATGTACATTCTGGCTAGTGTAAAATCTGGAAAATAAGCTTTCGGGGAAATGTAGTTTCGGCCAAATGTACATTCTGGCAAGTGTAAATTCTGGAAAATAGGCTTTCGGGAAAATGTAATTTCGGTCAAATGTAGGCTACATTCTGGCAAATGTACATTCAGGCAAGTGTTTATTCTGGCAGATGCAATTTCGAACAAGTGTTCATTCAGGCAGATGTAGTTTTAGGCAAGTGTTCATTCTGGCAGATGTAATTTCAGACAAGTGTTTATTCTGGCAATTGTCATTTCTGACAAATGTTAATTCTGGAAAAAGAACGTTCAGGGAAATGTTTTTCTGGCAAATGACTTTCGGGGAAATGTTTTTTTGCGAGGTGTAAGGATACCGTGGTAGACAGGTGGCAGCTTGACTCGAAGGCTGATAGGTCCTTTCGCTGTCTCCTGGCCAAGGCAACTTGATGAATGAAGTGTGTTTATAATTACTCGAAAATCGAAATATTATTACCGGTATGCATGCTTGCTTGAATGATTACAACAATCTGCGATTTTCTCGTACTGCCTCAGTGAAAAAACGCGCTTTTTCGCATCCGCTGTTGCATTGTTAAATAAAGTAAAATCGTAAAACTACTTTAATTCTTATTTTTTTCGTTTAGTTATTTTTTTATGCGTTTGCTGCATGAACAACGGCAGAACTTCTGTTTGTTATCGCTTAACCTTTGTACAGTAGTTTGATGCAATTTGCCCAAATAAAAACTTTTCGATTTACATATGCTTTAATCACAACGAAAATTTTTGCCCTTCCCCTTGTTTGATTTCTGGCTGCGCCGGTGGTAGTAGTCAAGCAAATAAAACTTAAACCTCCCAAACTGAGATTAAAATAGAATAATGCATTTTGCAGTTAGCAAGAAAGCCTATGAATGTTTATCCAAAAGTTCCCTCGCGCAGTTAAAGTTAATCTGCAATTTTAGTTTAAAATGCAAGCATTAGCAAAGATTAAAAAATGATTTAGGCTGCAAATTGTCAAATATTAGCGTAGTTATTACAGCTTAATTAAATAAATTTTGTTTAGATGTTAATTCAAGAACCTTGGTTGATTAGATAAATTTTTGATCAGTTTTTTTAGATTAATCCGATAAGTTTGTTCAAATGTTATTTTAATTGATTAGATAAGTTTAGTTCAGATGCCAGGACTATTCTATAATAGATTTAGTACCACAGATTGTAGAAGTATACTACCAAAGCATTTTGCGTAAGATAACAATATTGTCCGACATTGTAAAGCGGCAAAAATTTTGCTCCTACTGGTTAAATTATCGTGCTCGGGACATATTCGTATTTACAGGGCCGCAAGTACGGGGGGAAAACAGGGCGGCGCCCCCCTAAAATGCCCAGCATGCCCACCCAAACTCCCCTTCCCTTTGCAGCAGTTTCAAGATGTAGCTTTCTTTTTTTGGAAACCGCCAAAAAACTAGGAGATAAATAGAACAAACTTGGCAAGATGACCTTTTTTTTTTCGGAGATCAACAGAGAACTCGAAGAAAAGTAGACCAACCAAAAAATTTTGGCCCACCCAGAAACAAATTTTGCCCCCTCAGAACAACGTTCTAGTAGCGGCACTGCGTATTAATTGGCATATAATTTCGCTAGCTACTTTTTTAGAACCATTGCATATAAAAGACTCGAAGATGCCTAAGAACCTTAAAATGATGATGATTTTCTCAAAGTGGTGCAATGTTTCGTTTAGTCAAACACTCTTTTTCTAATTTACGATCAAAACTTTTGACAAATGACGTCATCAAAAAACGGTTGTGACGTCATCACTTTGATTTAAGCAATTTTTGGTTTTGGAGCCAATGTGCTAAACCTTATTCACAATTTGAGTCATCAATGCAGAATATGTCATTTTTTCAAAACTTAAAATTTGGCAATGACGTCACTAAAAACGACGTCATCAATTTTAAAATAAATTTGTTTATACCTGCACTTAAAAATCGATTACTATTCAAAATTTGGCTTTTCCATATATTTTGGATTGGCTGTTGGAAAGTAAAGACTCTGACTCTAGATGGCAGACTTTAAAGGCCGAAAAAGGGGGAAGTCCCATATCCAAAAAATGGGGATTTTTTTGGTGGCTCTGGACGTGGTCCAGAGTCATCGTGCCAAATTTTAGCTTATTATAAATTTTTTCCGGGTTTGCATGTATTTTGTCGTATTTCTACCGGACTATATTAGATCAGTTGCAATAAATTGAATGATCAGGATGGATGGAATAGATTAGCTACTTGAAAGTTTCAATGCATACAATGCAGGACGTGCAACGATGTATGATAATATGATGACAATTTAAAAGCTTTGTCCGCACAGCGCCGCAGGAGGGAAACTATTCCTCAATGGAATGAAAAATAAAATAACTTTGCATCCTTTTCTTTACATGTAAAACCAAGCGCATGTAACTTTTACTGTAGAATAGCAATATTGAGTACTGTACTTGTACAGTCATTTTTTAATACCTGCATTTTTCAGCACGGGTGTTTTTTAGTTCAGTACCGTAATTTTTCAGTACCGGCATTTTTCAGGACATCTTTTGGTAAACATATCCACGGCCGTGATTACCGATAAGTTTTTATTTCACAATGCCAAAATATTGTACAGGTAACAGTACTAGAGTAAGTGATTTTCACAGCACCTACAAACAGTGCTCGATGCCAAAGCAGAGCTATTATTTAGGTAAAACTATTCAACTTGAACTAAAATGTGCGACCAATGGTTTCATGTTTATTATAATCATCAGCTGGCGCGTAGCCAGAAATTCGCAATGGGGGGGCTGTTTGGGGGGTCTGGGGGCGGAGCCCCCAGTTGCCGGAGGCCAATGGGGGTCTGGGGGCAAAGCCCCCAGCCACTGGAGGCACGGGGGTGTGGGGGCGGAGCCCCCAGCGCTCGAAAATTTTGCATTTTTTTGCAAAAATAACTTCATTTTAGGGCTATTTTGATTAAAAAATAATGATTTTAAAACGTGGCTTAGAAATTGGCAGTGCAAACAAGATTAAACTGGAAGCATAAATGGGCTATTTGGGAGATGGCTAATGATAAAATGTAGTTCTCTTGTTTAGGTGCTGGTAAATTATAAAATCGAATACTTCAATAAAACTCACACGGAGTAATTTATTTCGTATACAGTTATTTGAGAAAAATAATTGGGGGGGCTAATGAAAAGAGATTTGAAAGAAATGATTGGTACTTAACAAACACTGAATAGCCCCCCCCTCCCTATTCCTTAGTTAATGATATATTTGTTGATGACACCTATGTTCAGCATTTTTACACTTGCGATCAAATTTGATTGCTTATTTCTTACCATTTATCAAAGGTTTCATTTATTTGTTGGTTTTATTTTTGACAAATTAGCCCCCCCCCCCCCTGGACATATGTTTCAAAAGATGTTTTAAATCACTACCTAGTCCACTCCAGGGCATAAAACAGTCTCAAAGTGCTAAAAATGTAGTGTTTTTCCCATTCTGCATTTTGGTCGACATGTCAATGGGGGGGGGACTATAGCCCCCCGACCCCCTGGCTACGCTACAGGCAGTAAACGTGGTATTTTCCTAATTCTGCATTTTGGTCGGCAGTTCATTAGCCCCCCCCCTAAATAAACGTTTCAAACTATGCTTTAAAGCATTTTTTAGTCTAATCCAGTGCAAAAAAGAGTCTTAGAAGTGCTAAAAACGTAGTATTTTCCTTATTCTGCATTTTGGTCGGCAGGCCAATGGGGGGAGGATATAGCCCCCCCCGCCCCCCCCCCCTTGGCTACGCTACTGATCATCAGGCACATTAAATCTCTGCAAAAAAGCATGTGCATCATACATCAACTGAATGGGTTCTTATAATTCTCTATTTAATGCAAATAACTTAACCACTTACCGTTGAAAAGTTGCAGTCCATCCTATTAAATTTTGCCTTGGTCTCTTACTGAAATCGGAATCTCTAGTACCAACTCACTCCGATTCGTTTATTCTCTGCAGTTTAATCAAGCAGGGAAACTGATTTCTGCTTTTTTTTTTTTTTTTTTGTTGCTATCGGGGTGAATTTCAACTTACAACTGAGAGGATCAAAATAAAATATTATTATATCTGTATATAAAAACTATTGCATCACAAATCGTAACTACATACAAAAAAACGTAATAACCAAAATTAGGTGCACTAAAGTTTATGTTGGAATACTATATTTTACTGTTGTCGAAATAAAAAATACTGTGGTAAAGTTACCGAAAAAATCGGGAAATATGCCGTAAAATCTTAACACGCTCAAAGCCGCTACTGTTACGTCACCATGCTATGAAAACTAACTCGAAATACTACAAAACATTAAGGTTTCACGCTGCTCAGCTTATACTTTCGGCGGTGGCGGCAACGGGACACGAATTCATCTCTCTTGTTAATGCAAGTGTCATCAGCCATTGCAATGAGCATCTTTTCTGTTGTGCACAAATCACATCTTCGTGTCCCGCACCTGTAAGCTGGTGCCTTAGCTATGATTTTCCATTTGATGGAGTATGATTTCCTTTTATCTTTTAGCGACCATATACAAGTTTTGATAGCTCGGTTTCCATTTTGTATTTTTAGTGGTTAAAAGATTTAGTGTGGTTTCTATACCGGGTTTTAAAGTCGCCTTCCGTAAGTCCGATGTATTTTTGAGTTTCGTCGTCTGTTTCAATTGTTGCTTGATAAACCAGTCCTGATTGTCGACAATTTCCGTTTAAAGGGCATTCTGATTTCTGTCTGCAGTTGCAGATTTGTTGTTGTTGTTCTGTTGAGCTGTGTTGTTGCTGTTGTTGTTGTTGTTTTAAAATTTTGTTGATATGGCTTTTGATCCTATCTGCCATGCAGGCGCGTAGCCAGGATTTCGAAAAGGGGGGGGCTATTTTGAAAGAGTGAGAAGTGTGCAAACGACCTTGACTCGAATTTTCATTGACCTTAAATCAGTTTCAGAGGGTTTGTCAAAATTTGAGACGAAATGTCTCGGAAAGATCGAAAATTCAAACGTTTTTTCCGCCAAAAAGTAGGTGATCTCCAAAAAAAAAAAAGGTCTTCGCTGAAATTCAGAGTGATTTTTCGGCCGAAATCCAAAATTCAAACGTTTTTTCCGCCCAAAATCAAGTGATCTCCAAAAAAAAAAAAAAAAAAAAAGGTCTTCGCCAAAATTCAGGGCGATTTTTCTTCCAAAATTTCGCAAGTTTAAACGTTTCAGGGGGGGCTCTTTTCGCATGGGGGGGGGCTATTTTCAATTTTTCACAGAAAATCGGCCTCAAAAGCACAAAAAACATGCGATTTTGCATACTTCTCAAGACCGCCCCCCCCCCCCCTGACTACGCTACTGCTGCCATGTTGTTCATGCAAGAGTAACTGATTTTGATGGTGTAGCAGTTAAATAATTTATGGTATTTGTGATCTTTTGGAAAATGTCGGCCAAGTAAATTCAAATTGTTTTTTCCGATGTTTGTTTTAACATTCATTGAATATGGTGGATTGAACCAAATTATTTTGCGTTTTCTTGTTCTCTTAGGTGGCTTTCTCTCTTCGTATTTTAACTTGCCATCATAACCACTCGCTTTCAGAGCTTGGCTGTAGGATTGTTTGGCTTTGTCAAGTTCCTCTTTGCTGCATGAAAGTTCGTTTAAACGTTTGTTAATCATAGACGGTAGTTGCTTAATAATGGCTGGTGGATGGTTTGATTTGAAATTGATGTAGAGGGGTTTGATTCCTGGCTTTATAAATGGAGAATATATATTCTGAGATAGATTGAATGATACGTCCAAAAAGTCTGCAGCGCTCAGATTTATTTCAGTTGTTATGCTGAGATCGTGCTTCTTAAAAATGTCATGCATTTGTTTTCTGATTCTATCCATTTAAGGACCAGATGCATTATCGACTAGAGCCACTACAGTACAGTACAGGTAACGGTATATATACACCTACAGTACTTATACCAGTAGGCTATTTTACTTTACTATTTAGCTAACTTAAGGCTTCAACACACTAGTTGTAGTTAATGCCTGGTATTTGTAAACCTTTTGCCTATGCCTTTAATACTTGGCTTGCCTGAACTAACCAAAGTTGAATCATTAGCTGTCGATCACAAACCACAGGGATTTAGAGCCATTCAATATCATCGTAGGTAGTGGTACAATGGCGTCAGTGTGGATTAGATTGGTTTTCGGAGTAAAATGGATCTGTTGATTTTCTTGTTAACCCAATCGCATTTTGAATTGTCAAAATTTCATCGTTTGGTGTGTTTAGACTGTCTCGAAAAACTTTGAAAATTCAGTTAAGCTGGCTTTTAATTTTTAGAGGCATCTAAGCAGTTTCAGACAGTTTTGAGCACAATGTACGTTTATCAGTGCGCTTATTCTATTCATTGTACTGCGTATTCATTATCGATGCTAATCTTTAGCTGGAATTAAATATTTTGTTTGCTGATAAATGAATTTCATCATCATTACGCATTGATGACATCATAAAGCAAAACTATTGCTTTTTCTGCTGTTTCTTGAAATAAATTGCGTTTGCATAAAAAACTATTCATTTTCATCAACTGTTGAATGATATAATGAAAACAATGCTGCAGTATTCTAAAATTTTGCGAATTATACTACTCTCAGTTACAAAAAATTATAAATAATAACCAACACAATATACTAAAGATGACGTCATCGTGCATGTGATGTCATCCTGCATGTGACCTCATCATCTGCGGTGACTTTATCAGAGATGTCTTTAAAACAAGAAAGGTCCAAACTGAAAATATTATTTCGCAACAATTAGACAAATTTGCATGCAGTCATAAGAATTTACTGATTTTGATGATGTCATCTTCGTTTTCGTGACGTCAACATCCTCAAAACATTTATTTTTAAAAATTTATCACAAAATAGCTTCAACAAGCAAAAAATCTTACTTCTATCACTTACCAAACAGTTTTTAAATAGGGGGGCAAATTTGCCTCCCCCCCCCCCCCCGAACAAATAAGGTGTAAAAATAGCCCGGTAGATATAGGGTTTAAACCTCAGTCGAAACTCGTTAAAATAACACTTCAAAAATACTTTTGCTACAAAACTATTTCATCACATTATCTTTGTCAATTATTCTGACATTACCTTTGTCTCGTCTAAGTTCTGATTCTGTAGAATTATATTTTTGGAAAATATCAAAGATTTTCTTTTATTTAGTCAGCTGATGTTATTGCTTTATTTTTTGCTATCTACTGTTGTTGCTACTGTACTTACTGCTTGGTTGTTTTTGAGGTCGAGTTGTCAGCTGCTACGTGGTTTGGGGAACACTACACTGCAATTGTATTTTGTGAGCGTGAACCAAAATAATGTCACCGGTACTAACCTAATGGTGAACACACTTCACAATGAACCAATCACAAAAAATGGTTAAACCAATCTCAAAAAATGGTTTACTGTAGTTTACAGAATATCGAAACTTGTTAGTGGTACAGAATTTCAAAATAGCTTTCAATAGCGTCGGAGCTATCATTTCCATTCTTTGAAATATGGGTAGCCTTGAAAAAGGCTGTTTTAGATTGAACGTTTTCGTCAAGCTCTTTTTATGAATCTACGCTGGAATGAAGAAAAACTAAAATGCAGTGATATATATAGAGGTTGACTACATTGAAATGACAATGGGTTGCTATTATGACGTAAATTGCTGCAAAAATCACCTAAAATTGTATAAAGTTAATGCAAAAGTATAGAAAACAGAGGTGGAGTCCTCAAGGACGTCCTTGGCCTCGAGAACACATTTTGAAGTCCTTGGCCTTGGCCTCGAAGGTCAAGTCCTCGGCCTCGAGGCCTCAAGTCCTCGAAAATTGGCCTGTCCTCGGCTCGAGGACAGCACTAGTTTTTGAATTGTTAAAATTTTGTGGAGCGCTTGAAAAATTTTTTGGAAAACATGTTTTCGTGGAGATTGCTTGAAAAATTTTTGTGAAGACCTTTTTTTTTTTGAGATCGCCTGAAAAATTTTTGTGAAGACTTTTTTTTTTTGGAGAACACTTGCGCTTGTGTCCTTGGTCCTTGGCCTTGGCCTCGAGCATTCCTGTCCTTGGCCTCGAGAGTGTCTGTCCTCGGAAAGGCTGTCCTTGGCTTTTTTTGTGCCCTTGGCCTTGGCCTCGAGCCTTGTGTCCTCGACTCCACTTCTGATAGAAAATAAAGAAAATTTCTTGACGTTCTCTGATTGGTCAAAATTGGTCATTCTGGCAATTTGATTGATGGAAAAATATTGTTTTGGTTTCGTCGGAAAAGTGAGAAAAAAATTTAATGTGAAATTGGGAGTGAATAAACTAATTCCTTTTGACGGCAGAGAATAGGCTGTAAGGAATTGATGTAGGTTGCTTCCAGAACTGATCTTGCTGTAGCCAAAATGGAAAATTGGACATCGTTAAAATGTTTGGCACATTCTTTATTCTCTAATAAATGCTGTCCGATTGCAGAATCACAGTAGACACTAGGGGTGCTAGTGATTTTGCATTCTCGATTAGGCAGATTTTTCGTTGGTCTTTTGTCACTTCTCATTCATCTCGGAATGTGCTGATTAATTCTGTCTTGCAATCTTTGGGAAGTTCGACCCACGTACCAACAGTCACAGCGGCAAACGTATTGATATACAATCATACTTTGTTGAAGGGAGGGTAAAACATCTTTATATATTGCAGGTAAAATTTTTCTCGTAAAAATAATGCGAGGTGCAACAGCTTGGTAACATCAGTTGATAGCAATCTTGGTTTGCTTTTCAAAATTCGAAGAAATTTTGCCAATCCAAGGGAGCTTAAAGTGAACTGGACACTTTTGCGGTCATTCTTATGGTTTACGGTTAAAAAGCGCAATTTTCTTAGACATGGTGATTTGAATAATGCTTTCTGGGTATCCATTATTCTGTAGAATCGAGCTGATGTTTTCTAGTTCATGCTGCAGTTTACTTTTTGAACAAATCATCAATGCTCAATGCACAAGTGTTTCAATCAAGTTGGTATTATGTTTTGTAGGCCCAACCTAATCCCAACGAAAGTACTGGCCAGTAAAAGTGGGTTTTCTGTAAACAGAAGTTAAAAATCCTTCATTGCTTTTCTCCACCAAAACATCTAAAAACGGAAGTTGATCAATCTCTTCTTTTTCAAATGTGAACTTTAATGCCGAATGCATTGAATTTAGGGCGTCAAGAAAAGAAGTGCTTTTCTTGACGCCCTAAATTCAATGCATTCAAAAAATGGCAAAAGTGTCATCCACATATCGGTGATAAAGGAATGGCTTGGTTGTGGCCTCAAACAGCTTACTCGCAAGTAGTATATAATATGAGGGTTCTGGGACACTTTTAGGTCACGTGATAAATGTTGGGGAATTTTTTTGTTATCACGTGACCAAATGTAATATAAGGGTTCTGAGACACTTTTGGTTTGGGGGTACTTTCAGGTTCTGGGACTTTGGTTATGCTTATTTTTTGAACGGCGGTTCTGAGACTTGATCACAAATGCATGCAATATGAGGTTTCTGAGACACTTCTGGTTATAGAGGTTTTGAAACTCAGGTAAACGCAATGAAAACTGTGCGTTTGGTTGAGCAAATGCGTTTGGCACATACGCACATAATGCTCGAGCGCACATACAAATCTGTCACGGTGAAATTTATTTCTTGTCTGAACTTTCATTCAAAATCAAATCGCGCGAGAAAATTTATTTCTTGTCTGAACTTTCATTCGAAATCAAATCGCGACGAGAATTCTCGTCTGAACTTTTTCTCGCGCTCAGCAATTACTATCACACGATGAAATCAGCTGATTTTGCTTCAGACAAAAAGACGCAACGTAAGTGGAGATAGTGTCGACTTACCAACAGTCACAAGATAGCGCGGTTGAGAAGCTTAATGACTTTTTTGTGATCAATCAGCGGTAACAATGTTTGCCGGAGCCATGATTATTGATGCTAAGGAAAGTTTTTATAATTTTTCTAAATCTTTAAGTGGAACCCAACTATTAGTCTTGTAACCAGACCACTTGACTAACGCCATTTTCTTTTTGTTATCTTTTCGAATTACTTTTTCGATTCTGAACTTATTTTGATTTGTTTTTAATAGTTCTTGTTCATAAAAAGATCCAGTAATTAATTCACCCTGAAGATCTGTAATTTCATATGTATGTGGATTTGTATTTAAAACTTTTGAAATTAAAAAGATTTCTTCAGTCCAGTTTGGAGTGTAGCCTTTATCAAACAGTTTTCGTTTGTACTTTGATATTCTTACTTTGTCACCAACTTCAAATTTTGGTTTTATTGCTATAGGTTTGATATGACCAAATAAATTATAGTAAACTATCCCTTCATTTTTCTTTTTGCTGGCATCTATTGGACTCATTTTGATAGATCTGTGTTTTTGGTTATTATATTCGTCTAATATTTCAGGAAGCATGTTTAAGTAATGAGTTGAGCTTTGTTGTGTAAATCTTTTCCACATTTTGTTTTTGATAGTGCGATTCCAACGCTCAACAACTGAACTTTTTTCTTCATTTTCAGTTGAATATAATGTAATTTTATGTAGATCTAACAATTTTTTCATATTCTTATTGTAAAATTTTTTTCCTTTATCAGTCCAAATAAATTTTGGTATTCTACCTCCATTCAAAATGTTTTTAAAAGCAGCAGCAACAGTTTCACCAGTTTTGTTTTTCAAAGGGACTATCCATCCAAATTTAGAAAAAACATCAATTACCATGAGTAAATATTTGTAACCTTTATTCCATTTACTAAATTGTTGCATTTCTACCAAATCTGCTGCCCAAATTTCATCGATTGACTTGCTTATTACTCGGCGCCGTGGAAACTTTTTTTTGACTGGTTTGTGGAGCTCATCAGCTAGTTGTTTTTGCCACGACGCCGTCTCTCGTTTTTTGCACCTAATCCTAGTTTATATTTTGTTCCAATTGCTGCTTGAACTAACTTTTTATCAAAAGATTCTTGAATACCTTTGGTTTTGGTTTGCGATAAACTGTCTAGCATATCTTTATCACATTTTAGTTTACCTTTTTTATTGTCATTATCACGGTAACAAATATCATGTTTCATAGCAATAGCATCTACCTGATTGTAAGGTTCTTGTCCAGGAAAAGGCTAATCATTTTCATCAAGCTGCTTATCTAGTGGATTATATGGTCCTGTATATTTATGACTTGGAAGAGTAAATCCACCTTTTGGCTTTGGTAATTTTCCTATTAACTTGTGAACGTCTAACAATCCTCCTTGTTTATCGCTTTTCATAAAAGTATATTTAGGAATGCCACAATTTTTGCAAATACAGCGTAACATTAAACGACCATTTCCTCTTGCTTTTACCATTTCTTCAGATCCTGGAATGCACTTAGTTTTTCTTCTTTCTCTTACACCATAAGTTTCCATCTTTAATATATGATACATAAAACTTCATAAACATTTCATTAAAAAGTGTAGGTTTTTCATGAAAATCTAACAATAGTTCGTTTGCTGTTCTCCCCTTATTTCGCTCTGTTATATAATACACACAGTAGTAACCACAAAGAATTGAGTTGATATTTTGAATTTGCGCATCATTGTAAATAATGTTTTTGTTTGTAGTCTTCATATATTTAACAACTTCATTTGGGGGTACAAGTCCAAAGCTGTCGAAGTATTCTACTTTATCTGATTTTTCTTCGTTGTAAACACAAACCCAATGAGTTCCACTACCCGCAAAATAATCTTGCAAGTTTACGACAGCTGCCTCATTTTTATTCATTGCTTTTGGTAACATATCTTTGCTAAATGTTCCTCGATAATTGTCACACTTAATCATGATTTTATCAATGTCTAAGTTTGTTAATGGTTTCATTTATTTACTGCTTTATTAGTTGCTCCTTGGATGGCCCCGGAAGCAGCTGCTAATCCCAAAGTTGGCAAAACCTTTTTAGCTAAAAACGGTAACACTAGTTTTCCTAAATTAAGTAAGCTGCTTAAGAAACCACCTTGTTTTTGCAATTGTGTTTTACTAAAGTTTATTTGAATACCGTGTCCAGACGCTTTCGCTTTGTTAATTCTATTTATCTGTCGACTCGTCAGTTGCAAACTAACGTTGCCTTTAGTCTGTAAACTTGCATTTGTTAGTCTAACACTTACACTAGTTTTGCTTTTATATGCATTTGCAATTTTTTTCTTTTAATTTTGTGTCAAGTTCAATGAGTAATCGTGGTACATTTTATATTAGACTTTATAAAATCAAACCCAAGATCGGAACATTTTTGAAAGGAGAATTTTTTCCTAGTATTAAACCTTTTCCGAGAATCTGAGGTTCGTCGAAGCGATAAGACCTACCTTGTCTTTTTGTTCCAGGCAACATAAGCCCTTTACCCTTTGATCCAGGTAACACAAGTCCTTTTCCTCCTAACAAACTGGGCAGCAATCTACCTGCTAAACCTGCTAAAAGAGTTCCAATAAAACCACCCTGTTTTGAATTTTGTAGTTTTGATAGCTTCAAAGTAACACCTGAACCTTTTGCTTTAGCATCATTTATTTTGTTAACTTGCGTCTTTGTTAAACCAAGAAAGTCTGATCCTTGTAACTGGTGGTTATTAAATGTGAGTGTAAGCCCAGTTTTGTTTTGAAAAGCTTGTTTTATTTTTTCTTTTTGAAATTGTGATAAATTTAATCCGATTTTAACATACATATTTATTTATACTCAGATAATTATATTCATTCGACCTGAAAGTCCTTCTAACTGAAGGTATCTATCAGAAAGTACGACTGCATAAACATAGAAAGCTTGGTCAGCGTTATTTGCAATATTTCTAAAGTTACCACCAAGACTTAACCTTATTTCAATATCTGCCGAGCTGTTTTTAAGTCGTTCATTGTGTTTACTAACATCAAAATGATGAATTGGATACAAACTAGCCCAGTCTTCAGCTGATAATTGACAGCCCGTGTCGGCATCTTGGTATTTGTTTACAGCCTCTAGAAAACTCATGTATAAGCGCGAATAATTTCTATTTTGTGGAGTAAAATTACATTCAAATTCTCGTTCAGGATATTGAATGCTGTTTATTCTACAACTAATACGTCTTAAGTTTGCATTGTCAAAAATCATATTATTTAGCTGCTGGTTGTTATCTCGTTCACTCGATTGAAACGCAACAAACACATGCCTAGGAAGTTCTGTTCCCGGCTGGGTTGTTATTCTCCAAGTCATGCTTGTTTCTGTTGACTGAAACATTGTTCGATACACTCTCATTTGTTCAAAGTAGAGCTGTTTTATATGTCCTTTTACCAACATAGCATCTATTTCCGATTCAACGCTTAAACTTGGTTTCACTTTAGGCATCCACAAAGAGATATGACTTATGTTAAACTTACCAGCAGCTACACCATTTGCACGTAAAATATAGTTATTAGATGTTTCTCTATCCACGACTATACTGTGTTTAACACCCCTAAAAACCTTATCGATATCACGACAAAATCCAAATATTTGGGAAAGAGGAAGCATTAAAGTAATTTGCTTATTTCCCGTAGTAATGTTCTGTCTTGCGGTGAAACCAATATTTGCTTGTAGATTGTTGTTGTATATTTCTACAATTGCTCTAATACCATCACGTACAGCATTTGCATTCGCATCATCAGCTACACCACCAAAATTTTGTTTAAGAGATGGGGAACCAGTTCCAGTGTCTTTAAACCACAGCATGTTAGAGGCGGTTAATCTTGAATAATCATCACTAAAGCTAACTAAATTGAGTATTGTTGATGCTTGAGGTAGATAAAGGTTTATGTTTTCTATAGTTTGGTTATTTAATTGATATTGCGCAGTTTGAAATAAAGACCAACCGTTATTTACCAATGAAATTACGTCATTGTTATTGTAATTAGCATTCGCATTAGTTTGAAGTTTTCCTCTGATTTCTAGGTATGCTTTATGCGGTAGAAGAAAAACATCTTCATCTTTTGTTTCAATAATGTGCTGACCATCTTTGTTCATGTTATTGGAGTCTCTCGAAAGGTATTCGACATATTCGAACTCAGTAATTGAATTGTCCACTAAGTTTGTTTCTTTAATTTGCAAATATGGATTCGTTAGTTCTGTCATTTTATAATTAAGATATATAATTTTTAAATCCTGATCCAGCAATTAAATTACTTAGGATAGCTCTCGATCTGTCGTTGAGATTTTCTAATTCTCTGTCATTGATAATACGCTTTTTTATTGGTATATTTTCTAAGACTGGTTCTAATGTCTTTTTTGTGGGTTCTAAGGCTTTCTTCAGTAAAGGTGCAGCTAGTTTTTTAATCTCAGTCTTCACTCCAGTAGGAATTCTGTTAAGAATCTTAGAACCAGTGCTGATTACGTTCCTTACCTTGTCGTAAACATTTTTAAGCAAACTTCCACCTATGATTTTCCTTTTATGAAATCTAGTTTCTCTTTGTGATAACATTTATAGTTAAACTACATAATCTCTCTGAGGTGAACGTAGTAAGTCACTCGTTCATTATTCATATTTACAAAATTGTTATCTTGATCTTTTATAGAGAATCGGATACTATCAATTTGACTTAAATTTTTGATTGGAACGTAAATGTTTTGCTTAGGTTCAACTTGAATCAAATATCCCGGTGGTACGTTTGGACTAAGAGTATAAAGTAAGTCACTAGACGCTCCGTTTATGTAACTTCCATCAATTAAGCTGCAATGAATCTGAAGGCTGTTGATATTTGTAATATTTACAGGATTTTGACTATTATGAATTCCATTTACACCCAAAAATGCCGAACCAAATCCTAAAACGTCACCTATTGAATTTGGAATTCGAAAATCAACTATGTAATCATTTTTAAGTTCAATTCTTGATTTTAATGTATTAAAATTTGGTGTTATAGTTATATTATTTTTGTCATCACGTCTCTGTTCCATCAAGTGCTTTATTTCATTATTGAGATCTTCAATATTATAGCTCCCTGGAGGAATCGATAATAGTCGTGCAGCTACTCCATCTGGTGAATAAAAAAATTTATTATTGCTGCTCGTTATGTTATGCCAAGAGTACCATATTTGAGCATTGATTAAGGACATCTCATAACTTTTTTTAATGTCTAGTTGCAACGGTGGATTAAAGCTAGTTATAAAATCTTCTGATTTTCCTTGTCCTTTCCTAGAGTCAAAGAAAAGTGGTATTGATGTCATTTTAATATATTGTCAAATAATTTTTGGTGGTCGCAGTGTGAAATGCATTTGTTCAATTTTAGTTTTTTCAAAATGTTTGCAATTTCTTGATCCAAACGTTTGTTGTTATTGCCGGCTTGTTTGGCTGCTACTAGTAAATTAAGTCTTTCACAAAGTTTGTTGGGATCTTTAAACCCTTTTCCTAAGGTAAGTTCCATTCCTCCTAATAATTTATTTAATTTTTCTCTGTACTTTTTAAAAGTTTTTATTTGCTCATCAATCACTTCTGTATCAACATCGCGTCTTCTTCGTAAACCACCTAATCTTTGATTGATTAATCTAGCTCTGTCTTTTAATGCGTTTATGCAATCTGGTCCGCGTTCTACAAGCTCAACAATATCAGTCTCAAAATTGTTTTGTGTCAGCAATTCTTTTTCTTCGTTATCGAAAGCACTCTCAAAGTGCACAGTATAAATTGATCGAGGTTTATCTTCAATGGCAAGCTGTTGCTGTATGTGTTGAATTAGTTGGTCTTGCCTTTTATCAGTTTTTTTCTGAGTTTCTTCAAACGTTTTAGTAATGGGACGAAATATTTCAGAGGCAGACTTTTGCAGTTGTTGTTTGGCTACAATTTCTTTTTGCAGCTTTTGTTTCAAAAGCTTTCGGTTATTAATATAATCTTTTACAAGTTTATTTTTGTTTTTCAACTCTTCTTCATTTACAAATGGCATGTTTACTATATAGCATATAAAGCTTAAGCCCAAAAATGGTCAAAGCATTTTCTGTAACGAAGGGGTAGGTGTTTGGCTGTTTTGTCCAGCACCATAAAATTGTAAGGATCTTTGGTTGCTTCACGGTAAATCGACTCCATTTCTTCTTTTGTTATACCTTTAGCATGATCGTCAGTAATGTGTCTGATATCTTTGTTGTCTAAGTTCCCGAAAAAAACAAAACAGTTAGTGTTTCTTCTTATGTACTTCGGAGTGTTGAAGTATGACTGAGTGAGGTAAATACAGTTGCAATTTTTGTTTCTAGATAAACAAAAGTATTCCATCAGTTTTTTCATATTGTCTAGCTTAATGTCGTCAAAAACTATTACTTTCTGTTGAGGGTCAAGCTCTTCTACTGGAGGCAAGTCTTCAGGGCTTAGCACTTCGATACCTTGCTCTTTCAAAAATCGATACTTATCTTGCTCAGGATTAACAGTATAAACACAACAAAGGTCGTAATTCTTCCACTTGAGAACCATGTTTAAAAGCAAATTTGTTTTTCCTGATCCTGTCGATCCTACTATCATGTAATGGCAATCTGGTAGAAGATAATGATGTTTGATTTGCTTGTTGTCCCCACTTAAATATTTATCAAAGTTTATTATATTCATTTATAATAAAGAAGGACAAAATGAATATTTCAAAATTTGGAACAAGTGGAAGTCAATCTTCAAGTACTGTTAAGGTTGTAGGTATTAAACACAAAGTTTCCAAGTCAGGAGATATAATGTATGGTGATTTAAACTTAAACAACCACAAAATTACAAACTTAGCCAATCCTGTAACAGAATCAGATAGTGTAAATAAAGGATTCTTGGATAATGCAATTAGCAACATTGTCCACTTTGCCGAAAGCTCTGAGTTTGGTTCGAGGTTGGCTACTTTAGGTATAAACAACGATGATCAATATGTTGTATCGCCCTCTCAAATTCAAATTCAGAGGTCTCAAATATATGGTGTGGAAGTATTTGGTCGTCTACCAAACAGGGTCTTTCGTATAGAAAATATTCCACCTAACAACGCATCAATTGAATTAGGTGAATCATTGATTCTAAGAGGACTTGTTGATCCTAGTCTACCTTCTGATGCGGCAACTAAACAATTTGTTGAAAATTTAGTTACAAATGTGAGAGATAATATTAACTTACAAGGATTACACACTATCACAAATTTACGAGATCCCACAGCACCAGGTGAAGCAGCAAACAAAAATTATGTTGACCAAATAACGCAACACATTCAAACCGAAGATGATAATGTAACCATTTCACGAAACTTAGATATGAAAAATCATACCATTTTCAACGTAGGTAGACCTTCCGAACCTACCAGTGCAATAAATAAACGTTATTTTAAACGAAATATATATCGTCCAAAATTTCAAATATTTTTGGGTGCTAGTATTACTCCTTCTTCGACTCCTGGTTCGAGGCCAAATCCATCAAGTGCTATTCATTCAGTTCGTACTAATACAGATCACAATTTGCATTTCGTGAGTGCACCTCTTGTCGCTGGGAACGATTTTCTGTCTTTGCAATCCAATAGTATTCATTTGAGAGATGAGGTAACCAGCAGTTACATCGAAATAAGCGTAAGCGGACTTGTGAAAGTTACCAGTTATGACAATGAAGACAAATTACATATTGATATAATTCGTGTTAGTCAAGGAGAAACAGATAAAATATGTAAAACAACAGTAACACCCCCATTCGATTGCTTTAATTTAAACTGCATTGTTTTTCCTAATCCTTCTCGAGATGTGTTTCGCATACAATACAACTATGTTTCTTCAAATTCTTCGGTATCAATGAATATGAGCAGCGTCGTAATTAAAGTTAAACAGCTTGAAGTGGGTGATCAACCAGAAGCGTAATTGTATATCGTAAAATAAACAATGGACTTTAACCACATTAGTAGAAAATTGACTCAAGAACAAGTGAATGAATTGACAAATCCGTATCACACTTATCACAAACAGTATTGGTGTTATAAGAAAATGTTTAAAAAATTTAAAAGAATGGACTTAGCTCTAAAGCTGTCATCTGTTGTTTTTACTACAACTGGGGCCGTGGTTGGTTCTGTTACATTAAATCCGATTTTCTTGGCATCTGTTAGTGGTATAGGTGTTCTTTTACAGACAATAACAACGCAGAAAAATTTTTCCAAAAAAACTGAGTCTTTTAGATATGCTTATCAATCGTATCAGAAATTACTCAACAAGTTAAAATTGCTTTTAAGATCTGGTGATATTGACGAGTTTTTCGAAAGAGAACTTGCTATGGTTGATGACCAAGTTGCTGATATATGTCCACCAATTTCTGAAAGCTATGAAAAATTACATGCTAAACGATTTGTTTCCACATGATTTCATATTTTTTACGTAATGCATCACTAATTTTGTATGAAGGTTGTTTGGGAATGACTAAATTTTCTAAGATTTTGCTAATAAAAAATTCTAACTTAGGAAACCTTTTGCTAGTGATAATTTTTAATCTACTTTCCACAATTACCCAAACGTCCCTGAATGCTCGTGTTTCGTTAGGAGACAATCTAAGTTGCTCTATTTTACTTTTAACATAAGCAGTTCTACTGTAAACTGATTTACGTAAGACAACATTACGTGGATTATAATCAATCCAGCCATGTGTAATGTAAGGGTGATGAACTACACCACAGTTAATGCAAGTTCTGTTTCCAGTAATAATTTTTATGTCAGGATTTTCACAACAATTTTCATCCATGTTTTATAAAGTAAAAGCTTTATTCTTAAAACGGTTTTTTACCTAAAGATAGATAATGACCGTATGCATAACTATCAATTCCATTAGAAAGAATATATCGTTTATCATCAAAACAAGAAAGAGATTTTTTGTTGATTTCTTGCGAATAAATTTCGTGATTTTCGCTTTTAATTATTTTCATTTTATGGAACATATGACTTCTGTTAAACAGCGTGTTTTTGTAGTCTTCATGTCTGATTACATTTTTTACAACGTTTTTTTTTTATACCTTTTGCTGTTTTGTTTCCTTTTTCATTGTTTTTAATATAACTATACATTTTAGACCTAAGTCCAACAAATTCTACGATTGGCACACCTGCGGTTTCGTCTTTCATTTTGCCTACTACTTTTTTGTTTGTGGAATCATAAAACTCTGAGCAGTTGCAATAGTTGCTAAAGTCAAACAGGTGTTTGTCTGACCAGAATTCTTTGTATACATCTTGAGTTTTGATATCGAATGTCAATGAATCAGTATCTGTAAACAACAGTTGTGCATTGTTACCATATCTTTTTTTAATGTAATTGTAATGCATATTGTACATAAGGGTTTTCGATAAATCCAAAATTGCCATTCCAACAAAAGCTGGACGATTTAGGGTTAACAACTGTTTGATTTTATGCACAGCAACAAGATTTTCATTAAATATTTTGCTACTAACAAACGACGGTTTTGAGCTGTGTTTTAAAAGTTTTTTAGGGTCGGTAATTAGAGACACATTAACACGCTTGCGTAGATTTTCAATTGTTTTTCCAAAAACAGAGTTATTCATAAGCTTGAAGAAGTCTTTTTCAAAGTCTGACTTTGCTACTTTTCGCTTCTCCGTATTGAAATCGATATACCTTTTTAACCAAGGTGATTGATTAAATTCCAAAACACGGTGTACTTTTGTAACTTTTAAACCTAGTTCAATGTACTGTTTTAAATTTTTGTAATGAAGAACGTAGTTTTTCTTGGGTTGTAAATTGGGTATTAATTTTGTTACTCCTTCAACTTTTAAATTAAATTGTTTGCAATAATCTGAAAGCATATGATTTCGAATTTCCATTTTTTCTGGAGCTAGTGGAAAATCATTATGCATATCATGAAGGTCTTCAGGATATTCTAAATCAACTTCAAGTATTAATCCTTTGCCCTCAGGTAACTTGGCCAAGTTAAATTCTTTGTTTGATATCCATCTGAAACCATTTATAGGTAAATCTTGAGTCATAGACCACCCGTAAAGATTATTTGCATCTATGTAAACCAAGAAATTTGACGGTTCCTCTGGATTGTAGTTGTTGATGTATTTGTTGTTAGCTTTAGCATATCTTTTGCAAATATATGAAACACCACCCCTAATTCCTTTTTCAATGAAAAGAAATTGATCGATATCCGATATTAGTTCCAGCTTGACATTAGTCATTTTAAGCATTGCATCCCATGACAAACCAGGTGATGTAAAATAATGACACGGATCTAGGTCGTAGAATTTTAAACAAGTTTTTCGAAACATTTCAAATACGTCTGCTAGAAGCAAAACGTCAGACTTAAGATATAAGTCGTGATATTCTCCCATGGATTCCAAATTAAAAGTATTCCATACATTATGTGCATGTTTGTAATCTTCATTAGTGATATGCTCGTCGTTTAGAATGGTATAAAATTCTTCTCTTGGTGGTAAGTGTTTTTCATTGAATTTATCAAAATGATCCATGTAATCATAAGGGTAAACACCTTTTCGTTTCATAAGTTCTAGCTTTTCGTTTTGAAATTCCTGTAATGTGTACTTCATGTCACAAGGTGAAATATTTTTAACTAAGGACTCCAGAGAACTACTCATAAATTGAAAGCTGTCAATAAACTTTAAATGCTTACCTAAGAAAAATGCCATGTATTTTTCCATGTTATTTGGTATTACACTAATTTCTTGGTCAAATTTTCCTATTTCTTGCATGATAAAATGTGAATCATATCCTTTTAGATTATGAAAAATTACAGGTATCTTATTTGTCAGTCTAAAGCTTCGATTACAATTGTTATGAGCAGCTCCTCTGTATTTTCCTGTTACATGACAATGATCTCTTACCTTATAATCTTTTTTAGTAAAACCGTTTTTACAAATGTGGCACACAGTGGCTAATTTAAAATGTTCTTCATCTTTATTTGTCAATGCCATAGGTTGATTAAAATGATTCTTTTTTGTTTCTTCACAATAGTCTACCTCATTGAGCATAACCTCTAAAAATTTATATGCTGCGTTTTCTCCTCTATAAACTTGAATCGGTTTAGTAAACTTATCGTCATAGCAACAAACTAACTTATACGCATAGCCGCAATCGACGTGCTTTTGATATCTTTCTGAATACGATTTGTTATCGTTTGGCTGACAGCTATCAATCTTTTGAGTTATTGCTTCAAAATCAGCATATATGACAAAAGGAACCTGGAGCTGATTGTGAAAGTTTTTAAATTTAACTGAACTTCCCTTTTTAGGCATTTTAATTGCTTGTTTCCCATTAGTGATAATACAATTTTCTAAATGTTTGAGAAGAAATTCATCAGTGCTAAAACCATAGGTGGGCAGTACCGCGGTACTAAAGTACCGCGGTACCGGTACCGCGGTACTTTTTTGGTACCGGTACCGTCGGTACTTTTGTGGTATCGGTACCGCCAAAAAATAGCGAAGTACCGCGGTACCGTACCGGTACTTTAGTTTTTTTTTATTTTTTAGTACGGATTTTAAGAACGTACCATTAAAAACTTGAAATGTTGTAAAAATGCTTGCAAATAAATTGGATAAACAACCAATCTTTTTCCTTAATTTAGTGTTTAACTGTTGGTCTTACTCGCTACTACCACCGCAAGGACTTAGCGTTTGCAGTTTGCTGGCCGATTTGAAAAATTGACGTTTTCTTGCAATGGCAAAATAATGCATTACCAGTATTCATGCACTGGCGAAACAAAACCAAAATCGCTAAGAAAAAATTGTAAGAGACAACTTATGCAATGAATACTCATCACATCAGGCGTGAATACAATAGCGTAGCCAGGGGGCGCGGGGTGAATACATTGGCCTGCCGACCAAAATGCAGAATAAGAAAAATATCACGTTGTTAGCACTTCTGATACTGTCTTTTGCTCTAGAATAGATTCAAAAAATTGTTTAAAGCATAGTTTGAAATGTTTATTGAAGGGGGAGGGAGCTAATTTGTCAAAAATAAAACTTAGAAATCAGAAAAGAACTATATAGAATAGCCGAGAATTGGTAATCAAATTTGATCGCTTTTTGAAAAATGCTCAACAACTTTTCTCGACCTTCCTTCGATTGGCCCCCATATATGCATACATCTTTCACTATAAAATTTAGCTGAAATAGATTACTTCTTGCGAGGTTTACTAAACTACCGAAATAGAATTTTATGATTTACCAACTTGTGAATAAGAGAACTGAAATTCTAGCAATAGCTACCTCCCACATAAACCATTTATGCAACTAGTACGGTATAATGATTTTTTGCACTGCTAATTTTATGCCACGTATTAATAGCATTGATTTTTATCAAAATAGGCCTAAAATTAAGTTATTTTTGCCAAAAAAGTAAAAATTTTTCGAGAGCTGGGGGATCCGCCCCTACACCCTATGCCTCCGGTGGCTGGGGGCCTTGCCCCCGACCCCAATTGCCTCCGGTGGTTGGAAGATCCTCCCCCAAACCCCTGCAACGTCCCCCCCATTGCAAATTTTTGGTTACGGGCATGCTTGAAGAAAAATTTACTGCACGTTACTGCCGACATCCATTTATATTAGCTTTTGACTTTAAATATGCCTGGAACGATTGGCGAAGAAGATGTTCTCATTCACAAACGGTGTATAATACGGCCAAAAGTATTTCACCCGGTAATACTTATACAGAAAAATTATCTCAAAAATCCTTTCATCTGCACCAACCCCACTTTGGCTTTGGCCGCGATGAGTTTTTTTTCTTCCTAAACATTGTAGGCTCTTTTAATAAGTTCTACAGGGCAAAACAACGCAATCTAATTTTTGTGCAAAATTGTCGAGTAAAAAACACGGTTTTGGCTCTGGAAATTTTTGGGTGCCACCTCCCCTGAAACCGCACCAATTAATCCCCAAGAAATCAATTTTTATGATTGCATCTCTTTTAGAACACCCGAAATTGAACATAACAAAAAATAAATACAGGGTGAGCCAAAAGTAGGCGGACGGCATATGGAATAGATTTATGCCTCAGTTACTTTAATTGAATTGTTCATTTTAACTTTGTTACAACTATGTTATTTGTGGTATATAATTACAATTTCAGTACTAAAATTTGTTTTAATTTTACCTGTTTTCTATTACTATGTTACACTTAATTTTTTTTTACTGTTCTCCTACTTTTGGCTCACCCTGTATTTTAACGGCTTTAGCCAAAAAGCTAATTTCTTTTATAATTAGAAGAGACAAAGAATCTTCTTGAGAGTCCCCCAAAAGCATGGCCAAAAGTGCTAAAGCTTTTTTGCCACAACTCTAATTGCATAATCTGTGTTCAACCCACACACTGGTTACGTTGTTGCGTCCTTGGATTGAGCGCTTTACGATGATTATCTCTGCTTGTGGATTCGAACTGGCCAGAAATTCAGTGGTAAGAAATCGAAATTCACGGGACATTGGAAAATTAGAAACTCTTAAGCAGGTGCAAATTCCTCCACGCACGAAGTAAATATCACAATAAAAGTGTGCGGATTGTGCAATAATTAGCGTCTAACGCTGTGTTGTGACAAGAGAATAAATATGCTACACAACAGCAACAAAAAATGCTGTAATTTTGAAATTGCTCTCATTACGGGGAAACAAAAGAATTTTTTAGAAGTCACCATTAACATGCGTCGTTCGTTTTAGGCTGGCAACTGGTAAGCTCCCATCTAGCTTTAAATAAGAAATGCAAAAAGTAACTGCAGCAACGAATCGACTAAAAACAAATCAAAACAGTACACTTTGCCAAAAGTGCAATTTATCCCCCAATTTCTAAGTTTTGTGTAAATGTCACTTGTGCAATAATTGGGAGCTGATGATCGTCAGAGTATCCTTCAGTGTCAACTTACGTACGTGATGCTTTAGAGATGACTGCTGTTTGGTTATTATTGGGCACAAGATACTCTAAGTCTAGAACAATAAGTAGCCCGGTGACCGTAGTTCGTATAAGTTAGATACTTTATCGAGTCAATTTCATCACTAGCTAGTACTGTACTCACTATTGTAGTAATACCAATACTGCAACTGCTTACTATTCGACGGCAAACTTTCTCTAAAACGAACTGTAGGTCTACGGAGTTTGCACTAGTCGCGGAAACGAACCAAATTGCTAAAAGTAATGATTTACAATCCACTAAACGAGGTCAATCAGTCCAATTTTTTTTTTTTTAATTTTTAAAAAAAGTACCGCAAAAGTACCGCGGTACTACCGCGGTACTTTTAATTTGAAAGTACCGGTACCGGTACCGCGGTACTAATTTTAGCAAAGTACCGAGTACCGGTACCGCGGTACTTTTGCAAAGTACCGTGCCCACCTATGGCTAAAACATTGAAGACAGAATCTGCAAAAATGCTTTCTATTTTTATGTTTGCTTTGATTAAACATAAATCTGTTAAAATCTTTTATCCATACGTAATGTTGCATTTCATCTTGTGTTATCAGCAATAAATCCGAAGTTGTTTCATCATCATTTTTAGAAATATATAAAGGATAAGGTTGTTTGTTTTCATATCCAAATACATTTACGCTAATGTTATTTAGTTGCTCGACTTTTGAAATTTGTTTAATAGAAACTGGAAATGTTATACCATTATAATTCACTGTATTTACGTATTTTTTGTAGTGACTTGTTCTTTCAGGATGATTTTTTACTTGGTTGCTGTAAAGTTTAGCTAAATGACACCATCTAAAGCATTCATTATCATTTTCATTTTTGATATTAACCAATCCTTTTTTAGGATTTTTAAGTTCTTTTGGTAATTCTATATAAGAACTTCCATTTAGAGGTTGGCATTACACTTGGAAAATTATTTGATAAATATTTGCAGTAGACTAGGAAAATTGATTGATAAATGTTACCGTAGCATTATGCTAGACTAGGAAAATTGGCGGATAAAGGTTAGCATTAAACTAGGATGATTGATTGGTGAATGTTAGTATTAGATTAGGAAATTCATTGATAAATGTAAGCATTAAGCTTGGAAAATTGGTTGATAATATTACCTTAGAGTAGGAAAACTAATTAATATTACCATTATTAGACTAGAAAAATTTAGTGCTAAGTATTGGCATTAAGCTAGGCCAGGAAAATTGATTAATAAATATTGGTATTAGGCTAAGAAAATAGGTGAATAAATGTTACTGTAGCATTGCGCTAGTTTAGGAAAATTGATGCTAAAGTTTAGCATTTGAATGGTTAGTATTAGACTAGGAGCATTGGTTGATAAATGTTACCGTGGCATTATGCTAGGCTAGGAAAATTGATTGATAAAGGTTAGCATTGATAATAATTGATAAATGAATGTTAGCATTAGATTAGGAAATTCATTGATAAATGTAAGCATTAAGCTTGGAAAATTGATTGATAATATCACATTAGAGTAGGAAAACTGATTAATATTACCATAATTAGACTAGGAAAATTGTTTGATAAAGTTAGCTGTGGAGTAGGAAAATTAACTGATAAATGTCAGCATTAGACAAGAAAAATTAATTGTAAGCATTGGCATGAGAAGGTAGATTATTGGCTGTTGGCATTAGACTAAGTAAATTGATGTATAAATATTAGCATTAGGCTAGGAAATTTGATTGACAACTGTTAGCTCTTAACTGGAAAAATTAATTGATGAACGCTAGCATTAGGCTAGGAAAATTGATTGACAATTGTTAACACTTGACTAGGAAAATTGATTATAAAATGTTAGAAGTAGACTAGGAAAATTAATTGATGAATTTAAGCATTGGTATAGAAAGGTTGGATTATTGCATGTTGGCATTGGGTGGAAAAATTGATAGAAAATATTAGCGGTTGGCTAAGAATATTGATGGATCAATGTTAACGTTAGGATAGCACTCCAATCCGATATTTAGACAATGGCACTCTAGTTTCTGCTAAAAAGTGCAAAATGCGACTTCCCCGCGACTCCAGTCTATGAATTGCAAAGCTGGTTTCCGTAGTGGATTTGTTTTATCCTGTATAGGTAAATAATTATGGTTTTGTTTATGGTATAGCATGTAGTAGGCTTAGTATGGCACGATAGGCATAGTATGGCAGTGTAGACTTAGTATGGCATATAGCATGCCACAGTGGGTGCCGCAGCTTAGCACAGCATTGTAAAGCATAGCGTGATACCCTAATAGGTTTAGCACGACATTCTTGTAGGCATAGCATGACACTCTAATAGGTTTAGCGTGACACCCATAAAGTAGGCTTGTTATGGCACAGTAGGCATAGTATAGTGTAACACAAGGCGTATGGCATAGTTGGCTTAATATAGACCAGTAGGCACTGGAGGTTAGTATGTCACAGTTGGGATAACATGACACCCTAGTTTGGCAGAGTATGGCATATAATAGACTTGTTATGCAACAGTGGGCATAGTATTAGTAAGGATAATATGCCACGTATGCGCTACAGACTAGTACGAAATTGTTGGCATAGAATGGTATATAGTAGGCTTATTATGGCACAATAGGTATATTATGCCATATTGTAGGCTAATTTTGGCACAATAGACATAGTATGCTAATTATGGCACAGTAAGCATAGTATGCCACAGTGAGCACTGTAGCTTTGAAGGCATAGTATGGCATATGGTTGGCTTGTTATGGTACAGTAGGCACTGCACCTTAGTATGTCATAGTAAACGTAGTATGTCATTGTACACATAGTATAGCATGCGAGTATAGTATGAAATGTACAGTAGTAGCCTTATGGCACATTAGGCATAGTATACCACAGTAGGCGTAGTATGTCATAGAAGGCTTAGTATGGCATTAAGGCATAGTATGACATGAAGTAGGCTTATTATGGCACCCTAGTAGGCATAGCATGTCACAGTAGGCTTTGTGGCATAGTTGGCTTTATATGGCACTGGAGGTTAGTATATAATAGTTGATATAGCAGGACACTTTTGGAGGCAGAGTATGGCATATAGGAGGCTTGTTATGGAACAGTACGCATATTATTAAAAACCATAGTAAGCGCTACAGGCTAGTATGACATAGTAGATGTCGTAGGCTTATTATGGTACAATAGGTATAATTATGCTATATTTTCGGCTAATTATGGCACAATAGACATAGTATGCTGATTATGGCACAGTAAGCATAGTATACCTCAGTGTGCACTTTAGCTTTGTAGGCATAGTATGGCATATGGTTGGTTTCATGCGAGTATATTGTGGCATGTCCAGTAGTAGCCTTATGGCACATTAGGCATAGCATACCACAGTAGGCGTAGTATGTCATAGAAGGCTTAGCATGGCATTTTAGGCATAGTATGACATATTGTGGGCTTATTATGGCACTCTAGTAGGCATAGTATGTCACAGTAGGCACTGTGGCATAATTGGCTTTATATGGCACAGTAGGCACTGGAGGTTAGTATATCATAGCAAACGTAGTATGGCATTGTAGACATAGTATAGCATGCGAGTATAGTGTGGCATATACCGTAGTAGCCTTATGGCACATTAGGCATAGTATACCACAGTAGGCGTAGTATGTCATAGGAGGCTTAGCATGGCATTTTAGGCATAGTATGACATGAAGTAGGCTTATTACGGCACCCTAGTAGGCATAGCATGTCACAGTAGGCTCTGTGGAATAGTTGGCTTAGTATGGCACAGTAGGCACTGGAGGTTAGTATACTTAGTTGGGACAAAAGGACACCTTATTAGGCAGAGTATGGTATATAGGAGGCTTGTTATGGAACAGTACGCATATTATTAAAAACCATAGTAGGCGCTACAGGGTAGTATGACATTGTAGATATCGTAGGCTTATTATGGTACAATGGGTATAGTTATGCTATATTTTCGGCTAATTATGGCACAATAGGCATAGTATGCTGATTATGGCACAGTAGGCATAGTGTGCCACAGTGGGCACTGTAGCTTAGTAGGCATAGTACAACATCAGAATATGACATATAGTTAGCGTCTGATGCTGTCTGGTGACTGGAAGATAAATATGCGCTACAACAACAATATACTGTAGTGGGCTTTTGGCACCATAGGTTAGTAGGAGTACTATGTCATAGTAGGCTTAGTATGGCATTGTAGGCATAGTGTAACATGAAGTAGACTTGTTATGGCACCCTAGTAAGCATAGCATGTCACAGTAGGCACTGCAGCTTACTATGGCACAGTGGGCATAGTTGGCTTATTATTGCGCAGTATCCCACAGTAGGCACTGCAGCGTAGTATATTATAGTAGAGATAGCATTACACCTTAGTAGGCAGATTATGACATACAGGAGGCTTGTTATGGAAAATAGGCATAGTATTAGTAAGCATAGTGTGCCACTGTAGGTGCTGCAGCTTTAGTATGACATTGTAGGCATAACATGGCACCCTGATAGGCATAGTGTGGCATACAGTACGCTTATTATGGCACAACAGGCATAGTAGGCCAAAGTGGGCACCGTAGCTTAGTAGGCATAGTATGACATATAATTGGCTTATTATGGCACAGTAGGCATGGAATAACATTACTCGGCAATTAGACCTACAATGCATAGCTTTTCCATGAACTATCACCGTAATGAGGTGGAAAAGTCTATGTGCCTCCATGACCTGCAGAGTTGTACTGGCTGGAGATTCAATTCTCCTGAAAGGGTTACCCATGCCAGATAGGTCTAATGGTAGAAGCGAGACGAAGTATAGTTCAAATCAAAATAGTTGGAAAACTTAAAACCTGGGTTGGTTATGCCCATCAGCTGTGGTAAGCATATAACCTAGGAGAAGGACAACTCTGATATAAAACCTCTCCGCAGTTAGATTAAACTGCATAACAAATCATGATGAGCACAAATAATGAAAATTACGTGAACGACGTTAATGGGGCCACCTTCACAAGTGGAACCTCGTCCGGCAGGGGAGCGCCTAGGGACTCCCAGGTCGTCATTCAGCGAAACCCCTATGGCGTTCGAGTCTTAGGCAGAGGGGCTCGTTCGAAAAATAAGCGACAATCTCCACCAGCCAGCCCTAGTGGCAGCTCCACCAATGTGCCCGCTACACGTTTGGAGAGGCGAATGGAGGCAGCGCAGAGTATTCGTACTCAAGATAATGTCGCACACTCACGGATCAACCATCACCAACTGCTGTTGGGCAATTGGAATATCCTCACCCTCACAGGAAAAGAGCTAGAATTGGTTGAGGAAGCAAAGCGGTATCATTTCGATATTGTCAGAGTTTCTTCAACCAAACGACGTGGCTCTGGAACTGTGGATCTGGATGGCGGATGGAAACTCTTCTATTCTGGTGCTGATCCTAGTATGTTTGCACAAGCGAGTGTGGGGATTCTCACAAGCCCCCGTTTGTCAGACTGTGTGGCAGATTGGATTCCTTTGGGATCACGGGTCTGTATGTTGAAGCTTAAGGTATTGGATCGGTCATTGTGCCTATTGCAGGTATATGCCCCCAATGCCACGAGTGAATATCAGACTTTTGTGGATGAAGTAAATGATGCTCTTCTACGAGTATCAGCTACTGAATCTACAGTCCTTATGGGGGATTTTAACGCACATGTTGGAACAGACACAGATACGTGGAAGGGTGTGATCGGAAAACATGGAGTCACTGGACTGAATGAGAACGGAAGGTATTTATTGCAGCTCTGTTGTAGCAACGGACTCCGCATCATGAATACCTTTTTCCAGCACAGAGAGGTTCACAAGTATACATGGTATCGACCTAGTATGGATCAAAAATTTTTGATAGATTTTTGCATAGTTTCGTCAGATTTGTTTTCTGATGTGCTGGACGTTCGAGTGAAGCGAGGTGCTGAATTGTCAACTGATCACCATCTGGTAGTATGTTCCTTACGACTTTCGAAACCTTGGCCAAACAAGAAATCCAACAGGTCGTCTGTGACTTATCGGATCAAATGGGAGGCTTTGGAGGACAAAGAAGTAAGGAAACAGTTTGCATCCAGTATATCATCTAAGTTCAGACAACTTCCTGATGTATCCGAGGACATTGAGAGGGAATGGCTGCTGTTCAGATCAGCAATCATTTCATCAGCTGCTAAAAGTTGTGGGCGAAAACGGCTTAGAATGGCGGGCGATAGTGAGAAAAGAACACCATGGTGCAACCAAGAGGTTAAAGAAGCTATTCGAGCAAACACTGCAGCAGAAGTGGCAACTGCAATTAAAGGGATAAAATCTGGAAAAGCTGCTGGTGAAGATGAAATCAGACCCGAGATGTTGAAAGCGCTGACTGGAGAAGGAATTCTCTGGTTAACGCGAGTGTGTCAAGTTGCGTGGAAGCTTGGCAAAACTCCCAGAGATTGGCAAACAGGTGTGATTATTCCGATATTCAAGAAAGGAGATCGCAAGCAATGTACGAACTACAGAGGGATATCACTCCTTAGTTTGCCAGGGAAAGTATATGCCAAATGCCTTGAAAGGAAATGCCGAGAAATAGTGGAATCAAAACTGGAAGATGGTCAGTGCGGTTTTCGTCCGGGTCGCAGCACCACGGACCAAATCTTCACTCTGAAGCAAATCTTCGAGAAATCTTGGGAGTATGGCAAAGATCTCTTTGCATGCTTTGTCGATCTTGAAAAAGCATATGACCGAGTTCCTCGGGATAAACTTTGGAAGGTTTTGCAGGAGTATGGCGTTGATGGTCAATTGTTACGCGCTATTAAGTCATTCTACTGCAGACCGGAGGTTTGTGTTCGGGTAAATGGCAAGCAATCAAAGCCGTTCCATGTGGGCGTTGGACTCCGGCAAGGGTGCGTTTTGTCACCTCTCCTTTTCATTGTTTACATGAATTGGATCGACAAATACAGCCAAGCTGATGAGTGTGCCACGATTGGAAATTGCAAAATTAGTCGTCTGCTATTCGCAAATGATTTAGTTCTGCTTTCTTCCACAGAATCTGGCCTTCAGCGCGCATTAAATGGCTTTGCACATGCATGCAACACCGCCGGAATGAAAATAAGCACGGCCAAAACTGAGGTACTTCATCTTTCAAGAAACCCTGATCAGTGCGTATTACAAGTGAACGGAGCGACACTGAAACAGGTGGAGAAGTTCAAGTATCTTGGGGTTGCATTTACGAGTGACGGAAGGCAAGACGAAGAACTCGATACCCGAATAGGCAAGGCTAGTGCAGTAATGCGAGCTTTGCACTACTCGGTTGTCATGAAACGAGAATTGTCGAAAAAGGCAAAACTCTCAATTTTCAAAGCAGTTTTTGTCCCCATTCTCACTTATGGTCATGAATCTTGGGTAATGACCGAAAGAATGCGATCACAAGTGCAAGCGTCCGAAATGAGGTTTTTACGAAGAATCGAAGGAGTTACACTGTTTAACAAGGTGCGTAGCTCTGAAATTCGAAAATCTCTTAACATCGAGCCGTTACTTCTCCGAATTGAAAGATCTCAGCTTAGATGGTTTGGCCATGTAAGCAGAATGCCTCAGGAAAGACTCCCCAAACAAGCTTTACATGCTAAAGCAAGTGGGAGAAGACCAGTCGGACGACCTAGAACTAGATGGACCGATTACATTGAGGATCTTGGATGGAATCGCTTGGGACTTCGCCCAAGCGAAATGATGGAGGTGATGGAAGACCGTGAGGTGTGGCGGCTCAATCTTGAGCTACTGCCCCCGCAACCCTCACGGAAAAGCGGGCAATGAAGAAAGAAGAAGAAGAAGAACAAAATGACCTTTTATGTGGTCAAGCATCCAACCGGAACCTTGACTTAGCCATTTTCCAATTTTATCTAAGATTTGAGTTGCAGACGTTTTTAGCATTTCATCAATATCTTTATTGTTTAAAATAATAATTGCTTTACTATTAAAAAAGGCTTCTCTAGTTATTTTTTCATCACTTTTATCAAATTTAAAAAATATGACATTTAAAGTAACTGTAGCTTTCATTCCTTTCATTTTGTTCAGATCTAAGCTTAATTTATCTTCAACAAAATTTTTAGTAACATGAAACTGTTTTAAAGGATCTATTTCAACAAGGCTTACTTCATATGATTTTGTAAAGCCTTTGAAAGCCGTTTTTTGTAATTTAATTTTTTTGGGAAAAAGATTTAGTATTTTTCGAACACTTTCAGTCACTTTTGTTTTAATAGTTGGTGGTGTATATGATAGCAACCAGTCAGCAAAGTTGTTGAGGTGTTTTTCAGCTAAATTTCGAGTTAGTGTCTTCAATTTTGGAATAATTTGCTTATATGGAATTGGTTCCAAAACTGGAACATTGACATTCGGAACAGGCTTATTGAGAATGCTACTCATTTTTATATTATAAGTTTTTAGTCTTTAAGTAATTTTTTATATTAAAAAGAAAAAATAAATAAAAACAAAAAAAATTATGGAGACAATGAATCTGATATACTTTTAGAAAAGATTAATTAAAAAGAATCTAAGTTTCAATAATTTTTTGAATTATATTTTTTAATATTGAAAATTTTTAGAATATTGACATTTGGAACAGGCTGTAATTTTTTATCTGAGAAAGAAATAAAATGAAGAACAAACTAATACTTGAGAATTGTGAATATTATTTTCATCCAAAATTTAAAGGATATGCTGCAAGCTTAGATGGTTATGTAGTCCATGCTGTAAATCAAGAAGTAACACCAGGGGTGATGGCAGTGGCGGATCCAGAAATTTTGGTGGGGGGGGATTTTCCTCAAAAACCTCAAAAATTCGGTTGTCTTCACCAAAATTGAGAGTGATTTTTCACCAAAATTCAAACAATTTCTTCGCCAAATTCAGGTGGTCTCCAAAAAAAAAAAAAAAAAAAAAAAAAAAAAAGGTCTTCACCAAAACTGAGAGTGATTTTTGGGCCGAAATCGGAAATTCAAACGTTTTTTTCGCCCAAATTCAGGTGGTCTCCGAAAAAAAAAAAAAAAAAAAAAGGTCTTCACCAAAATTGAGAGTGATTTTTCGGCCGAAATCGGAAATTCAAACGTTTTTTTCGCCCCAATTCAGGTGGTCTCCAAAAAAAAAGGTCTTCACCAAATTTGGAACTGATTTTTCGCCGGATTCGTTACGTTTAGGTCGGTGGGGGGGGATGCATCCCGAAATGGAGCCGAATTATTTGAAATAGAGGCTAATTTTTCGGCCAAAATCGTTACTTTTAGGCTGGTGGGGGGGATGCATCCCCCCCATCACCCCCCCCCTAAATCCGCCACTGGGTGATGGATTATAACGGATATATGCAAATAACCGTCGATGAACATTGGCGTAATATTTATGTTCATGATTTTGTTTGGGAATGTTTTCATGGTTCGTTGAAATATGGAGATGAAGTAAAACATATTAACAAACAGCGTGATGATAATAGATTAGAAAACTTAAAACTTCGAAGTTCTAAAGAGATAGTAATAAAAGTCAGTACAAGTGGAAAAGTAACCTATGTGTAAATATCTATGTGTGTTAAATATAAAGGATGTTTTGCGGATTTCAACCAACAAATTTATCAACTCCAGAAAATGTTGAAGATATTAAACTAAAGTGGAATAAACGTGTATTATCATATTGTATTGCAAATTTAACACCTAAACTAACTGAAGAATCAATAAATAGACAAATTGATGCTGCTTTTAAGGTCTGGAAAAAAAGTTGTGCACTAAAATTTAAAAAAGTAAATCCAAATGAATCATGTGATATCAAAATAACTTTTTGTAAAAAAGAACACGGAGATGGATGTCCATTTGATGGTAAGGGAGGAGTTTTAGCTCATGGTTTTTACCCAGGAAAAGGAATAGGAGGTGATTTACATTTTGATATGGAGGAAATGTGGGTCGAAGAAAAAACACCTCCAGGATATAATTTATTTGTGGTGACTGTACATGAAATTGGTCATTGTTTAGGATTAACCCATTCAAAAAATTTTGATTCAGTTATGTACCCTTTGTATAAACATGAATTATCTAAATTATCGAGTAATATTTTATCAAAAGAAGATAAAGAACGAATTCAAAATGCATATGGCAAACCAAAAGCTAAGATATTTGATGATAATGGAATTATTATCAAGGTTAAAGCAATAGAAAATAATAAAATAAAATTAATTATTGAAAAGAAATAAAGCATTCAGAGTGCTTTTTAAAAGAAAAGATAAAAATGTTTCAAGAATGTCGTGGAAAAAACCACTGAGCTTCTCGTAAACATTGTTACGGCTATTGATAAAGATTACTAACATTGTTACTGCTGATTGATCTCAAAAAAGTCATTAAGCTTCTCAACCGCGCTATCTTGTGACTGTTGGTAAGTCGACACTATCTCCACTTACGTTGCGTCTTTTTGTCTGAAGCAAAATCAGCTGATTTCATCGCGTGATAGTAATTGCTGAGCGCGAGAAAAAGTTCAGACGAGAATTCTCGTCGCGATTTGATTTTTACGGAAGCCCAGAAGTGCAAAACACAAACATCAGTCGCTGTGAGTGGAAATATTTTTAAATCAGTGCACGAAACTTTAAACTGGTAGAAATATTTCTAAACCAAAACACATAACTGTAAACTGATGGAAGTATTTTCAAGTTAGTGCACGAAACTTTAAACTGGTAGACATATTTCTAAACGAAAACACAAAACTGTAAACTGATGGAAGTATTTTTAAATCAGTGCACGAAACTTTAAACTGGTAGATATATTTCTAAACGAAAACACAAAACTGTAAACTGATGGAAATATTTTTAAATCAGTGCACCAAACTTTAAACGAAAACACAAAACTGTAAACTGATGGAAATATTTCCAACCGAATGCAGAAAAGTTTAAACTAATCAAATTATCTTTGAACTCCGCAGCAACTCCAAGCGAGTGCGCAAAACTTGGAAGCGATCGAAATATCTTTTAGCCGATGCAAAACTGCGTTTCAGACTTTCAGTGCAAAAAAATGTAAACGAGTGCGCAAATAAATATGATACATCCGCGTCGCAAACTAGATCTTACTGTCGCAAATGGTTAGTAACCATCGTTTGTTAATATTTCTACAGGCATAAACTGTTAAAAAAATATTGGGGAAGAAAGTTTGTAAAATTTTTACTAAAAGCATGATACATAAAGACCTTTTTGAAAAAGCCTTTACAGCGGATGAATACGTGAGAAATTATGTTTAGTCATGCGGAACAGCGAACATTGCTTTAGTAATTTCAAATTCATTTATAAACACGTGTACAAGCGTAAGAAAACTGCGTTTTTTCATTAGGACTAGACTAGACTTTGGCCTCCTTGCAGCTTAGTCTAACTGCTAAGACTGACATCGGCCTTTTTCTCTTTTTACAAGAGCTGACCTAATTACCAGTTTAATGTAAGTCAGGCTTTATAGACTTGCCCTGCAATAAAGTTTGATGTTTTTTTACAATAAAGTGTAGTGCTCTTGTAACCACCGTCACTGCTTTTTAATTTTGCCTGCAATGCAAGCTTTTTTTTAAGTCACAATTTATTGCTCTTGTTTCAGCTATTTTAGTAAACAGAGGTGGAGTTGAGTACACAACGTTCGAGGCCAAGGACCGACTTTTCGAGGACAGACCCTCTCGAGGCCAAGAACTGGAATGATCGAGGCCAAGGACACAATTTTTTTAAACTGTATTTGGCAAATTTTCCATAGTTTTTAAATGCAAAAGTGTTTTAAGATATTGCAATTGGTTAAGTTTTGATGATAATCAATTCAAAAATAGTAGTTTCTAAAAATAATAATGAACGCCATTTTGAAGTTTTACACGTTAGCAGCTGATGTTGATTACGTATACCGTGGCGGTATCGCGGCAATGAAGCAAGGCCATAACCCGTCAATGGAAATATAGCTGAATTATAAACGTACAGTCGAAATACTCAATTTTAATGTCTTACTTTCATCAGTTACGGCCCCGGTGCAAACGTTCACTGATTATGGATCCCACTTTTTTAATAGTTTCCTAAAGGCAAACCATGTTGTTTAGTTAAACGATTTCTTTTCACGGAGTTTTTTTAAAGATTATTATCTATAAAGTATTGCAAATGCTGTAATGTATTCGGTAACATTTTAGCTAACTGTACTCATATACGTACTGTATTTGCAATCTAGTGCTTTTTTTCTCATTAACTCGAGTTAAATACGGCATTTTGGACAACTGGCAGCGTTGCTTCTGTGGTGTAGCAGTACGTGTACCCTTCAGGGAAATCTCGAGCTCGGATTCGATTCGTTCTGAGTTCTTTTTTTTTTCGAAACCTTGCATTAGAGTTAGGGTTCGTGTCGTGATGCCGGCCTGAGAGATAGCAAATTGAAGAACAAAAAAGGGTACACTTTACAATTATGCTACCGGGTATATTTGCAAACTCAACTTTTTGGCATTAAAAAAATGAGTTCTGGGACAAGGACAAAGTCCCAGTGCCGTCGCCAGAGCAAACTAAGTGAAGGGGCACTAGCCGAAAGTGGGGGGAGGGGCACCAAAATAGACTGAACTGTTACATCTAAAAACTGATATTTCACGGCTACAAATAATACGCTATTTCAAAAATTTCGCATTCATGTCTGAAAAAAAGCGACATATAAAACAAACTAATGCAACTCAAGCGTACAAGATTGGGTCTTGGGGGCCGTGCCCCCCGCCCGTGGGCGATTTTTGTAATTTTGCGGGAAAAAATAGCGATTTTAACGCCATTTCAATCACTTTTTGCACGTTTTTGAAGCCATATAAATAACAACCACAAATTGTTAAAATTTAGAATTCATTAAAAGAATTGAATTGCCTGGCCGGTTTAGCCTTCCTTATACTTAAAGTGAAGTCTAAAACAGGTTTAAATGCTACAATATATTGGGGTTAAATTTTCTAAGCGACTTGGCTAAATATGGCTGAAGCTCCCTTAGCCCCCTTTCCCCTGGTTGCGCAATTGACTGCGACCTAAAAAAATTTTTAGTGTGCGCTAAAAAAATACAGACAACTAGTCTACTGTTTCAGGACATAATCACTAACGAAGTACCGGCAGGGCCTCAGAGAGAAAATTTTTTAGGGGGTACGAAGATCGATACCGAACCCCCAAATCTTATTGGGCCCCCAAGCCTTATCGGGGCCCATGTCGTTAAATTATTTTTTGTCCGATGGGTGCAGATCTTCATTTAAAAGTGAAGGTGATGATAACAATATGCGCATACAGTTAAGATCTATGAAAAACACAACTAGACATAAAATTGGTTTAAATCCACATAGGGGATGTGGGGGAGCGCTGTGAGCTCCCCCAGCGGGGCCCGGGGCAGAGCCCCGGAAACTTCAGCACTTTTTATGTTTCTTGAGGGTAAAATACAGCATTTAATCTGCGGTTGGTGATTGCAGAAGACGTACAACACATCGAAAAATATTGAACGAATGAACAATCGCTTGCTATTCGTGATGTGTTAATTTTCATGCAATTGCAATTTATGATACTCACTATTTAAACACCTGTAATTTTGTTATTTTATGAAAATTTTTAATAAAATTTTACACTGCTACGCAATATATTGTCGTGAAGAAATGGTAAAAATTTTAAAATGTTATCTCATTCCAAATAAAACTTATGATACTTTGTCCAAGGGTGCAATTCTTTTTGGCCAACCCTGTATATTAAAACTCTGGCCCGGCAAATATCAAAATATCACAATTAAGGTATGATGGGCAAATATCATAGTACAAGCAAGTTGCTGGGTTTAAGTAGTCAAAAATAAGCGTGCAACGAGACGAGGCGTCTTCTCCAGATCAAGAGGTTGAGCAGTAAGCCGGTAAGCCGAAGGCTGCATTAGACCGGTAAGCCATGTTTTTTGCAACTAATGTCCTGTAGGACTCGTGCCTTTAGGTTTTGTGTCCTGTAGCACTCGTGTCCTGTAGGACTGGTGTCTTTTAGGACTGGCGTCCTGTAGGACTGGTGTCTTTTAGAACGCGTGTATTTTAGGACTGGTGTCTTTTAGGACTCGTGTCCTTTAGAACCGGTGTCTTCTAGGAATAGTGTCCGTTCGGGCTTGCGGACGTTAAGACTCATGTCCTTTAGGACTCGAGCCCGTTAGAAATTGTGTTTTTAGGACACGTATCCGGATACCCAAAAATTCTAGCTACGCCTATGCCAGAATTCAAGAAATTTTTATGTTTGATTATTTTCTTTCAACCAGCAATCAAAGAACAATGCTGTCCTCCAGCCGAGAACAGAACATTGTCGAGGACTTGTAAGAGTCGAGGCCAAGGCCAAGGACTTGAGCTTTGAGGCCAAAACCAAAGACTTCAAAATGTGTCTTCGAGGATGTCCTCAAGGCCAAGGGCGTCCTCGAGGACTCACCTCTGCAAGATACGTTGCCTTTTGGAATATTTTTAGCAGTAAGTAATAATCAGGGCCTGAAAAAGTCAATAAAGTCGAAGTTTATTCAGGACTTTATCGTATTACCAAACGTAAACCAAGATTGGTTTCGGGTGTTTTGGAGTCAGTCTAGGTAGATTACATAAGTCAAAATAAAGTCAAAATTTTGTGTTAGGTCAAAATTGTCTGTGCTCAAATACACTTTTTAAAAGCGAACAAAGTTTTTTTCTTCTTCATTTTCTTGAATATGTGAGCCACAATCAAAACTTTAACGTAAGACTGTTCTTACTTTGGCGTGCCCGAGTATTAAAAATTCACAGTGGTCACAATTTGCTTTATCACAAATTAAAATTTACTGGCAGAACTAGCGATTTTCAGCTCTGACGTATAGGGTGGTTGCTTGCCTCGATGACCACAGGGTCCATTGGCAACTTCTCCGTCGCATGCTAAGCAAATGCAATGTAAACTGCCGTTATAAAACTTGGCTTAAATTAGAGTTGGAAAATTGTGGAAAAACAAAAGTTTTTTTACCTTAGCATTTACAATATTTTCTTTTCAAATTGCTTTGAAAATCTTATTGTGTCATCTTCTTTAAACACATAGCTGGACAGCGCTGTTTCGAGCTTTTAGCTCTCATCAACAGCCCTCAGCCTAATATCTAAACCAAAGGTATTCTCCAGCCAACGCTCGGCCAAACTGGACAAACCATACATCTCCGTTAAAGTCACAAAAATTGCTATTTTCTCGAAAAAAAAACCCACTAATATTATTCAACCTGGTGCATGAGGACTTTGAAGTGCCGTCGCTACGGGGGGGCCAGGGGGGCCGTGACCCCACAAACGACTGCTTGTGCCCCCCCATTTCGGTTCACTCAGAATACATTTTCGGAAGATCACGTAACGACAAGACAACGGGCAATAATGGAAAAAAGAATAATAACGTTCAAACATAATTCTCGTTAGAAGTTTTCTCCATTCTTTGCGAAATTGCTGGCCACCAACTGCTGTACATAAATGTGAGGCAATATTCAACACGCTTTTACGGATGTGCTGCGGAATAGGGGTGTAAGCTTTTCGTATCGTTACCGGTACTCAGGGCCTGCGAGAGGGGGTTCAGGGGGTACATCGTACCCGGGCCCGGGCCTACGGGGGCCCGCAAGAGTTCGGGTTTCTGCGTTAAGTTTTGGTATTGCACCATAACACCGTAATCAAACTTGCCTGCAGCAAAAATATCAGTCAGCCTATTAGGTGCTGGTAATTGGTCGCTATGTTTGCTGCACAGCCTTTGCGGCATCCAATAGTGGCTGATTTGATTTAAAAAAGAGAAAAATGGATCAAAAGCCATACACTTGCACCGAAAATAACGTTTTGTTACATTTCTCTGACTTGATAGCCCTAATTCTACGGTATAACAATGTACGAGGGCCCACATTTCCAGAGATCCAAAACCATTTCAACCTCAGAGAGCGGAGTCAAAGTTGACATACTATTCTACTATCATTAGGTAACTCACTCTATCTGTATGAGTTTAATAGGTTTTTGGGTTTGTGAAGTCTATGATTGCAAATGGCTTCTTAAAACTTTTATCAATAAATATTTGGATTTGCAGTATCAAACGTCATTATATTGTGTAATATTGTCTCAATGTCATCATCCCCCACTTCACATATTTTCTTTGATGTATATCACGTTTTCTGCTTGTCAATTTAAGCTAGTTTGGTGCTGAGATGTTGATTAAATGCTGTATTTTACCCTCAAGAAACATAAAAAGTGCTGAAGTTTCCGGGGCTCTGCCCCGGGCCCCGCTGGGGGAGCTCACAGCGCTCCCCCCACACCCCCTATGTGGATTTAAACCAATTTTATGTCTAGTTGTGTTTTTCATAGATCTTAACTGTATGCGCATATTGTTATCATCACCTTCACTTTTAAATGAAGATCTGCACCCATCGGACAAAAAATAATTTAACGACATGGGCCCCGATAAGGCTTGGGGGCCCAATAAGATTTGGGGGTTCGGTATCGATCTTCGTACCCCCTAAAAAATTTTCTCTCTGAGGCCCTGCCGGTACTTCGTTAGTGATTATGTCCTGAAACAGTAGACTAGTTGTCTGTATTTTTTTAGCGCACACTAAAAATTTTTTTAGGTCGCAGTCAATTGCGCAACCAGGGGAAAGGGGGCTAAGGGAGCTTCAGCCATATTTAGCCAAGTCGCTTAGAAAATTTAACCCCAATATATTGTAGCATTTAAACCTGTTTTAGACTTCACTTTAAGTATAAGGAAGGCTAAACCGGCCAGGCAATTCAATTCTTTTAATGAATTCTAAATTTTAACAATTTGTGGTTGTTATTTATATGGCTTCAAAAACGTGCAAAAAGTGATTGAAATGGCGTTAAAATCGCTATTTTTTCCCGCAAAATTACAAAAATCGCCCACGGGCGGGGGGCACGGCCCCAAGACCCAATCTTGTACGCTTGAGTTGCATTAGTTTGTTTTATATGTCGCTTTTTTTCAGACATGAATACGAAATTTTTAAAATAGCGCATAATTTGTAGCCGTGAAATATCAGTTTTTAGATGTAACAGTTCAGTCTATTTTGGTGCCCCTCCCCCCACTTTCGGCTAGTGCCCCTTCACTTAGTTTGCTCTGGCGACGGCACTGGGACTTTGTCCTTGCCCCAGAACCCATTTTTTTAATGCCAAAAAGTTGAGTTTGCAAATATACCCGGTAGCATAATTGTAAAGTGTACCCTTTTTGTTCTTCAATTTGCTATCTCTCAGGCCGGCATCACGACACAAACCCTAACTCTAATGCAAGGTTTCGAAAAAAAAAAGAACTCAGAACGAATCGAATCCGAGCTCGAGATTTCCCTGAAGGGTACACGTACTGCTACACCACAGAAGCAACGCTGCCAGTTGTCCAAAATGCCGTATTTAACTCGAGTTAATGAGAAAAAAAAAAGCACTAGATTGCAAATACAGTACGTATATGAGCACAGTTAGGTAAAATGTTACCGAATACATTACAGCATTTGCAATACTTTATAGATAATAATCTTAAAAAAAAACTCCGTGAAAAGAAATCGTTTAACTTGAGTATTTTGACTGTACGTTTATAATTCAGCTATATTTCCATTGACGGGTTATGGCCTTGTTTCATAGCCGCGATACCGCCACGGCACGTTATCAACATCAGCTGCTAACGTGTAAAACTTCAAAATGGCGTTCATTATTATTTTTAGAAACTACTATTTTCGAATTGATTATCATCAAAACTTAACCAATTGCAATATCTTAAAACACGTTTGCGTTTAAAAACTATGGAAAATTTGCCAACTACAGTTTAAAAAAATTGTGTCCTTGGCCTCGATCATTCCAGTTCTTGGCCTCGAGAGGGTCTGTCCTCGAAAAGTCGATCCTTGGCCTCGAACGTTGTGTACTCGACTCCACCTCTGTTTACTAAAATAGCTGAAACAAGAGCAATAAGTTGTGACTTAAAAAAAAGCTTGCATTGCAGGCAAAATTAAAAAGCAGTGACGGTGGTTACAAGAGTACTACACTTTATTGTAAAAAAACATCAAACTTTATTGCAGGGCAAGTCTATAAAGCCTGACTTACATTAAACTGGTAATTAGGTCAGCTCTTGTAAAAAGAGAAAAAGGCCGATGTCAGTCTTAGTAGTTAGACTAAGCTGCAAGGAGGCCAAAGTCTAGTCTAGTCCTAATGAAAAAACGCAGTCTTTTTACGCTTGTACACTTGTTTATGAATGAATTTGAAATTACTAAAGCAATGTTCGCTGTTCCGCATGACTAAACATAATTTCTCACGTATTCATCCGCTGTAAAGGCTTTTTCAAAAAGGTCTTTATGTATCATGCTTTTCGTAAAAATTTTACAAACTTTCTTCCCCAATATTTTTTTAACAGTTTATGCCTGTAGAAATATTTACTAACCATTTGCGACAGTAGGATCTAGTTTGCGACGCGGATGTATCATATTTATTTGCGCAATGCGCACTCGTTTACATTTTTTTGCACTGAAACGCAGTTTTGCATCGGCTAAAAGATATTTCGATCGCTTCCAAGTTTTGCGCACTCGCTTGGAGTTGCTGCGGAGTTCAAAGACATTTTGATTAGTTCAAACTTTTCTGCATTCGGTTGGAAATATTTCCATCAGTTTACAGTTTTGTGTTTTCGTTTAAAGTTTCGTGCACTGATTTAAAAATATTTTCATCAGTTTACAGTTTTGTGTTTTCGTTTAGAAATATATCGACCAGTTTAAAGTTTCGTGCACTAACTTGAAAATATTTCCATCAGTTTACAGTTATGTGTTTTCGTTTAGAAATATATCGACCAGTTTAAAGTTTCGTGCACTAACTTGAAAATATTTCCATCAGTTTACAGTTTTGTGTTTTGGTTTAGAAATATATCGACCAGTTTAAAGTTTCGTGCACTAATTTGAAACTATTTCCATCAGTTTACAGTTTTGTGTTTTCGTTTAGAAATATATCGACCAGTTTAAAGTTTCGAGCACTAACTTGAAACTATTTCCATCAGTTTACAGTTTTGTGTTTTCGTTTAGAAATATATCGACCAGTTTAAAGTTTCGTGCACTAACTTGAAACTATTTCCATCAGTTTACAGTTTTGTGTTTTCGTTTAGAAATATATCGACCAGTTTAAAGTTTCGTGCACTAATTTGAAACTATTTCCATCAGTTTACAGTTTTGTGTTTTCGTTTAGAAATATATCGACCAGTTTAAAGTTTCGTGCACAAAGTTGAAAATATTTCCATCAGTTTACAGTTTTGTGTTTTCGTTTAGAAATATATCGACCAGTTTAAAGTTTCGAGCACTAACTTGAAAATATTTCCATCAGTTTACAGTTTTGTGTTTTCGTTTAGAAATATATCGACCAGTTTAAAGTTTCGTGCACTAACTTGAAACTATTTCCATCAGTTTACAGTTTTGTGTTTTCGTTTAGAAATATATCGACCAGTTTAAAGTTTCGTGCACAAAGTTGAAAATATTTCCATCAGTTTACAGTTTTGTGTTTTCGTTTAGAAATATATCGACCAGTTTAAAGTTTCGTGCACTGATTTAAAAATATTTCCACTCACAGCGACTGATGTTTGTGTTTTGCACTTCTGGGCTTCCGTAGATTTTGAATGAAAGTTCAGACAAGAAATAAATTTTCTCGCGCGATTTGATTTTGAATGAAAGTTCAGACAAGAAATAAATTTCACCGTGACAGATTTGTATGTGCGCTCGAGCATTATGTGCGTATGTGCCAAACGCATTTGCTCAACCAAACGCACAGTTTTCATTGCGTTTACCTGAGTTTCAAAACCTCTATAACCAGAAGTGTCTCAGAAACCTCATATTGCATGCATTTGTGATCAAGTCTCAGAACCGCCGTTCAAAAAATAAGCATAACCAAAGTCCCAGAACCTGAAAGTACCCCCAAACCAAAAGTGTCTCAGAACCCTTATATTACATTTGGTCACGTGATAACAAAAAAATTCCCCAACATTTATCACGTGACCTAAAAGTGTCCCAGAACCCTCATATTATATACTACTCTCGCATGATATCCAACAAATATATTGGCTAAAGCAACACTTAGTGGACTACCCATCGCCACGCCATCAATTTGCTTGTACATGTATTTAAAGCTGAATTCCACCGATTTAGTGGCAGTGTTTATTAATTCCACGAAGATTTCCTTGGGGTAGTGTGGAGGTATGAGCTCACCGCCATATAATGAATCCGCACAAATTTGAATTGCTTCCGCTAAAGGAACGTTAGTAAACAAACTACGAATGTCGAATGAGCAAAGAAATGTTTCTTTTGGATGCATTTGAAGATCTTGCATCTCTTTAGCAAAAGTGAATGAGTCTTTTATGCAATTGTTTGAGTAAAGCTGTAAAACCGGATCAATAACAGCTGCCAGATATTTTTCCAAAGCGTGTTGCGATGAGCCAACCATAGATAAAATTGGTCGAAGAGGGACATCTTTTTTGTGCACTTTTGGCAAGCCATAAAGTCTGGGCCTGAGTCAGAGCTGGGCGTTTAAAAAACACATCGTAAAGCGCAAGCGCAAATTACGCAACCAAAATTTTTCTAGTGTAAAGCGCAAGCGCAAATTCCGCAACCAAATTTTTTTAAGGTTAAAGCGCAAGAGCGCAAATTCCGCAACCAAAATTTTTAAGCTGAAAGCGCAAATGCCGAATTTCGCAACCAAAATCTTAAAAGCTTAAAGCGCAATTGCAAATTCCGTAACGAAAATTCTAAACGTTTTAAAGCGCAAACACAAATTCCGCAACCAAAAATTGAAAATAGTACAGCGCAACTACGATTTGATTGCTTGAGAAGCGCACACAAATTTCGGTATTTAATAAAGTTTTTGAGTGCAAATTTTTGCATAATCGAAGTTTCAAAAGCGCGCTGCAGGCGATGGTGTTAAGTATAAAAATATGAAAGTACAAACATTGTACCATCTTCAGCTAAGCTGCCCTGGAATAAACCAACTACATTGCGTTTAGCTTTTATAACTAAAGGCACATATCTAAGACCGAAGAAAGAATTATTTTTATTGCTGTAAAAAAAATTAAACTCTAAAACAAAAATAATAATAAAAATAAACAGCAATAAAAATAAATAAACACCAAAACAAAAAAAGCTCCACTCACTCACATTCAGAAATACTGCGTTAATCATGAAGAAAAATTGACTTTTTCAAACACTTTTCATTCTTATGCAGCAAAACAAACTTTTCAAAATTTTCTTTTGTCATAGACGATCGTTTCGATTGTAAAATATCAGAACCAATAGCAAATAATCTCTCGACGGTGGCCGAACTAGGAATAGCAGTGTTGAATCTTTTGAATTTTTGCAATCACGCATCTCTCTTGTAGGCAGGAAAGCAGTCTTTGGTGATTTTGTCGTTTGCTTTTCCGACCCTTTCATCTAATCTTTTTCTTATTGTAGAGGCCAAGTTTTCGGCTACTAATTACAGTACAAAAAACAAAAAGTATTTCGTACTTATTAAGTGAGGTAGCTTAAACTAAATAAAGGGTTCAAAATTAACGCCTTCCCGATTGCCCGAGGCAAGCTGAAATCGCTTCGGGCAAGTTAGTTTTCAGCTTAACTTCCCCGACGGCAAGTTAACAAATGACAGCGTAGGCCTATTAGACAACTTCAAACAAGATTAGTTAAAGACGCAATTTACTCGGTTTTGTTGCAATAAAGTAAAATTTGTACGTAGAGAAAGCTGTTTCTTGCTTTGTTTTAGTATGCACTCTGTAACTATCACAATTAATGCATTGTCTAATAGGACGCACATTATTTATCGAAATTAACACGTCTTAATCGCATGCAGATTTTTCGATTCTTGGACGCGTTTTGCAACTGTTTGGCACAAAATGTCCGTTTTTTTTTTCTAGAAAAGTTTTCCGGCGCTTGCCACGCTAACAGCTGTTTCAGATACCACAAGTATTACCCTACGCTGCATGAAGATAACGTCAAGAATTTTGCAATTTTTTTGTTATGATTATTTTGAAAATCTTTTAGCTTTCTAGCTGGTGTAGTTTCCAAAATATTCGCTAATAAAAATACGTTTGCAACAAACCACAACGGTAATTAATAATTATGATCGTTAAATATTAAATGAAATATTTACAATCAAAAAATCAATTTTTGCTGATGTATGATTGGAAAAGTTACTGTTTGCATCACATTATCTTAACGATCGCACACAAAAACTTGATTCTCGAAACTACGCGTATTTTGCAAATTCAGTGCTTTTTTCCAAGCTAACCTCAAAACTTAGAGTACTTTTTTTTTCGGGCAAGTTGAAATTTTCTTGGGCAAATAGACATTTGGTAACATTTGCCCGACGGCCAAGTTGTCAAAAAAGTTAATTTCGATCCCTGATATGATTTTAATACATTACTCTTTGTCTTTCAGCCGTATACAGCATATAGCAGGCCTGCCCAACCTTTTTACTGGAACTAGCCACAATTGCGGGAGAAAAGTTATTGCGGGCCTCATGCATTTTTACCAAGAGTTTTTACCAAGAAATTCAGGCCTTTTTTTAGCCGCATTGAGGGCTAAGACCAACGTAAGAACTTTTTATTCGCCAGAAAAGGGTAAGCCTTTCCATGAGGAAATCAAGCGCGCAAAAAAACCTCGCGGGCCACACAAAATAGCTTCACGGGCCAAATGTGGCCTGCGGGCTACGGGTTGGGTAGCCTTGGAATATAGCTTATCTAAAGCACACGTACTACCACTAGGGATGGGCATTTCAGAATACTTGGCTATTTCAGAATTATTTCGAATAGCTAAAACCGAATCCTAATCTGGCTTAATTAACTTAATTTGCTGAAAAAGTGAACAACCAGTCAACCACCACCGATATTCAGAAAAAATTTGTTAAACTACTGGTTAATTAAAGCAGCGCTTTATTGCAGTGCATGACATTGAGTGCTTCTAAATGTTCACCACTTAGTTGCATTCTGAATTCGCTCACAGTTAAGTCTGCACTGGAGAAGCACCTTTCGGAAGAAGCTGATGGTGCAGAAATGCAAAGGTTGCTTCAAATAGGAAAGTTGAAAATTTGTGAACCACCATTTCATGTATCCATTGCAAAAGGTTAAAAAGTTTCAGTTTTGGAGAGCCCCGTTTGGAAAAACGTTTTTTTTATTTTGCCAACCCTGAAAATTTCATGAGTCCAGCGTGAGCGGTTAAAAAGTTTGAATTTTGGAGGGTCCGATTGGGGCAAACCCCCATTGTGGCACCACCAATTTTTGTTACGCTTAGTTTATTTTTGATTTTTACCCATTTAAAAAATCTAATTCATCTAGCTCTAACGGTTTAAAATTTCGAAATTTTGGAGAACCCGGTTGAGGGGGATCTCCCAACTCAGAGTTGTAAACGGGCCAATTAGTTCAGGCCCGAACCCGAAAATATAAGCCCGAACCCGGCCCGAACTCGAAAGCTATTTTGAAGCCCAAATCATGCCCGAAAGTTAGGTTAGGTCTGAAAAATCTAGCAATTTTGCAAGGTTATTTTCATTATATTTTTGTGCACTTAAGACCGAAAATTTTGTCAACTTTAGGCCCGAACCCGACCAGAAAAGCCCGGCTCGACTTACAACTCTGTCCCAACTGGCACCCTTGATTTCTGTCACACACAAGTCCTTCTTGATATATTCAATCGCTCAAACTTCAAAAACAGCACGTTTAGCGGTTTAAAAGCTGATAGCGCGGAAGAAAACAAGAAAAAAAAGTAGATAACGCAGAAGAAAATAAAGCAAGAAAAAAAAATCTTTCTATCAGCAATCAGCTTGTATCAACTATCTCGTGATCATGCTTTAAATCTCTAAAATCAAAATTTATTTATTTTTTGACAGGGACATGCAGATCAACATTTAAAAATTATTTTGTGATTGCACATCTTGGAAAAAAAATTCACAATTAAAGCGCAACAAATATTAGATTTACCGATTCGCAAATGCAAATTGCGCAAGCGCTGAAAAAAAAGGCATAGAGCGCAACGCAAATTGCGCAAGCGCTGAAAAAATAGACATAGAGCGCAACGCAAATTGCGCAAGAGCGGAAAAAAAAGGCATAGTGCGCAACGCAAATTGCGCAATTGCGCAACTTGCGAAACTTGCGAACTATTTTGCGCAACGCCCACCTCTGGCCTGAGTGAACCAGTTGGGCAAATTTCCTTGTAAACAGATTCGTGCATTACCTCACCGTTCGAGAGTTGCAGCAAACGCCTCTGAATTTTCTCTTCAATCTTTGCAGTGTTATCATTGGTATCAGCGGGACCAATCTGTTGAAATTTGTTTGCATCATTCAAAATTAAATTCATTTTGGTAATGTAGTCAGATTTATTCAGAAGGACCACGCCTGAGCTCTTATCTGGTTTGAAGATTATGATTTTATCATTGCTTCTTAGTGATTTAATAGCGTCAAAGCATTCCCGATGCATAGTGAAATGTGTTAAATCTATCTGAGTCCCACAGAAAGCATACGCTAAATGATTTAGTTTTGCCTTTAAAGCACTAAAGCGTTCTTTCGACTTACTCGAGTGATGGAAAAGCTGCTCCATTAGCACTTCAAATTCAGCAAAGATCATTATTTTTACAACGAGAAAAATTTTACCTGCAATATATAAAGATGTTTTACACTCCCTTCAACAAAGTATGATTGTATATCAATACGTTTGCCGCTGTGACTGTCGGTACGTGGGTCGAACTTCCCAAAGATTGCAAGACAGAATTAATCAGCACATTCCGAAATGAATGAGAAGTGACAAAAGACCAACGAAAAATCTGCCTAATCGAAAATGCAAAATCACTAGCACCCCTAGTGTCTACTGTGATTCTGCAATCGGACAGCATTTATTAGAGAATAAAGAATGTGCCAAACATTTTAACGATGTCCAATTTTCCATTTTGGCTACAGCAAGATCAGTTCTGGAAGCAACCTACATCAATTCCTTACAGCCTATTCTCTGCCGTCAAAAGGAATTAGTTTATTCGCTCCCAATTTCACATTAAATTTTTTTTCTCACTTTTCCGACGAAACCGAAACAATATTTTTCCATCAATCAAATTGCCAGAATGACCAATTTTGACCAATCAGAGAACGTCAAGAAATTTTCTATATTTTCTATACTTTTGCATTAACTTTATACAATTTTTGGTAATTTTTGCAGCAATTTACGTCATAATAGCAACCCATTGTCATTTTAATGTAGTGAACCTCTATATATATCACTGCATTTTAGTTTTTCTTCATTCCAGCGTAGATTCATAAAAAGAGCTTGACAAAAACGTTCAATCTAAAACAGCCTTTTTCAAGGCTACCCATATTTCAAAGAATGGAAATGATAGCTCCGACGCTATTGAAAGCTATTTTGAATATCGAAACTGTTCACGTTGTACACAATTTACATCGTTAACTGCATGTTTTTCAGATTGTTCTTTTAAACGAAATACTGAAAATGCTGACTGAGCTATGTCTCGGTAAAACGACTTTTTTTTTAAATTTTGCAGGCGTCTATATTATTTCTGATTGCTTATTTTTTTCACTTTTTTTTAATTTGCTTTTATCCTTTTCAATGACATAAGAATCTTACTTTCTCTTCAAAATTTTTTTTTCTTTTTTTTTCCCTATTTTCTTCTTCCAACTTTGCTTTCATCTTTTTGTAATAACCTGGCGTTAACAGGAAGCACCTTGACTACATAACTTGAGAGTTTTTCGTTTTTTTCTAGCTTAGAGGTAATAATACGTGATTTGCGTTTTGTCTTTAAAGACGCGTGATCAATTTTTTACCATTGAGCAAATAAATTCAATGTATGTATGTAGACTCAGGTTTAACTCCCAGATGGTCAAACCAAAATTTATAAAAATTGGTATTTACATTTTTCTTTCTTGATGCTCCGCATTCCAACGGACAGTGCGAGGCCTCCATTGTGTGTTGTAAACAGGTAAAAACTGGACAGGAGGCAGCTTGACTCGAAGACCAAACGGTCCCTTATTCGCTGTCTTCCGGCCGAGGCAAGTTGATCAATAACAATGTAATTAACAATCAACATTAAAATCAAGCTACGACTTTGCGACAGCGATATTCTAGATTGAAAACAGAGCTTTGGGTTATAGTGATTGAAAAGTTGCTGACTCTAGATTCCAGAACTGACAGTGCAATGTTGCGTCTTTGAAACGGACTCTTTAGGTACATTTCCCATTGCGGCCTAGCAATCTATCCGTTGCGGTGGCTTACCATGGCAAAACACTTGCTAACAGAACCAAAAAAAGGGTACTCTTCTTGCTGTATCTTTAGCGCTGATTGACCAACACAAGATGCTTACCTCATACGCATCGATGAATGAGCTACGACCAGGCGCGTCGATTCCCGGGGGGGTCGGGGGGGTCCTGACCCCCCCAAAAGTATGCAAATATAAATGAACATGTTTGCTATTTGTCATGAATACTAGCAAATGGCATTTCTGTCTAAACAGATTTTTCTTGCTCAAAATCTTGAAACCTGCGTATTACAGCGCTAGACCAAGATTTTATAAAAATAATCGCAATAGAAGTATGTTTATCACCTAGCCAATATATTGCACAATTTTTATTTGTGTTCGTCACAAACTCATCATTGTGACTGTGTGTCTGTCAGTGAAGTCTAGATAGGAAAGTCCTCATTGTTGCAACTGAGCACTGAGGAGCGAGGACAGACTGAGACTTGCAGCATCAGAGCACAGTTACTCAATATTACAATGGTGCCATACGAGCGGGACTTATTGGACGGTGTCATCAGGGATGATTCAGGATTTTTGATTGAAGTGGTCCAAATCACTTTTAATAACGTCTTCAACCATTTTCAAAATGAGGCACTTCTTACGGAACAATGGTGTCTTAAAATAGAAGATCAGAAGCAGTGGCCTGATTTGGCACGCAACCAAGATTTTGATGAAGGAGGAGGACGTGAAGTAAATGTAGAAAAGTTAAAAGGTCTAAATTGGGAAAAAAGGTGAGCAATCTAGTGTAACTCAAACGTATCGTAGACGGGGTCTGGGGGCCAAGCTTCCAGCCACTGGGCAATTTTTTGTACTTTTTTGAAAAAAATAGCAAAGTTTATTTAAATGACATTGGATCACATTTCGCGCGTTTTTTGAGTAATTTGAAAAAAAAAACAGATTTTTACTATTTAGAAAACCAATTGAAAAATTAAATTGTTTAATTATCTTTTTACTATTAAATTAAGTCCAAAACACGTTTAAAGTCTTGCATTTTCGGGTGAAATTTTGTATGTAATTTGTCCTAGGTTGGCGGAAGTAAGGCACATTGTCTCCTGCGATCCTAGACAATAACCCACTCGAAAATTTTCCTAAGATTTTTGTTTGTCATAAAAATAACCTGTTGTAGGAGTACATGTAACGACTTATGGGTCCAGCCCCCTTTAATTTAAATTAAATAATTTGTTCAATGCACATTCTCGCAAGCTTACTTTTTTTTCAAAAGCATTTTGCCACGTAAAAACTGGTGAGGTGGAGGTGAATTGTTATTGAAAGTTAATTGGTACAATAGATGGTTTTGGTAAGGCCTATAACTAATCATGTTTTTGCCCAGGCTAGATTTACATTTCGCGGAGCCCCGTGCACTTTGGTGATTTTCACTGCAATTTTCACTGTCAATATAGATGAAGACAAAAAAAACTCTTAGGCCCACCATTTAAGCGCGAGACCCCCTGGCGCTGAGCCATTAGTAAATCCGATTGTGGTTATTGTATTACGTTCATAAAAAGGTTACATAAGCGCGTGAAATTGCAATTTTTATGACACAACTCTTGATTTCAGCCGAGCTATACACTTAAATTTGTCGGCAAAATTTTGAATTGAGGAGGCTCGGGCCCACCCATCGTCCATATTAATATCATTGTTAATTACTGTTGAACGCGTGCACTTTTGTAAGAAATGCTAAAAGCAAGTAAAACTGAAAAACAGTAGGCTTTGTTTCAATATTTTTATCATTGAGGGCATTTTAATTGGGGGGGAAGCTGCCAGTGCCGTCGCTACGGGGGGGCAGGGGGCCGTGTCCCCTCCAACAACTGCTTGTGCCCCCCCTCATTTTGTTTACTCAAAATACTGTTTTTGGAACATCACGTTAACGGCAAGACAGCAGACAATAATGGAAAAAAAATAATTACGTTCAAACTTATTCTCTTTTGATATTTTGTCGATTCTTTGCGAAATTGCTGGCAAGCAACTGCTGTACATATATCTGAAGCAATAGTCTGTCTAATTAACATAAGCCTGAAGAATCGTTACGTGTACTTCGTTAGTGATAATGACATGAAACAATACGTAAAAACATTTTTGTCAAAGACCAGCTGTTTTAATTTTTAGAGCACACTCAAGATTTTGAGGCTGCAGTTAGTGGCGCAACCAGGTTGAAGGGGCTTAAGCCAAGTCACTTAGAAAATTTATCCTCAAAATGCGAGCGTTTAAACGTATTTTAGACTTGACCTGAAGTAAGTGGGGCTGAAGGGGCTAAGCAATTTAATTGTTTAAAATGGCTTCTGAATTTTAGCAATTTATTTATTCATATGGCTTCAAAAAAAGCGAAATGTGCTTAAATTGCGTTAAAATTGCTATTTCTGGCTGCAAAATTATAAAACTTGCCCAGCAGCTGGGGTCTACACTCCCAGGCCCCGTTCACAGTCACTAAATATTTAGTGACTATGCCTCGTCTGTGAGACGCTTGAGTTGCATCAGTTTGTTTAGCACTGAGCCTAAATGACACAATTTTGTGCAAAGAAAAAATTTTTTGGTTCACCCGTTTTAGCAAAATTGTGGTTGCGATAGTGGTAACATTCATTGCTGTGGATAAATTTTTCAGGCGATTATGGGTCGCAGACCAAACAAGCTACGAAATGCTGCCGGCCTTATTGCTCTCTTTTTTTAGACATGAAAACAGAATTTTTAAAATTGCGCATATTTAGACCCGTTCAAGATCTGAAGATCAGTTTTTATATGCAAAAGCTCAGTTAATTTTAGTGACCCCCACTTTCGGCTAGTGCCCCCTCACTTCGTTTGCGCTGGCAACGGCACTGTGGCCTGCCTCCCCCCCCCCTTGGCTACGCCTATGGGTGTCAACCCTTAAAGTAGTATGGACAGGCTTGGCGGAACGATTTTCAAAGTTGTCGAAGTCGTGACATTGGAATTAGGGTCCAAAAACCGCCCCAAAAGTTTAGCGTGAAAGAGGTCGCATTTAAAAAATACCTCAAAAAATATTTCACTCGGTTATATTTCTCAAGATACCCTTTTATTCCCATCAACCCACTTTTGGTCGCAATGAGTTTTTTTTTTCCTTTTCCAAAATACTGAACGCTCAATTTCCTAAACGGCATAACACCGAAAAAAAAAAAACTGCATCAAATGTGCTATTGCGACGTACAAACATTTCAAACAAAATCTACAATGTACAAACAATGCCAACAAAGTTCGCAAGATTCCGCTAAAAAAAAGTTTTGGTTACTGAGTTGGATCCCCCCAAAGATTTCAAGAAATCGACGCGCCTGGCTACGACGTCAATTAAACCCGAGTTATTATAATTATATTGAATTAAAACATAATATGAAAATGCAGTACGTTTGTTTTATTGTACTGTGCTATTAGAGTAAAACAGAAATAGCTAGCATTGATTGTTATCTATGTATTTGCTAATACAACAAAACTATCAATAAAAGTTGGAGAAGGAACAAATTTTTCATTCCGTATTGCAATTTTTTAAATAGATAGAATCAGTACGGTGTTTTTCGTAATGTCGTTCAAAATAAATACTCTGCATTCTGTTTTAGCACACGATGTAGCAAGTAAACACGATGATCTTTTTTGCTCAAAATTTAAGAACAAATCAAGAACAATGCCGGCTTCGGCAGAAAATCAATATTTAAATGACAGTCCTGCAACAATACAATGCCTTTGGCAAGTAATCAGCAAAGCATTCTTGTTATTTTCTCTTGTATTACCATTGTTGATCTGAAAACAATAATTTGAGTTATAATAATCTCATTTCAGTTACCATAAGAGGCAACTTTTAACCAAGCAAAAATGCATTTGTGTTATTTAGATCGTAAATAAAATTTAAGAACAAATTAAAAACAAATTAGGCTGGAAAATCGTGAAATTTTAAGAGGTTTCATTTTTCACCCAAAATTTACTAGTTTGTATGAAAAAAATATAATTAATTACACCGCTGGGTTATATTATAGTGTTTAAGAGAGATGGAGTCCTCGAGGACACATTTTGAAGTCCTTAGCCTTGACCTTTGGCTTGAAGCTTCAAGTCCTCGAAAATCGTCCTGTCCTCGGCTCGAGGACAGCGCTATTTTTTGAATTGTTAAAATTTTGTTGTTTGAAGACCTTCTTTTTTTTTGGAGATTGCCTAAAAAAAATTTTTGAAGACCTTTTTTTTGAGATCGCCTAAAAAATTTTTCTGAAAATGTTTTTTTTTTGTTTGAAGAACACTTGCGCCTGAGCCCTTGGTCCTTGGCCTCGAGCATTCCCTTTTCTTGGCCTTGAGATAGACTGTCCTCGGAGTGGCTGTCCATGGCCTTGGATTTTGTTTGTGTCTTTGGCCTTAATCTCGAGCCTTGTATCCTCGACTCCACCTCTGGTGTTCAAATGTATAATGTTGCAGTAATTGCATTGAGTTTTCACTAGTATTTCCCAACCACTTGGGAGCTAGATGACAGCAAAGAGCTTTAGTGTAAAACTATTGTCTTACTGAAGGTGCAAACTTTTTTTATAAGAACCCGTAATATATAAACAATATTTTTTAACGTAATTCACAATTAGGAGCAGTGATGTAGTACTCGAGTACAGTACTCGTACTCGAGTACAACTCGAGTACCATTTTTTGAGTACTCGTACTCGGAACCCCAGGTACTCGGCTGGTACTCGTACTCGAAGGTCAATGTACTCGGTACTCGGTCAAAAAAAGAGCCGAGTACACGAGTACATTTGGCCTTCGCTAAAAGTAATAAACAAAATGAATATTTGATAGTAAACTGCAGCCAATAAAACCCGCTAATTTATTGAGTTGCTTTTGCTTGAATCCGTGCAGACCGCAGCTGAACAAACAGCTTTTTAATGGTGAGATCGAGCAAAATCAAGCGTTGGAATGTGGTAAAGTCGACAGCGCATAGTATCGTTTGACAACAGCTGCAGAAAACGTGTGAAAGTTGCCGCAAATTTTGATTTATTTAGCAATTAAAGTTACATACCACAGAAATCGAGCCACGCGTGTTGTACAAAGACAGCATCAATTGGGTTAGCATTTTACGGTTTCAGCTCAAATGTTGATAGATTATTTTCTACAGTAGATGTATCACTGCAATCTCCCAATCCCAAATAATAGTTTTACTGTGGTGTTGGAAGGGGTATCCGAAAAAGCATAAAGTTAGATTTGCAGGCAATATTTTCAGTGTTAAATTTAGGTCAGATAAAGAGAGCTTAGTTGCATAGTTATGCTGTAGCTGAGTTGCAGCTGTAGCCAAAATTTTACTTTTTTTTGCAAGAAATTGATAAAATAATAAGTCTTTTGAAATATTAATATGACTAAGCACTAATTAGGATTATTTTATAAAAATTGATGTTAGATCTGAAATTAAATAATAGAACAGTAAACAGGTAAATATACAGAATAAAAATACCGCTCTAAATTACAGCTGTAGCTAGTAGCTGATATTAAATGGCAGCATTATTTTATGCTCACATTACTTAGTCACCTCCTTTGAAATGCAGCATTATGCGAGAACATTTACTACTACGTCATTTGCAGTTTAGTTTAACAAGTTTTAGATAGTCTTTGATTAAATGCATAGAAGGGCACAAGTCCGTTAATTGTTTATCCGTTAATTAAGAAGTTAACTTTTTCATTAAATCGTTAATCCGATAAAAAGCTTTTTCATGTTAAAGTATTAAATTTACTTCCGTTAAGTTCTGTCAACTTCCGTTAAAGTTTTTATCGCTAATATCTTGCTCCATTCATTTATCATAATGGTACAAACCAGTTGGCACTGGTAACACTTGTTGCGTATTAGCACGAGCTTTATTGAAGAAAGCGAAGGAAGGAGCTCTTTTTTGTGACAAATAATAAGCTGCAGCCTCATAGGTCTATTAATTATTGCTGTCCGCAATTTCCGAAGATTTTCCAATTGCAGCTACATTAGCGCATTTGAACTTATTTTTGTCTTGAAATAATTAGATTGGACTGTAAAATGTAACTTCCAAAACACAAAAAGACCACCATAGCAAAATTTTTTTCCTTAAAATCAGCTCAACAACGTCAAATACGTGCTCTAAAAGCGAGTTAACATAAAAAAATGTACATTACACGCAAAATATTAACGAATTTACGGACTTTATTTAGTTCCGTTAATTAAAGCTGAAAATAATGGATTAACGTTAACGGAGGTGTGAAGTTTGTTATCGGACTAGTGGTTAACGAAGCTAACGTTTTGCATTAACTTGCCCACCTATGATTAAATGTTAATTGAATACAACATTTAATCGCAAAAGCTCTCAAAAGCTTATTGTGGGTAATCATGTTTGGAGTAGAGGACTTTGAAAGCTTATTTGTGATTGAAAGAAGCATACGGTATACGAGGTGTCGCTATTAAATAACAAGACTGGTGACATAAAACAATTTTATTAAAGAAAAAAAGGTCGTTTTATTTTGTTTCCCCTTTGATGTATTCTCCCTTAGTATCAATACAGCGTTTCATTCGGATTTTCATAAAAAAAAATGAACATGACAACACCCTTAACATAAAAAAAAACAATTAACATTGCCTTGAATTTTGATTTTGCTCTATTTTGCTTTTTTAATTTGAGGTGAGTTTGCAGTTTTCCAATGCATGGACTGCCTCTTTGTCTCTGGGTCGTACTGGAAAATTCATCTCTCATCGCATGTACAGTAATCACACTGTCTAAAAATTTAGGGTTTTCTTCCTTTTTTTTTGAAATGTCAGCGCAATTCTCTTGGCGTTTTTTCTTCTTGATCGCTTGTAAAAAGCTTTGAAACAACTTGTGCAAAGACCTTCGTCATATGCAGATTTTCATTCAGTACTTGCTACACTGTTTCTTTGTCAATGGACATCCTCTCTGCTATCAATCGAATACTAAGCCGACGATCTTCTCGGGCAATTTTTTCATTTTCTCGGTTATTGTTAGGGTTTTTGATTTGGTTGGGCGTCGTGAACGTTCATCATCTCCAACATCAGTCCGGCCCATAGGCGTAGCCAGGGGGGGCCAGGGGGCCCGGGTACCCCCCCACCCCCAATCAAAATACCACTAACGACAAAAAGTTATGACAACATAGCCTGGCGATGTTTAGTTGCATTTTTTTTTCAGTAATTAGGCACATAACAGTAATTAACAATAATATTAATGACAACAAGTGAGTCCCGGGCCCCCAACTAACAACCAGGAAGCCCTTACTAACAACTAGGAAGCCCTGGAATCCTTAACCGACAACCAAGGGGTCCAGGGCCCCTAACTGAAAACTAGGGGGCCCATAACTGACAACCAGGGGCCCCAGGGCCCCCAACTAACAACCAAGGGACCCTAACCAACAACCAGGGGGCCCCTTAACTGACAACCAGAGGGGCCCAGGCCCCTAACCGACAACCAGAGGCCCCAAAGCTCCTAACCCACAACCTGGGGGCCCCGGAGTGCCAAACTGACGAGTTGGGGGCCCCGGGGCCCCCAACTCACAACCAGGGAGCCCCAGGGCCCTAACTAACAACCATGGGGCCCCTAACCAACAACCAGGGGTCCAGGAGGCCCCTAACCGACAACGAGGGGCCCCGGAGCCCTCCTAATTGACGACCAGGGGGCCCCAGGGCCCCTGACCAACAACCAAGGGGTCCTGGAGTCCCTAACTGACGACCAGGGGGCCCCGGGGCTCCTAACTCACGACCAGGGAGCCCCCGGGCCCCTAATTACCAAAAAGGGGACCTGGGCTCCTAACCGACAAGCAAGGGGCTACGGGGCCTCTAACTGGCAACCGCCCCTGACTGAAGACCAAGGTTCACGGGCCAGGGGCCCCTTAATGCAAATTTTTAGCAATTTATATGCAAAACCTGTGAGAAATCTAAGAGTTTTGACCTAAAAGTTGCCACCCCAGGCCCTCGTTTAACGTTGTTATAAACTTAATTATTTACTGCTAAAGTATTGCAGGAGGCAATGTTCGTTACTTCCCCCTATAGACCAAATCACTTACAATTAAAATTTTACACCATAATGCAAGATTCTAAGCGTGTTTTGGGATTTAATTGCAAAAAGAGGATTGAACAACTAAATTTTTTCTATTGGCTTTCAAATGTTAAAAATCTAGTTCTTTGAAATGGCTCTGAACTTGTGCGAAATGTGATCCAATGGGATTTAAATAGCTTTTTTTTCCAAAAACTTACAAAAATCGCCCAGCGGCTGGGGGCTTTGCCCCCAGACCCCCATAGCCATCGGCGGCTGGGGGCTCTGCCCCCAAATCCTCGTCTCTGATACATTTGAGTACACTAGCTTACTCAACACGTCCTCCAAGTTAGACTTTTACACTTTTCAACAATTAGATTTCGCCCTCTCCCTTTACCAAAATCCTGGCAAAGTGCCATCAGGCTACGGCTTCAGATCTTCCATTCTACGATATCTTTGCCCCACAAAAAATTACTTTTTCGAAAATTTCTTATGACGTCATTGCGTGTGATTTGTGGTTTGGGCCCCCCCCAATCAAAAATCCTGGCTACGCCTATGGTCCGGCCTTCATAAAATCTTTTGTGCCATTCAAAAACGCGGGTTCTTGACATGCATTCTTTGCCGTAAACTTCCATCAAAGCTTGAATTTTACCAAAAATCTCAAGTTAATTCTTTGCTCAGTTTTACAGTTAAACATTTTTTTGCGGCTGCAACAGAACTTTTTGCAACAATTAGCAATTTGCTGCTTCTGCAAGCCAAGGGTTTTTCCGACGCGCAAAAAAACGTGCACTTGCTTTCAACGTCAAGGTACCTAATTTGTTTAAAATATAACAGTAATTTTGCGTGTAACTTAATTAGCAGAAAATTGTCGCCTGCAGTTGTGCGCCTTCTTAACATCCCACTCACAGAAAAAAAACGTATTCGTTTATGTTTTTGCGACAAATTTTGAGCTGTTACAACTTAAAAAAAATTTTTTCTAAACTTGTAAAAGTACTCGTACTCGTACTCGAACTCTTTTACGGTACTCGTACTCGAGTACATTTTTCAATATCAGTACTCGTACTCAAAGTTTTTTGCGGTACTCGTACTCGTACTCGGAAGTTGAGTACTCGACTCCATCACTGATTAGGAGTATATTGGGTTTGACCAACTTTTGGTTGGGCATCTCTTTTTAGCACTTCAGACTTACAGTACAGTGTTAAGTATCGCAAATTTTAATACACAGTTTAAGATTCAAAACAATTAGGGCCTGTCTACACTGTGCGTAAAATCGTCAGCTTACGAGCGTAACCTTAGTTCGTTTTAAAGAAAAATTCCGTAAGCCCAGGCGTACTATCTTACAAAGTGAAATTACCAGCAAAAAAAATTCGCTAGAGCAAATTTTTTGTTTGTACGCTGGTAAGCTCGCAATTTGCGTGGTCTGCCAGGTCTCAAATAGGTTAAATGTAGATGCATAAGTTTTGTTTACATAAAGTTGATTTTCAAAAGTGAAAGTATGTTTGTTGGTTTGAAATAGCCTAATTAAACATGAAAATGATCAATTTGCGGCTCAATGCAAAAACATTAGAAAAAAGAAGCCTAGGTTGCCTAAAAGTGAATTGTGAATTGTTTGCTATAATGTAACATTGGTTTAGCCCAATCCAAGTAAAGAAATTTGAAAATTAAAACTGATCTGTGATTTAACAATGCAAATCAAATTTCAGGGGGACTAGGCCTGAATTAACCACTAGCAAGTAGGCCTATGTCTGGTCGTACGGGCAGGGGCGTATTTAGGGGGGGCCATTGGTTCGCTAGGATTGCAAAATTGCATAGAAAAGTGAGCAAAGTTGAGGCATGCCCCCCCCCCTTTGGAAATTTGGCATCAGGCTTTGGGCTCGAAATCAACCAATTTTGGGCGAAAAATGGAACAAAATTTGAGTGAAGACCTTTTTTTTTGCTCTTCATCGGATTTTGGGCGAAAAATGGGACGAAATTTGAGTGAAGACTTTTTTTTTTGCTCTTCACCAGATTTTGGGCGAAAAATGGGACGAAATTTGAGTATGACAATTTCAAATTCTGATCTATGTTCCTCTCAAATTTTTCGAAGTTTCTGGACCCCCCCTTTTCAAAATCCTGCGTACGCTACTGGGTACGGGTACCCAGCATGTATTATACCCATAGATGGGCACAAGTCCGTTAATTGTTAATCCGTTAATAACGAAGCTAACTTTTTCTTGAACTTGTTAATCCGTTAAAATTTTTTTTCATGTCAACGGACTAAATTAACTTCCGTTAAGTTCTGTTAACGGACTAAAGTAACTTCCGTTAAGTTCTGTTAACTTCGGTTAAGGTTTTTATCGTTAATATTTTGCTCCATTCATTCATCGTTCCGGTACAAACCAGTTTGCACTGGTAGCATTTGTTGCGTATTAGCACGAGTTTTATAGAAGAAAGTGCAGAAAGGAGCTCGTTTTTGTGGCAAATAATAACCTGCAGACTCATAGGTCTATTAATTATCGCTGTTCGCAATTTCCAAAGATTTTCCGATCGCAGCTTCGTTAGTGCTTTTGAACTTATTTCTATCTTGAAACTAGATTATTCTGTAAAATGTAACTTCCAAAACACAAAAAGACCACCATAGCAATAAATATTTTCTTACAAAATGCTCCACATCAGCGCCAATACGTGTTCTAGAAGCGAGTGAAAAAAACGAAATGTAAATTACACGCAAAATGTTAACGAATTAACGGACTTTATTAACTTCCGTTAATTAAAGCTGAAAATAACGAATTAACTTTAACGGAGGAGTGAAGTTTGTTAACGGACTAGTGGTTAACGAAGCTAACGTTTTCCATTAACTTGCCCACCTATGATCATACATCATTATTTAAAACAAAACTGGACTGGTAAACCTAGTTTGAGGGTTGCAGTACGCTAGATTACTTTGAAAACTTTACCCAACTGGTGCAGTGGTATTGTAGCCTATCTGCTATAACAAATAACCTAGTTTAAGCAAGTAACTTAGCAAGATGACAAACAAAGTTTAAAAATTAGTTTGCCAAGAAAGTCTCGACTATGATTTTTTATTTCAAGAAATACAGTAAAACTTAAAACTTGTAGGGCTTACCATACTGGTTAATAAAAGCTTTATTATTGAAATACAATGACCTAGGGTAAGTGATATGATAGGCTGAACAGCTAGAGGCAAGTAAAATTGATTCTATTTAAAGAGGTCCCCACTTATTATTCAGCAACCAGTACGTTTTAATCAGACTTTTACAAACATTGGAGTGAAATGACAGACACTGTCAAGCCAACAGCCAGAGCTGGGCAAGTCCGCAAATCCGCAATTGTGAACTTACGAAAAAAGTTGCGGACATGCGGACTAGCGGACTTTAGCAGTTTAAATTGCGGACTTGCAGTTGCGGACTATTTTAAATTTTATTCTGCAATTTAGCAAGTTTTATAGAAATATTGAAATTCCTTTTTATTTTTGTAAAATATTCATGTTTTTACCCCGTCAAACATGAGAAGTCAATTAAATTTTTTCGAGTTCAAGATCGGCAAAAATATCAAGTTTTTCGAGTTCTGGCTGACATAAATACTAAGTCTGCTTTTCGACTTAATCGCTTTCTTTTTGTTGACATGCTGTTTGGTAACGTGAGAAACGAATACATGCCACGTTCTCATCTTTTATGCAAATAGTTGGTTAATTTTTTAGAACATTATAGAAGCCTCTTTTGTGCTTGTTTTATGAATCTTCTAGAACTGTCTTTGTGGTAATTTTACCTGTATTGTCTTTAGACCTTTAATCTCATAATCTTTAAGTCTGCAACTAGAGCTCAAATTAAATAGTCTTCGACAGCACGAGTGATATGTGTCTCAAATTTTCGCAGTTTAGTGTATCAAGTTAGCTGCGTAGTAAGTTGGTTATGTAAAATGTTAACGTTCTGGTGTTTCTATTTTTATGGTGCGACCTCGAAGCAGTTTTTTAATAGTATAACCTAGTAAAGTTCAGCATAGTGTTAGTATAATCAATAGCGTAAATTTTGGTCTAGTAAATTTTAGTTAATTGATATTGATTTGGCTAGCTGATAATTGGCTTCTTGTTTTGCCGTGCTTCTTTGGATGAATCAAATTTTGGGTGTTCTGTGAGCAATGACATTGTTATATTTGGTATTAAAATTACAATAAAATGCGGTAAAAATACTCTAAAACACTACAGCCTGTTTCGTACTAGGTACTCATCACCATCAGGTGCTACGCGTATAAGCTGTAAGAAAAAGATAAATAACTATACAGTGCAGCATACGGAGCCAAAGCTTGTTATATTTACTGTATATCCAAAGTGTGGTATGACTGCAGACAGAACAGTACGCATGATTTTGAAAAAGGGGGGGCAGAAACTTCAGAAAATTTGAGAAAAGGAAAGAACAGAGTAAGAAATTGTTCTTCCCGAAATTAGTACAATTTTCTGCCCAAAATTATGTGAAGAGCAAAAAAAAGGTCTTCACTCAAATTTAGTCCGTTTTTCTGTCCAAAATTGAAGATAACACGTCTGAAGCATAGCCTTTATGTGCTCAAACCTTCTCTCCAACTTACACAGGAGGGGAGGGCATGCCGCAATTTTGCATACTATTCTATGCTAAATATACTATCCAGGCGACCCAAAGGGGGGCCATGGCCCAATGCCCCCCCCAAATACGCCCCTGGCTGCACAAAAGTGAAGGATACGGCGCGCGGCGAGACAGGCTATTAGAAGCGGGTCTAACCTGATTCAGATTGAAGTCAACACTGTTTTTTCGAGTTCGGCAAAACAACCAACTTTTTTTGGGTTTAAGTTCGAATTTGCAGCCCTGGTTCAAAGTATGGCTTTGTTGTTTTTTGCTGGGAGTTCACAAATTTAGCCACTAGGGTATCATTTTTTGTACTGGTAGCCAGTGCCGTCGCTACGGTGGGGCAGGGGTACCGTCGCTACGGTGAGGGGCCAGGGGCGCCGTCCCCTCCTAACGACTGCTTGTGCCCCCCATTTCGGTTCATTCAGAATGCTTTTTTGGAGCATCACGTAACGACAAGACAACAGGCAATAATGAAAAAAGATAAAATAATTTTCAAACATGATTCTCGTTTGAAATTTTCTTGATTGTTTGCAAAATTGCTGGCCACCAACTGCTGTACATAAATGTGACGCAACAATCCATCTTATTAACACATTTACAGATGCGTCGCGGAATAGGGATGTATGCCTATAGAAGCGTTACCGGTATTTCGTTAGTGATTATGACCTGAAGCAATACGTGAAAACACTTCTTTTAAAGACCAGCTGTTTTTTTTTAGACCACACTCAAGATTTATTTTAGTTCGTAGTCAGTGGCGCAACCAGGGGGAAGGGGCTAAGGGGTCATCAACCCCTTTAACCAAGTCGTTTAGAAAATATAAACAAAAAAAGAATAAGCGTTTAAACGTGTTTTGGACTTGACCTGAAGTATATGAGACTCAACTTCTGAGTTTTAGCAATTTACTGTAATTATTGATAGGGTTTTAAAACTTGCAAAATGTTATTTAAATGGCGTTAAAATCAGTGCTGGGCACCGCAAGTTTTTTTTTAAGTCCGCAGTCCGCAAATCCGCAACCAAATTTCAATTTTCTTAATCCGCAACCGCAAGTCCGCAATTAAACGTTTAAAAGCTTAGTCCGCAACCGCAAGTCCGCAACGACGTTTCAGGATTTTTAAATCCGCATCCGCAAGTCCGCAACTTCGTAATTCTTCAAGTTCGCAACCGCAAGTCCGCAACTTTGTAATATTTGAAGTCCGCAACTTTTTATGAACCGAGTGAAAGAGTTTTGCAATCAACCATGTCCCGATGTGATCTGCTCAGAGTTGATTGGCAAACAACATAGGACAAAAGTTGTGGCTTGTGGGACGTATAGCAAGCGTATGGTGGATACATTCCACGCAATAAAAGGAATTACTCACAATCGTTGATTGTAGTAAATGTACCACAGCATGACTTGTTATTGAGCTGCTTTTTCGAAAGGCAAACTTAAGAATTGCCCAGCCCTCTTATTTTCAGGTCCAACTTAAAACAGATTTAAACGTTAGTATTTTTGGTTAAAAATTTTAAGTGACTTGGCTAAGGGGGTTGTAGCCCCCAGCCCTCCTGTTTGCGCTACTGCTAATACAGTAAGTGCCTTAACTGCATGGAAGCATGATGCACAACCCACTGACGAGCCCTTAAAAAGCTACAATGAAGCTAGGGATTCGAATATTAAAAGCCATTGGAGTACAATGAGTAGCCATTAAATAGTAAAGCACAAACCGTATTTCCGCTTTTAACGAGACGTTCTAAAAAAACATTTTTTTTTCAAGGTAGGCAAAAAAACATTCATATCACTAATTGTTTTACTAAATTTTTAGTCCCTGGTTTCTATAAACACTTTAGGAACATAATAACCACACGCTACCAGTAATGCCATCGCCGGACCAAACAAAGTAAGGAGGCCCTAGCCGAAAATGGAGGGCACTATAAAATGGACTGAATTTTTGCACATTTAACTGATATCTTAAAGCTACAATTTTGTATTCATCTTAAAAAAAAAAAGAGATATAAGCCCGGCAGCATTTATTGGCTCATTTTGTATGCGGCTCACATAATCGCTTGAAAAATCTGTGTGCAGGAATGAATGCGACCAGAAGCGCAACCAGGGTTTTGCTAAGAGAGAGGGGTTCTGTAAATAATTTTCGCACAAACATTGTCTAATTTAGGTCTCGTGCTGAACGAACCGTTGCAACTCAAGCGTGTCACAGAGGGGGCAGAGCCCCAGCTGTTGGGTGATTTTTTCGGGAAAAATGGCGATTTTAACGCCACTTAAATCACATTTCGCACGTTTTAAAACCACATCAATAATTACGGTAAATTGCTAAAATTCAAAAGTCATTGAAAACGTTTAAATTGTCTAGACTTTTGAGTCCCCAAGTCAGGTCAAGTTCAAAATACGTTTAAATGTTTATTTATTTTTTGATTATATTTTCTAAATGAATTGGCTAAAGGGGGCTGATGCCCCGTATACCCCTTCACCCGGATTGCGCGACTGACTGCGACCTAAAATAAATCTTTAGTGTGCTCTAAAAAATAACAGCTGGTCTTTTAAAAAAATGTTTTCACGTATTGTTTCGTCTTTTTTTGACAGTCGAGGCGTGCAGACGCATGTTGACAGAGCAGCAGTAGAAACGCTGTAGTTTGGATTTTGACGTCTTTTATATACCGCATACAACACCAGGTTGTAGCTTGTTATGGCAGAAAAAACTGAAACCGAAAAGCTGGATTTGTTTCTTAGTACATTGCAGAGTTTTTCTGTCAGACTTGAATCCCTTGAAAAGGAAATTGATGATTACCAAAATCGCCTCGACAATGTAGAGTTGAAGATTAATCAAAATAACCTAGAACTTTGAAAAAAAGTTGACAAAGATAATTTTGAAGAAGTAGTCGATGAACTTCGCGAACAAGTGAAACAACTGAAAATTGATGCTGTAATTAAACATTCGCATAGCAAAAGACTAAACGTGTTAATTCATGGGCTAAAGGAAGCTCCAGCGAAACCTGGTGAAGAGAATTTGAGTGAAAGTCGAGCCGATACATTAATGATATTTCGCCGTTTCCTTTCTGAAGGTCTGCAAATAGTAGAACCCTCAAGTATATCACTACTGGTTATTCACTACCTTCCTCAGCGACTAAGCGCGTTTGAATTTGGCAAAACCAAAACTAGACCTATAATAGTAAAACTTGCTATGCAAGACGACAAAAATTGGATTTACCAATCGCTCAAGTTTTTAAAATTCTGCAACCGCCAAGAAGTCAATCCTTACACAGGAAAACGACCCAAATGTCTACGTCACAGATTATCTTCCTCCAGAATTTGAGAAACAGCGTACACTACTTCTTCCTCTATTCAAAGCCGCAAGAAAAGATAAGAAGAAAACTTCCTGGAGAGCTGAAAACGGCAGGTACAGTACAATCTCTACATTGAGGGACAAAAACAGAACAGCAGAGGTAATCTAATGTACTCTGCAATATCTTCTAATTGAACTAATTAAAAAAATTAGTATGACAACTAATACAGTATTATTATTCTTTTAATATTTTGTTATTTTGTGACCTGCCAGAGAATCGAACCACTGGCTGTCTGGTTTAAGCAACTCTTTTGGTTATTATTGCAATGTATCGTGTAAAATTAAACAAAATCGATTCTTTTGCTGAACGCAAAACGCGTCTTCAGCACGTTACAGCTTAACAAAAAAATCTACAGGTCGTCTATTGTTTGTTTAGCAACAGAATTGACTGCAAGTGCGACACATATACAGTTTTGATAAAAACAATTTTTTACCAACAGTGTACTAAGCGTAGATATTGCATATAAAACGGAATTTGCACAACAGGCCATTGGTTCGTTTCTTAAATTTTTTTGTGCTTTTTCTTTAATTCTAGCTGCCATATACAAAAATGTCAAATGTGGATTGATTTAAATGTATAGTAGATAATACAATACATTACCGTTTTGTGTTAATTTTTTCTTTTATTCCATAGTCTCAGAAAAAAATATCAAAAATACCGTTAATTGTGTTATCAATTATGGTGTTAATCATTTCCTCTAGCACTAATTACCAAACGCTATAAATTTTTTGAGTGTATTCAGCTTATGAGTGCGCAATTCATGTATTATGTCTAATCCCTTACTGCAGCAACTTACTGCATTTCAAGCCATGCCCAATATTCAATGCTGCAGTGTTCCAAGTTCTGGTCTCGCGGATTGCTCTCCTTTACTATGATGAATTATCCCCTCCTTCGGGACAGCAACTCTCTTCCCTGTATTACATATCAATATCAGATCTTTGCAAAAAAATTTTGATGATTTTTATAATTTACTTTGCTCGCTTCCTCAGCCTCCTGTAATCATAGCTTTAAGTGAAACTCGTATTAATCTTCATCCTCTATCTAACATTGAAATTCCTGGCTATACATTTTAATACTCAAATTCTCCTTCAAAAGCTGGTGGTGTGGGAGTGTACGTTTCAAATTTGGTTTCTTCTGATATACCTAACAAATATTGCTTAAAAACCGAAAAATGTGAAGAATTATGGCTAAACGTAAAACTAGATTCTAAATCATATTTTGCAATTGGCACCTTAGACAGACACCCAAGGTCTAACGCTCTTGTTTTTTGTGAGAAATTAAATGTAACTTTGTCAAATCTAAACAAAACTAATAAAAAGTTTCTAATATTAGGTGATCTGAACCTAACACGACAGGATGCAACCAGCACCCTCATGCCAAAGACTATTTGAACATACTGTCGAGCAATGCTGCTTTTCCCCTTATCACTAAACCTACTAGAATAACCTCCACATTATCAATCTTACGATCATATTATTACTAATATCACTCAAAATACCTTGCTTCCTGGCATACTAAGATTAGATCTTTCCGATCATTTCCCCACTTTTTGCTTCATTCTCTTAGACTCGAAACCATTCAAAATTACTGTGAACAAAAAAATTCGATCCTTGTACCAATTCAAACCAGAAGATTATGTTCAAGAGCTTGCCTTGAAGTTGGATCAGTTTTTTTCCCATTTACCCGAGATTTCGTCGACTAATTTTGAAGCTGTATTTGAAGAATTTTACCATATCATTAAAACAATAACAAATGCACATGCCCCACTGAAATTACTTTCTCGCAAACAAAAAAGACTAAATTCGAAACCATGGATCACCAAAGGAATTCTAATTTCAATTAAGTGCAAAAAGAAGCTGTACTGGGCCCGTATTACGATTTCTTCTCGGTTAGCTTCTCGCATTGAAAAGCGTTGAGTCATTCCGCTAAGTCAGTTTGAGCTATTATGAAGTTTATTTAGCGATAAAACTCGCTCGCAAAACGTCAAAACTTTCCGAGCGCTTAATTGTGCTCGGTAAGCGTCTCGAGTTGCTAAAAACAAGGCAAAAGAATGGCAGCGCTTTAATTTTGGTCGAGAATGGCAGCATATTTTGCCTTTGCGCAACAACAAAGATTGCAAAGATTGTAAATTTCGTTTTAAGCCGTGCTAAAAATTTCCGAAAGCGGCAAAAAGTAGTCCGCAAGCAGTGGTGTAAAAAGTATTCCAAAAGGGTAATCTAGTAAAAGTTTTGTTACTTGAACGAAAAAGTGCTTGAAGTAACGAACAAAGCATTGACCAAAAAAAGGACTTGAATAAAAGTAAAAGGCAGTGGTTTTAGAAGTACTCAAGTACTAGTACTTCTGAAAGTAAGTTAGCAAAATAAACCAATTATTCAATCGATCAACTGTTGTATGACGACTACCTTCACATCACAGCCACATAGTACTTGGTCTTTTAACCCCTCACTCTCAAGAAGTCATGAATTACTAATTGATACAAGTTTTTGTTATTATTCTCATCTCATATCAAAAAGAACAACAGCAATACTTCGAGATTTGAAAATCACGTCGCGTAGAATTTACTTGGAATCATTTCAAAAAATTTTTGCTAAATTAAATTAATTGAACAATTGCCGTAAAACACCACCGTTCCGACAAATCTGTGATTCAAATTGAAAACTTCGTACTCTTATGAAGCAAAATGCTACTTAAGTAGCGTTATTTCGCTCTAAAACTAAGCAAGTGAAAACAGAAAGTATCCAAAAGTATAGTTACTTTGACCAATATAATTTACTTTAAAAGTAGACCTACTTTCGTTACTTTACATCTCTGTCCACAAGCATGTCAAATCAAGATCTCGTGGTTTGCGGTTAGCATCTAATGTTGCGAAATTGTTGACGCCTAGACTTGTTCCGCGAAAATTTCATTAAAATTGTTAATATTTTAAATTTACCATCATAAATTCGAAGCATTTTTTAAAATCTAACGTATTTCCACGTGTTACCGCTAGAAGTTACACGCATCCTTGAAAAACGTGACGCAAGCTACGCATTTTTACGTTAATTGGGCGTGTCTGGAGCGCCGCTGCATTTATTACGAGCTCGCTCGAGTATTGTTGCACCGAGAAGAAATCATAATATCATTTTGCATTTCGAGCGATCTCGCTCGAAAACAGCTCGCTAATTCAAGTCGAGAAGTCTCGTTATCTCTAAACTTCGTAATACGGGCCCTAGATTATGTCAACGGGAATGAAGTTGCTAAATCATTATACAAAATTTATGCAAATAAACTAAAGCAAATCATCCGTTTGGCAAAAAAGTTATACTTTGACAACCAGCTGCAATCCCATCAACAAGACTACTTCCAAAAAAATCAATCAACAGTATACCTCATGAAATTTACAATTCTAGTGACATTTTATCCAGTAATCAAGAAGAAATTACTAATCAATTTAATCAGTATTTTGCAACAATTGGAAAAAAAACTCTCAAATGACGTTTCCCGCAATCTCTCTCACAACTTTTCTTCGTATCTACAAAACCCAGTTCCTTCATCAATGTTTCTTTTGCCAACAACTCCCCACGAAATTGATAGTCTTATTCTAAACTTGAAACTTAAATGAATGAATGATGAAGATGACATTCCATCTTTTTTCCTTAGAATAGCCAAAATCAAACCAATCTCGCGCAATTGGAATAATTTCCAAAATCAAACCGTTTCTTCCTGCAAAGACCTTAATTTCTCTTCATTACTCACTTTTGCACCCTCACCTCCTTTACGGAATAGTGATCTGGGCATCCACATTCGACTCATACAAACAAAGATTGCGTGCTCTTCAAAACAGAGCCATCGGAATAATCACCAACGCAAGATACACAGATTCCTCGAATCCATTGTATTTTAAACAGAGTATTTTGAAACTAGATGACTTATTTAACTGCGAATGTGCAAAAATGATGCATCTAAGTAATAATGGACGCTTGCCTCTTCATCTAAATCAGCAACTGAATTTTAAAAAAGTTTCCACAGTACACTCCCATTCCACCCGTCAAGCTAATGCAATATACATTTCTAGATTCTCCACAGCAAAATGCCAACGATCATTTAAATATATAGGAACAAAAATCTGGAATAACATCCCTCAAGAATTAAAAGACTATCCGTATTCTAAATTTAAAATAACTTAAAAAAAACAATTAATTCAAAAGTATGTCTCATCAACAAGCTAGCAACGCAACTCATTAATTCGGGTAGTCTTGTTTTTTTTTGTTTTTTTTTTAGTTTTATTGGCTCTCAACTGCAGCTGCAACTGTTTTGAATTATTGCTTACACTCCTGAAAATATCACTTCATTGCATCGATTTGATTGGGAGGGTGGCTGCTTGACTCGAAGACCTAATTGGTCCCATCGCAGTCTTCCCTTGCAGTGAAACTCTAAATCAGCAGGCAGTAGCCCGATATTTGAATTTGTTTTTTGAGACAGTAGAGTGTACTCTTATTTATTTGGTTTGTTGTCAGTTTGCTTTTCTCGTTGTTTCGCTTATATGCTTAAAATAAACTAATAATGTCTAATGTCATAATCACTAACGAAATACCGGTAATGCTTCTGTAGGCATACATCCCTATTCCGCGACACATCCGTAAACGTGTTAATAAGACGGATTGTTGCGTCACATTTATGTACAGCAGTTGGTGGCCAGCAATTTTTCAAGCAATCGAGAAAACTTCAAACGAAATTTATGTTTGAAAATTATTATTCTTTTTTTCATTATTCCTGTTGTCTTGTCGTTACGTGATGCTCCAAAAAAGCATTCTGAGTAAACCGAAATGGGGGGCACAAGCAGTCGTTAGGGAGGGGACGGCGCCCCTGGCCCCATCGTAGTGACGGTACTGGCTACCAGCACAAAAAATGATACACCAGTGACTGATTTTGTGAACTCACGGTAAAAAACAACAAAGCCATACTTTGAACAAGGGCTGCAAATTCGAACGCAAACTCAAAAAAAGTCGGTTGTTTTACCGAACTCGAAAAAACAGCATGTCAACAAAAAGAAAGCGATTAAGTCGAAAAGCAGACTTACTATTTTTATTCGCCTAAACTCGAAAAACTTGATGTTTTTGCCGAACTTGAACACGAAAAATTAAATTGATTTCTCATGTTTGGCTGGGAAAAAACATAAATATTCTACGAAAATAGAAAGGAATTTCAATATTTGTAAAAAACTTGCGGAATTGCGGACTAAAATTTAAAATAGTCCGCAACCACAAGTCCGCAATTTTAACTGCTAAAGTCCGCATGTCCGCAACTTTTTTCGTTAGTCCGCAATTGCGGATTTGCGGACTAACTTGCGGACTTGCCCAGCTCTGATGAATACTAAAATAATCATACAACAAAAATTTTAGTTATGAAATCAGAAGTTATAATGCAATTGAAGCTGATTCATTACCACAAGTAAACACTAACCGCTTAGGGGGAGGAGTCAGCATAATAATGATAAAATGCGTGTTGTTTTTGCAGAAGAGATCAAATGCGGAAAAGATTGTAGTTTAATAGGATATCGCATCACTTATTTACGCATTATACGCAGTCACACCGTTTGACAATTCGAAAAGATCACCTATATCTGCTTGCTACACATCATGCACCATCTATTGTGTTCTACGGGTGGACTGGATAAAGTTTATATGAAAGTTGATTTGAGAGAGAGGCGAAAAAGGCTCAAAATTTAGCGTGACAGTTGAATAAAGAACTGAAAAACGATTGAAAGCTGAAAACAAAATGCACTCTGCAAAAAATTATGACCAGGTCTTTCCACCCAGTCACCCTTCACTAAGAGGAATTCAAAAGGGAAAGAACGGAACCTTTAAAACCAGCCTCTAATGCCCATCAGTAGCCTTTAATTTTTGTGATTCCGTTGTAGGCTATTATTCATCAAGTTGCTTTGGCTGCCACCTGTCTACCACACACTGTGGAGTCTTTACACTGTCCTTTTTTATTGCTGAACGCCAAGCAAGGTATTGAACCCGAATCTAGCGTTTCAGTAACAGACGCTCGATCATTGATCGGTGCACAAAATTTTTTTTTCTTCATCCAACAAAAACTTCACAACCTAATAGCCACTACTAGACTCTTGATCGGCCATACGTTATGTTTTTTTGTGAAGAAGGTGGAAAAAAATTCACGATTAAATTATAAGAAAGACAATACTACTCGTGATGCATACTCTGACCTAAATTTAACCGATACAACAAAGAATTGTGATAAATCTCTGCTTTCCGCTTTCCAATTTAACACATTATTATGGCAACCCACAGAATACGCTGTTAAGCCGCTGCGCTCGTTAGCGCTGCTTTGTAAAGTGTAGACACCTTCGACATATCACGAACGTGCGCCGGGCGCCAAAAATTTTTGCACGCGCAGTAGGCAGTGAACTTTTTTTGCTTTTCTCTCTGATCGCTTAGTTTATATGATTTTGAGGGGAAAAATCGACCACAAACATCAATGTAAAAGTTTTTTTTTCAAATTTTGTCGTCTTGATATTTTTTGCGGGACTAAAGATTTCTTGGGGGGCGAAAGTCCGAATTCCTCATATCTCGAAAAGTATAGCACTTAGAATCATAACTTTTTCAGCAATGAATTCAGTAGCACCAGTTTCCTATCTGTCCATAGCACATTGTGTCGCGCTAACTACCTTACTTTTTGAGTTATTTTCAAAAACAATGCATTTTGCCATCTTCGTCAACTTTTAACTGTGTAACAAAATTATTTACTTGCCAATTTTTACATCATACGGGAAAGCACTTCACACTAATTGACTTATTCCTTGCTTCCATAATTTATGTATCCCAGGATCTTGTTATCTGTGCGATCCTTTTTCTCCAAGTCTTGAAATCTCTCACTTTCCTGTCGGTAAGGCAATGAGACATACGTCCGAATAATTGATAACATAATCTGTTATGAATATCTACCGAATTCCAAAAATTTTTGTTTGGTACCAAGCGACACGAAGCAACTTTGCTGCGAGAGGTAAAGTACGATTTGAGAGGTACTCTCTTCCATGCGGGCTGTTAAATATCTACCTCATCAGAAAGATCTTGATGTGGATCTTCCAAATACTTTGCTTGACATGCAGGGATTTTTAAGCAGACGTTTAGAGCCACGTTGACTGGATTCATCCAGGAAGTAAAATGTTTTATAAACACTTTCTTCAAATTTGGTCGGCCAATATCTCGTCTTTTTCACGATAGTCCAAAAGAAGGTCTCGCAGAAACAGCATATTGGTTGGGCCTTCTGGCACACGGGGGTTTAAATGAATTCGTAAAAACCTTGGCACATGTACAGATACAATGTAGGAGACAATACAAAGCAAGTTTATTTTCTGCGCTTCTTTCATGTCGTTTCCAAACAGTAAAAGTCTCACGTATCCATTAGCCGTAGTTGTCCATCTATACGTACAAAAAAGGTTATACTTTTGATTGGCTTATCGATGTATTGTGGCCTACTTTCACACCCTACTTTATGCTCCTCTTAAAATGTGTTCTTGGCTTGCTACTGGGCTATGTCCGACAGTTTGAAAACCTCCAGCTTAGAATGAGTGCTAGTATTTCGCAAAAAAGAGCATACTCAATTAAAAATAATGAATCAGTCGCCGAAATAATGAACAAAAAATTTTTGTTTGCGTTAGGAATTAAGCATTCCTAGCCTTCTCCTTGTCCGCAAAAGCCCTGAATTTACAACACCTTTGATTGTGGACGTTTCGAGGACAGCCCCGTATATCATTGTTAAGCTGCTAGGCTACAGTAGGCAGCCAATATCGACGTTGCTGCTTACCTGGCAAACAAAATAGTTTCTTGATTGTACCAGAGAAATTTCTGAAATTTAACTGATATTTTATTGTCAATTAATGTACTTGCTAAAACCAATAAGCAGTGCCTATTGGCTTTAGCAAGTACATTAATTGCAATAAAGTGCCAATTAAATTTCAGAAATTTCAGCCTACCGGTACTTCCTTTCATAGATGACGTTTAGAGGATTAGAACTACTGCATTAATTAATAAATCTGAGTCAACGCTAGATTAACCCTATTTTACACAGGAGGGGGCGGGAGGCATTTCTGGCTTTTTTCGTTTTTTTTTTTTTTTTTTCGTGACGAATCCAATCTAAAAAACGCTTTTTATTGCAAATCAACTTGACTTTAAATGAAATTCATTGACAAATAGCTGTTAAACATTTGAAGTTATTAAGGTAACGGAAAGTTTTCCAAATCTTAGCATTGTTTGGCGTAGTTCGATAGAGAGATTATTTTTGTACGTACCCCCCTCCTGTAAAACGCTTTGGTCATAGCCAGTGTAAAATAGGATTAATGGAGAAACGTAAAAAAAAATGATATGTTGCTAAATATTAAATTTGGGTATTTTAATCGAAAATTAACGCTGTATATGTTTTAAAAAACTATTCTATATCAGTTCCTGGTACAATGTTGTTTCAAATGAAATATTGATTTTTGAAGTATTTCAGTTAATAGATTTATCAATCCGAAATAAGCGTAAATATATGTGATTGGCAATGAACATGGCTGCCAGTATTTATCAAACACACTGCATTATTCTATTTGCAATGTTTATTTTCTGCAAGGGGGAACAAATAGGCTTCAACAATACTTGTTCCATCATTCCATCCAACGTTGAGCCTTGCAGGAAACATCTTGAGCTCTCGATGCGAGCCGAAGTGAGCTACAATGCTTTTAATGGTAATAAGGAGCTGAACATAATATTTAACCTAAACGAAGAGAGAGGGTATCCGTGTTATAGGTTATGGAAAGACAACATTATGTGGGCGAGTTGCTATGATAATTTCCCCCAATTTTGGCCTAATATTCGTTCACAACCTGGCAAGAAAGAAATGTTTTTCATCACTTTTGGAAACGATGCTTTAACGAAGATGTTTCCCTATACGAGCTTCGAAACATGGCTCTTTAGTGTAAGTGGCAAAAATTGTCGTCGTCAAAAATGTAGTCTTCGAGTAAATAGCTCAATTTTTGGCAACTGCTGAACTTCACTTTCTCAACCTAAAATGACGTTTTCAGACCAAAAGATGCAGAAGTTCGATATTACTACACGATAAGTGCTTAGTGCTAATAGCCGAAGCATTTTGCCTGTTTCTGTTTATTCTGTTATAACAGCATTGATTGTTCTTGCATTGCTTTTGCTTTTTTACTTTGGATATAGATAGAAGCAAACAATCAGACTGCTTTTTTATAAGACAAGTTGAGGTAGCGACGCTATACTTTCAGGGCTTGAAGTGGTAAACGTGTTTCTTTTAAAAAATATAGCACCAGCTTCCGCTACTGCGTCAAAGAGTTTATGATTAAAAGTAAAAGCAGAGGCAACCTTTCAGTAAAAACTTTTCTTTTGAAAGATGCCTTTGAACCCAATCGAGTAACATAAAGTGACTTGCACTTTAACACGCTAATGCTACATCTCTGTGAAAGAAAAAACTTGTATTGCTGATGTTGTCTGCTGTTGTATTAGCATACTTATCCTCGTGTCATGGGACATTGAGAACAGCGTCAAGCATTAACTGTTGGGTAACCCGTACACTTTTCAATGCGATGTCTACTAAGTGCTCAGACAAATTCAAGCCTGCTTAGAGGAGTTTACGATGATACAATGTTATTGTGAATTTTTTCAAAGTTTTGTGCTTTAAATTTCCTGCTTGTTCAAAGCCAAAAATCAGAGAAATCAGTGCAAAGCGTCTTTTCGTTCTAACAGCTGACCATTTAATTGACTTTTAAAATTTATTTTCAATGATGATAATTTTTGTAGTCAACTAAGATCGAATCAGAAGTCAAAAACAAGAACAGTTTTATTTCATAAACTTTTTGAAGTGCTGTACAAGTGAAGTTGAAGACTGCAGATCATCAGAAACTGCCTTTCAGGTCTTAAAATTTCTGTTTTTGTCATAATTTTTTAGAAGTTAATTTATAGCAAAAGTGTGAAAAAAGTGATTAAGCTTTCAAACATGCAATGATACAAAACTGCAATTACGAAGTTTGGAAATAACAATTGTATCGATAAGCACATCTGCTTTGTCTATGCAAATTTTATAATGACGTCAAACAACTTATAACATGTTCATATAACAATCACTGGGAAAGCACGAACTAAATGCATGTGCCAAGGGTCTTACTAGGCGAAAAGAATAACACATATTTAAACATATTTAACACATTTTTAACGTCTGTATTAACGTATTTAACACATGTCGTTACAAGATGATAGCATATCCAACTTAAAATACAAGATAAAAGGAAAAATTAATGCGGTGAACAAGTGGATGATAGCCAATAAATTAACTTTAAACATGTCTAAGTCCAATGTCATTATTATAAACTCAAACAAAAACGGTAAGTCGTCTAAAAACTGTTATAATGAAGTTCTACCGATCATGATAGTGAAAAATGCTAAATATTTGGGTGTTACTTTCGACGAATCTCTTTCTTTTGATTGTCATATCAAAAACTTGATAAAAAGGTTATCACGATCAGTTGGAATTCTAGCAAAGGTAAAACCGTTTTTAAACACTAAGGCTTTATTAAATTTATATTATGCTATTTTCCACTCGCATCTGCAATATGGTTTAATTACTTGGAGATCAACTTTTAAAAGTTATTTACAAAAATTAAGTATTTTACAAAATAAAGCTGTCAAAATTGTAGGAGGAGGTAAATATTATGATCGAGCAACACAATTTTATGCAAAATTGCGCATACTTAAATTAGTTAATATGGTCTTTTTTGAAAAAGCATTGTTTGTGTTTAAATTTAAAATGAAAATGCTACCAGATCAATTTAGCAACTACCTCACTAAAGCGAGTCATGTATACGAAAAGTTTACCAGAGCATCCTACCAAAACAATTATTTTATTCCTCTTTTGAATACGTCAAAAGCTCAAAGATCTGTAAAATATCAAGGTCCTCTGATTTGGAACGCATTGGATGTCAATTTAAAAACATGTAAGACATTGCAATCTTTCAAAGCAAAACTTAAAAACTTACTCTTGTAAAAATATGATCAAGAAACATAAGCTTAAATATTACCACTATAGTTTTTAGTTATTTTTTTAATTTTCTTTTTTTTTTAACAATAAGAGATTCCTGCTTCTCCCCTTCTCCCTCTTTCTTCCCTTCTCCTCTCCGCCGCTATTGTTTGTTTGTTTGTTGGTGTGTTCTCAAAAAAAAAAAGGATTAGATCTTACTGAACAAAAAGTAAAGCTTCTATAACAATAGGTGGCTGCAGACACGAAGACAAAATCAGTCCCTTCGCAGTCTCCTTGTGCCTGTTTTGCTATAATTTTTACCTTGCTCTGATTTATGCTGAATGTGTTTAATTTATTTTCATTTTGCATTACTTTGTGGGTTTGTGCTGTTTATTTATAACAGGTAACAAAATAAAATAAAGTTCAGTTCAGTTCATTATAAAATTTGCATAGACAAAGCAGATGTGTTTATCGATACAATTTTTATTTCCAAATTTGGTAATTGCAGTTTTGTATCATTGCATGTTTAAAAGTTTAATGATTCTAAATTGCTGCTAATTTTTGTTTCCAAATTTTTGGTTGCAGTTTTATATCATTGCATGTTTAAATATGTGCTATTCTTTTTGCCTGATGAGACCCTTGACACATGCATTTAGCTCGTGCTTTCCCTGTGATTTTTTTATGAACATGTCATAAGTTGTTTGACGTCATTATAAAATTTGTATAGACAAAGCAAATGTGCTTATCGATGCAGTTTTAATGTGGTTTTTCTGCTCTGGAAACTTTGATCTTGTCAATTATAATTTAATTGTGATGTTTTGGCGTTTGCGTGGTCAGAGTTTTAATGTTTAATCGTTTACTTGCTATCTGGCCTAAAGACTACCAGAGCGGAAGCGTAGGGATGAGCCACCAGAACGGCGATTATCTAACGTCCGTAATGCGAAAAAGTTGTCTTTCCATAGGATTCGAGGTAAGCAGTAAACCGGTAATCCAAAGGCTGCAGGTTTGAATCCTGTGGAAAGACAACTTCTTTTATTACTTTTTTTTAGGTAGTTGCCGTTCTGGTGGCTCTTTTTTGTAGACTTCCGTGCTGGTAGCCTTTAAGCCAAATAGCACGTAAATGATTAAACGACTTAAATCTCAATCTTTAATATTTCGTTGATGTCATCGACTTCAATCATGGTCTTGAATTGGTGTGAGTTACTTGAGACTCTGTTTCGTGAATTACAATGTAATATCAGAATGAAAAATAATGTTCCAATCTAATTGCTTGTGTGTTTTGTGTACGCTTGTAATAAGAAATAACGAATTTAAACTGAGGCAATTAGGCAAAATTACATAGGTTGTAATGACATTACAAGCAGTTTCATTTGCTCTTCAAATTTCTGAAAAATATCTCTTTCATGTTGCTCATTTATTGTTCCAAAGGCAAAACTTTACTAAAGTATACGAGCATTTAAATTTTGCTCCAACAGTGTTTGTGATGCAGCATTTTTAATGACATACCTTTGAAACGATAATAGAGTAACCAATTAGATTCAGTGGCGTTGAAACTTAGCTTTTGATATCTTCTAGATCTATTTAGTTTTTAAGTTACATAGCGTAATCTTTTTTGTTATGATTATAAAACTGTTGTTTGTTTTTTCCATCTAAATATAAAGCTTGCTTGGTATCCTTACACCTCGCAGAAAAACATTTCCCCGAAAATCATTTGCCAGAAAAACATTTCCCTGAACTTTCTTTTTCCAGAATTAACATTTGTCAGAAATCACACTTGCCAGAATGAACACTTGCCTGAAATTACATCTGCCTGAATGAACATTTGCCTGAAATTACATCTGCCTGAATGAACACTTGTTTGAAATTACATCTGCCAGAATGAACACTTGCCTGAATGTACATTTGCCAGAATGTACATTTGGCCGAAATTGCATTTCCCCGAAAACTTATTTTCCAGAATTTACACTTGCCAGAATGTACATTTGGCCGAAAGTACATTTCCCCGAAAACTTATTTTCCAGAATTTACACTTGCCAGAATGTACATTTGGCCGAAAGTACATTTCGCCGAAAACTTATTTTCCAGAATTTACACTTGCCAGAATGTACATTTGGCCGAAAGTACATTTCGCCGAAAACTTATTTTCCAGAATTTACACTTGCCAGAATGTACATTTGGCCGAAATTACATTTCCCCGAAAACTTATTTTCCAGAATTTACACTTGCCAGAATGTACATTTGGCCGAAAGTACATTTCCCCGAAAACTTATTTTCCAGAATTTGCACTTGCCAGAATGTACATTTGGCCGAAAGTACATTTCCCCGAAAACTTATTTTCCAGAATTTACACTTGCCAGAATGTACATTTGGCCGAAATTACATTTCCCCGAAAACTTATTTTCCAGAATTTGCACTTGCCAGAATGTACATTTGGCCGAAATTACATTTCCCCGAAAACTTATTTTCCAGAATTTACACTTGCCAGAATGTACATTTGGCCGAAAGTACATTTCCCCGAAAACTTATTTTCCAGAATTTACACTTGCCAGAATGTACATTTGGCCGAAATTACATTTCCCCGAAAACTTATTTTCCAGAATTTACACTTGCCAGAATGTACATTTGGCCGAAAGTACATTTCCCCGAAAACTTATTTTCCAGAATTTACACTTGCCAGAATGTACATTTGGCCGAAATTACATTTCCCCGAAAACTTATTTTCCAGAATTTACACTTGCCAGAATGTACATTTGGCCGAAAGTACATTTCCCCGAAAACTTATTTTCCAGAATTTACACTTGCCAGAATGTACATTTGGCCGAAAGTACATTTCCCCGAAAACTTATTTTCCAGAACTTTTACTAAACAAAATTTACGTTTGGTCGAAAACACATTTCCCCCAAAACTTATTTTTCAGAAATTACATTTCCACAAAAATTCATTTTCTAGAAACTATTTTCATTCGAAAAATTATTCTATGTTTAGGTTATTTATTTCTAGTAAACAGAACAAACTTTTAGGTGAAATTAAGAAACGTTGCTATAACAGTTAGCTTGCGGAATGAGAAATATAACCTAGCTTTTTAGTCAATTTGCTATCATAAGTTGTGCTTCAAGCGTAACGAAACTTAGCAATTAAAAATCGATGCAAGCATGTTCACAGAGGCAAAGCAAGCTTACTTTTACCCAGGTTACACTTTTGTTAGAAGAGCCAATAAATTTAAAGTTGAGCTGGCTTCTCATAGTTTTTTGCCAATTTGCTGCTTCATTTGTTCTTAATATTATTCCTTGAATTCTGAGAACGTTCATGTCAATTTAAACGACCATGTTTTTAAAGTTATTTTGGAGTCCAATTCCGAATGCTCTTGCAGCCTGAGCAAAGACTTTTTTGCAGCATCGTAAAACTGCAAAAGCGAAAAAGTACGGAGTTTTTTTTTTTTTTGACTTGAGAACATCCAAATATTTATGAGTTGCTTACGCTGTTTGAAGCAGCACTCTGTAATTTTAGAATCGTTGCAATATTTTGCTTGTAAATACTGAAAAATTACTAAAATTTCATCGTTTTGAATTAGCACAGAATTTAGTTGCTTTTAAGATTTGAAATTTATTCGTTTTTGTTTCCAATCTTTTTGTTACTGATGGAGGCTGGCATTTTTTTAGATTCTGAGCAACAATGAGCCTCGGGTTTTTTTAAAATATTATTGTTATAAAAAAAAAATAGTGTAATTCGTCTTGCGTTCGCGACAAAATTAAATCTGCAGCTGTAGTACGAAGTACGTAGCCAAAATCTACGTCAAACAACACTTGTTACATTCCTCGACAAAAGATTTCGCGCTTTAGCTTACCAACACTCAAGAAAGCAGCAATGGCGTGTATCCGCAACCAGCTTCAAAGAGCTTTTGGTTGAAACCTACCGAGAAAGCAACTTCTACGGAAAGCTCATTATGATGTCAATTCCCGCCATTCACATTTCATACAATTTAGAACATTTCATTCGCAGTTCATGCGAAGGTAGCAAAAAGATAAGTAATTCCTTCAGGTGACGTAACAATTAAAACCTACGAGTCTTCCTGTAGCAAATACTGACCGCATAATGCAATGCCACTCCTAGTGAATTTTCACTAAACCTAGTGAATTTTCACTAAATTTAGTGAATTTTGGTCCGGTCTAGCGACCTAGTGAATTTTACGATCTAGTGAATGTTTTTGTAGAATGTGCAAATACCTGAAAGCTGCTAATGTTAGCTTTTAAATTTTTGGTTGCAGTTTTATATCATTGCATGTTTAATGTGTTGTTCTTTTCGCTTGATGAGACCCTTGAGCAAGGTCAAAACGCGTCGCGATAGCTCATTCGCACTGTATATTACAATAGTAAATTGTATAGATGAATAACTTATGCTTCTAATTGCTAGCCGTGAAGGTGGCCTAAGTTACTGGTCGAAACACAAAAACCTATAGTTTTAGGTTGACAATCATTGAACAGAAAAAAAAAAATTTTTTTTTTGATGAACCTGAAAGACCTTTTGTTATTTTTTAGAGATGACCAAGAAAATTACGCGAAAACCGTGCGTCGCTGGCATGAAGACCTTTTTTTTGAGATCACCTAAAAATTCACGCAAAAGCTACGATCGGTGGTGCCACTCCGAGTGAATTTTATATACATCTAGTGAATTTTGGTCCGTTTTAGTGTCCTAGTGAAACGATCTAGAGAAATTTTTGTAACTTACCAAGTGAAGACCTTTTATTTTTTATTTTTTTGAGATCACCTAAAAAGCAGTCTCATTGTCTTGTTTTTAACTCAATTTTAAATTAAAAGCACAAAGCGTTGTGAAAATTTTTGTGTTTCACAAAATTCTAGTGAATTTTGAAGAGTAGCCTGTGGCAGCATTCAGTGGCGGATCCAGAAAATTTTGGTGAGGGGATGACAAAATTTATAAGCACGGATTTTCTATAGGCCTAATCTCAAAATTTAGGATGTTTATGATTAATCTTCTTGACGTCGCGCAAATTTGCTTGGCATATTTTTGATCAGGCGCGTGGCAAAAAATCTGCAATGAGGTGGCTGTGTACGGGCCTCCAGTGGGCGGTGGCATTTTGCGGTGTGGGAGCGTAGCCTTTAACCGCCGGAGACTGGGGGTCTGGGGGAAAAGCCCCCAGCCGCTGGAGGCACGGGGGCCTGGGGGCAGAGCCCCCAGCGCTAGAAAATTTTGTATTTTTTTGGCAAAAATAACTTAGTTTTAGGCCTATTTTAATAAAAATTATGCTCTTAAAGCACGGCATAAAAATTAGCATTTGCAAAAGCATGTTTATATTAGTTACATATATGGGCTTTGTTGGAGGTACCGGTAGCTATTGCTAGAATTTCAGTTCTCTTATTTACAAGCTTGTAAATTATAAAATCCTATCCCCGTAGTTCAATAAAACTCTCAAGGAGTAATCTATTTCGTCTATATTCTATAGAGAAAGATATAAATAGGGGGGAAGGGGGCTAATGGAAGGAAGTTTGAGAGAAGTGATTGATAATTAACTGCAGTACTGTAATACTGAATAGCCCCCCTCCCATATTCCTGAGCTTACATATTTTTGATGATACCTGTGTTAAGCATTTTTCAATAAACGATCTTTTTTTCAAACATTTTTCAATAAGCATTTTTAAATAACATTTTCCTGCCTCCCCCCCTACGCCCCTACCCTATTGGCTTTAGAAATCAAGTGACAGTCGCACGGCCTACCGAGTATTCACTGACGGCTTTTTTTCAAATATGTAAGCTTAATATTACACATAAGCAGGATGCATGTTATGTTTAGGCTGGTGGGGGGATGCATCCCCCCTAAATCCGCCACTGGGTAAGGAACAACGTAGAATGAATGATCTTGTCGAGATTGTTGTTGGGGAGGTAGCTGTACTGCAACTGCATAGAATGAAAATTCGAATTTCCTGCTGTTGAGAATTCTCTGCTGTGCACTTTTGACCAGAGAATTTTGGGTTAATATTTGTTTACTACCAGGCTCCTGTCAATCTTTCGAATTGAACCATTTTACCAATTTACACATTGGTGTCAGAGAAACATTAATTTTTGCTTTAAATAAATTTTTCCTCAAGGCGCGTAATGCCTACCTCAAATCAAAATGACAGTTCCGTACGGTGTTTTTTTTTATTCTTCAAATTTATTGATACGAATAGGCCTATTTTATTATATTATTGTATAAATATTGGGAGAAAACGCTCACCTAACGAGCTCCATTAAAGCAAGACTGTGGGCCAGTGCTTCCCAATTTTTCATCACCGTGACCTATTTTCTATTCGAAAATTTTCCATTGCCCAAATCTAAATCGCTAGCTTAATCGCGATTTATCAATTTTCAGGTGATCCCCACAAAAAAAAGATATGGTATTCACGCCAAAAACCGCAAATTTTGTGCTAGCTCACTCTCTAACGGGCCCCACAGCCCTAATGATTAAGACAGTTTTTTAACCGAGTTTACAATTACCCAAATAGCTCTAGCCCACCACAAAATGCTCCTATGGCCCGCAGGTTGAAAACCGCTGCTGTAGGCCATACGTAAGCGTAATGGTCGTCAAATTTCATTTTCGTCTTTTCATACGTCTAAATCTGCGCTAAGGTCAATAGCGCAGGCGGGGAAGTGATGCAGTGCCGTCGCTACAGGGGGCCATGTCCCCCGATTTCAGTTTACTCAAAATGCTGTTTTTGCAACATCACGGAAAGATAAGACAATAGTCAATCATGGAAATATAGCAATAATAACTTTTAAGTACAATTTTCCTTTGACGTTTTCAGATCTTTTGCCAAATTGTTGGCAATCAACTGGTGTACATAAATATGACGGAATAACCCGCCTTTTTACTGTAACACGCCTATACAAATGTGTCGCGGAAGAGGGATATAAGACTGCAGAATCGCTACCGATACTTTGTTAGTGATTATGACATAAACAATAGGTGAAAACATTTTTTTCAAAGAGCAGCATCTGTTTTTGATCTTTGAGGCACACTTAACATTTTTAGGTCGCAGTGAGTGGAGCACCATTGTGAAGGGCCTAGGCCCTCTTAGCCAAGTCACTTAGAAAATTTAGCGTCAAAATATAAGCGTTTAAAAGTATTTAGACTTGACCTGAAGTAAGGGGGAGAGGGCTAAAGGGATTAAGCAATTTAAGTCTTTGAAATGACTTCTGAATTTTAGCTATTTAATCATTGATGCCGCTTCAAAAAGTGCGAAAGGTGATTAAAATGCCGTTAAAATTGCTATTTTTGTGCTGTAAAATCTCAAACATTGCCCAGTAGTTGGGTGGCTCCGTCCCCAGGCCCCGGTCTGTGTCACGCTCGAGTTGCATTAGTTTGTTTAGCAAAAGACCTAAATTAGACAATTTTTGTGCAAAAATAATTTTTGCTTCACCTCTCTAGCAAAATCCTGGTTGCGCGTTGGGCAGCATTCACTGCTGCAGATAGAGTTTTCAAGCGATTACGGCAGGGCCACAACTCAGGGGGGGCCAGGAGGGGCGGCGCCCTCCAAACAAAAATTTCGCCCGCCCAAACCCCAAAGCGACAATAGGAGAAAATATTGGTAGGCCTAAGTAGCCTATTGTAAGGCTGTTGATTAATGATTTGAACTGATGCGAAATATTGCGTTTCGCAAAACTTTTATAATTAGTACATTGATTGTGGTGCCACTGGCACCCGGTATGCATAAGCCTAACGCATAATCGCAATCCTTGCTTGATTTGTAAGTAAAATCTTTGAAGAATATTGCAAAATTTTATTGTGACGCAATAGGAACTATTTTACAATCAAAAAATTGACGTTAGGTGCGGTAGCACCATGGTAGCACGCTAGCATTAGCAATGAGTGCACGTGGCCACTTTGACCTTGGCCAAAAAGTTGTTTAGTAACTGTTGTACACTGCGTTTTGTCTTGTTTGGCAGTAACGGATAGGTTCGTCATGAAAAGTATTAGAGACCCTTACCCCGGTCCGAATCCTGCTTCTTCTGAAGCTACCGATACTCCTTTCACTTAATTGTCTGCACATGCATCTGGTGCCCCTGGTTAGCTTAACCTTCTTGCTCCTTCACGTCCAAACTTGAATTTATTCCCGAAAGGCAAAAATAATCGCTGCTTTTGTCCCGAATGGTTTCGAACCCATACCCGCACCAACCAATGAATTGAACTCAGCTTCAGAGGTTGCTAAAAGCTTTCTCATTTCTAAAACAAACTGCCCAGCACATAGGCGTAGCCAGGGATCCCGCCCCCCGCCTCCAATTGAAATGTCACCAATGACAAAAATGTGACAAAAAAGCTTCTTGTTTCTTCAGTTTCAGTTTCTAGCATTTTTTGCTTACAAAAGTAATTAATAAGAATAAACGACAACCAGGTCTCCTCAATTCAGTTTTAACCAACCAATTTAAATGTATATATAACCCAGGAAAAATGGAGAGTTTTGTTTTAAAAGTTCCTATCTAAGGTCCTCATTTAACTCTTTGTAAACGTAATGCAATAACTAGGGCCGGATTGACCATAATATGGCACATACTAGCAAGGGATTCCGCGCTCAAATGGTGAGACTTTTTTTGGTCTTCACCTATATTTGACAGGAAGATGTTGCAAAAATCGTTAAAGTGCCAAGGGCCCCGCACAATATAAATCTGGCCAGGGCAATAACATGGTTAGTAGGCATAGCTATCTATTGTACCATTATTTGGGGCCGCAGACGAAAACGAGATAAGAAATGTTGCCGGCCTTATACGTCTTTTTTTAGACCTGAATACTGCATTTTTAAATATATATTTGTAGCCGTACCAGATGTGAAGATCGGTTTTAATATGCGAAAGTTTAGTCTATTTTAGTGCCTCCCACTTTTGGCTAGTGTCCCTTCGCTTCGTTTGCCCTGGCGACGGCAATGGGGTAATGGCTATAGCTTTCTGAGAATGCAGTCTTTTGCCCTGGAATGGACTCAAAATGATTTAAAGCATCTTTTGAAGCAATTATTCAGGGGAAACTAATTCGTCAGAAACAAAATACACTAATAAGTAAAAACTTTCAAACTGGCAAAAATAAGCAATCAAATTTGATCGCTTGCTAAAAAATGCTGAACATGAATATTCATCAAAAAAAAATTAAAACTCGGAAATAGGTATGGAAGCTTTGGTGGTCCAAAAAAAACTTTTTTCCGATATGTTTTTCTCCAAGGGGCTTAAAAGGTGTGTTTTGGTGCAAAAATAATCCATGTAAATTTTTTTTGACTTTAATTAACATTTAGGGGTCGCGCACCCCCCGCATTCTAAGCGTGCCCCCCTATATCACAAAATTGCCATATCTCATTAACTACTCGAGATAGAAACTTCAAATAAAAACCAAAAGATGCAGAAGATATGATTTTCCATAAGTGTTTATTGCATTTTATTAAGCTATCTGATCAAATTTTCAAGAAAAAAAAAAAAAAAACTGTTTTTACATCTTTAAAAGATGTACTCACATCAAAGTTTTGTTTATTTTGTTCAAAATACAAATACCCACTAAATATGATAGTCTAACATTACAACAGATGTTGTGACTCAATGTTGCACATCAGAAAAAAATAAATGCACTTCAGAAATTACGAAATGGGTATAAAATATACAAATATGCAAATGCAATTGCAATTATAAGCAAAACTAAAAATAAGTTTCTAAACACAAGTGATGGATTGAATGAACTCAGTCATGTAAAATATCTTTTGGTAGGTTGGGGAACAGCTTTGACGATGAGCTGCAACTACTTAGAGCAAGTAGGCCTATTGCAGTTGTTCTTCGTCTCGAGTAAGGCTGCCACTGTATGCCTAAATGAGAGCAACACCTCTTTGTGCTGTATCGTTTACTACTTTCAGCTCATGCACAGTTAATTTCATTTCTGTATAATTTTTTGTCTGTCAGGCAGGTTGATGGAGGTTGAGACAGGAATGATTTTGCTTTTTTTTTGTCCGTTTGCTTCAATCAGATCAAAAAAGCACATTGACCGTCTCGTAACGTTATTTTCTAATCCCAGTGTGCAATCAAAGTCTTTCTCATTCAACCTTGCCAAGTTTGTGGTTGTAGGATTTCTTTGCAAATTTTTAGCCATTAACTCTTTAGTTTTATTTGAAACTCGGTCATCAAAGAAAGCTGAAACAACTAATCGTTCCGAAAAATACCATAAATGACGAAGCACTGATTTGGTTTCAGCTGCTCTTATAACATCGTGAGGATAGTGATTCATTTCCCTAAGGAATATTAAGTCATTAAAAGCTGCCAAATCTGCCAATGATGCCTAAATGCTAATGCTAGCGTGCTACCATGGTGCTACCGCACCTAACGTCAATTTTTTGATTGTAAAATAGTTCCTATTGCGTCACAATAAAATTTTGCAATATTCTTCAAAGATTTTACTTACAAATCAAGCAAGGATTGCGATTATGCGTTAGGCTTATGCATACCGGGTGCCAGTGGCACCACAATCATTGTACTAATTATAAAAGTTTTGCGAAACGCAATATTTCGCATCAGTTCAAATCATTAATCAACAGCCTTACAATAGGCTACTTAGGCCTACCAATATTTTCTCCTATTGTCGCTTTGGGGTTTGGGCGGGCGAAATTTTTGTTTGGAGGGCGCCGCCCCTCCTAGCCCCCCCTGAGTTGTGGCCCTGCCGTAATCGCTTGAAAACTCTATCTGCAGCAGTGAATGCTGCCCAACGCGCAACCAGGATTTTGCTAGAGAGGTGAAGCAAAAATTATTTTTGCACAAAAATTGTCTAATTTAGGTCTTTTGCTAAACAAACTAATGCAACTCGAGCGTGACACAGACCGGGGCCTGGGGACGGAGCCACCCAACTACTGGGCAATGTTTGAGATTTTACAGCACAAAAATAGCAATTTTAACGGCATTTTAATCACCTTTCGCACTTTTTGAAGCGGCATCAATGATTAAATTGCTAAAATTCAGAAGTCATTTCAAAGACTTAAATTGCTTAATCCCTTTAGCCCTCTCCCCCTTACTTCAGGTCAAGTCTAAATACTTTTAAACGCTTATATTTTGACGCTAAATTTTCTAAGTGACTTGGCTAAGAGGGCCTAGGCCCTTCACAATGGTGCTCCACTCACTGCGACCTAAAAATGTTAAGTGTGCCTCAAAGATCAAAAACAGATGCTGCTCTTTGAAAAAAATGTTTTCACCTATTGTTTATGTCATAATCACTAACAAAGTATCGGTAGCGATTCTGCAGTCTTATATCCCTCTTCCGCGACACATTTGTATAGGCGTGTTACAGTAAAAAGGCGGGTTATTCCGTCACATTTATGTACACCAGTTGATTGCCAACAATTTGGCAAAAGATCTGAAAACGTCAAAGGAAAATTATACTTAAAAGTTATTATTGCTATATTTCCATGATTGACTATTGTCTTATCTTTCCGTGATGTTGCAAAAACAGCATTTTGAGTAAACTGAAATCGGGGGACATGGCCCCCTGTAGCGACGGCACTGCATCACTTCCCCGCCTGCGCTATTGACCTTAGCGCAGATTTAGACGTATGAAAAGACGAAAATGAAATTTGACGACCATTACGCTTACGTATGGCCTACAGCAGCGGTTTTCAACCTGCGGGCCATAGGAGCATTTTGTGGTGGGCTAGAGCTATTTGGGTAATTGTAAATTCGGTTAAAAAACTGTCTTAATCATTAGGGCTGTGGGGCCCGTTAGAGAGTGAGCTAGCACAAAATTTGCGGTTTTTGGCGTGAATACCATATCTTTTTTTTGTGGGGATCACCTGAAAATTGATAAATCGCGATTAAGCTAGCGATTTAGATTTGGGCAATGGAAAATTTTCGAATAGAAAATAGGTCACGGTGATGAAAAATTGGGAAGCACTGGCCCACAGTCTTGCTTTAATGGAGCTCGTTAGGTGAGCGTTTTCTCCCAATATTTATACAATAATATAATAAAATAGGCCTATTCGTATCAATAAATTTGAAGAATAAAAAAAAACACCGTACGGAACTGTCATTTTGATTTGAGGTAGGCATTACGCGCCTTGAGGAAAAATTTATTTAAAGCAAAAATTAATGTTTCTCTGACACCAATGTGTAAATTGGTAAAATGGTTCAATTCGAAAGATTGACAGGAGCCTGGTAGTAAACAAATATTAACCCAAAATTCTCTGGTCAAAAGTGCACAGCAGAGAATTCTCAACAGCAGGAAATTCGAATTTTCATTCTATGCAGTTGCAGTACAGCTACCTCCCCAACAACAATCTCGACAAGATCATTCATTCTACGTTGTTCCTTACCCAGTGGCGGATTTAGGGGGGATGCATCCCCCCACCAGCCTAAACATAACATGCATCCTGCTTATGTGTAATATTAAGCTTACATATTTGAAAAAAAGCCGTCAGTGAATACTCGGTAGGCCGTGCGACTGTCACTTGATTTCTAAAGCCAATAGGGTAGGGGCGTAGGGGGGGAGGCAGGAAAATGTTATTTAAAAATGCTTATTGAAAAATGTTTGAAAAAAAGATCGTTTATTGAAAAATGCTTAACACAGGTATCATCAAAAATATGTAAGCTCAGGAATATGGGAGGGGGGCTATTCAGTATTACAGTACTGCAGTTAATTATCAATCACTTCTCTCAAACTTCCTTCCATTAGCCCCCTTCCCCCCTATTTATATCTTTCTCTATAGAATATAGACGAAATAGATTACTCCTTGAGAGTTTTATTGAACTACGGGGATAGGATTTTATAATTTACAAGCTTGTAAATAAGAGAACTGAAATTCTAGCAATAGCTACCGGTACCTCCAACAAAGCCCATATATGTAACTAGTATAAACATGCTTTTGCAAATGCTAATTTTTATGCCGTGCTTTAAGAGCATAATTTTTATTAAAATAGGCCTAAAACTAAGTTATTTTTGCCAAAAAAATACAAAATTTTCTAACGCTGGGGGCTCTGCCCCCAGGCCCCCGTGCCTCCAGCGGCTGGGGGCTTTTCCCCCAGACCCCCAGTCTCCGGCGGTTAAAGGCTACGCTCCCACACCGCAAAATGCCACCGCCCACTGGAGGCCCGTACACAGCCACCTCATTGCAGATTTTTTGCCACGCGCCTGATCAAAAATATGCCAAGCAAATTTGCGCGACGTCAAGAAGATTAATCATAAACATCCTAAATTTTGAGATTAGGCCTATAGAAAATCCGTGCTTATAAATTTTGTCATCCCCTCACCAAAATTTTCTGGATCCGCCACTGAATGCTGCCACAGGCTACTCTTCAAAATTCACTAGAATTTTGTGAAACACAAAAATTTTCACAACGCTTTGTGCTTTTAATTTAAAATTGAGTTAAAAACAAGACAATGAGACTGCTTTTTAGGTGATCTCAAAAAAATAAAAAATAAAAGGTCTTCACTTGGTAAGTTACAAAAATTTCTCTAGATCGTTTCACTAGGACACTAAAACGGACCAAAATTCACTAGATGCATATAAAATTCACTCGGAGTGGCACCACCGATCGTAGCTTTTGCGTGAATTTTTAGGTGATCTCCAAAAAAAAGGTCTTCATGCCAGCGACGCACGGTTTTCGCGTAATTTTCTTGGTCATCTCTAAAAAATAACAAAAGGTCTTTCAGGTTCATCAAAAAAAAAATTTTTTTTTTTCTGTTCAATGATTGTCAACCTAAAACTATAGGTTTTTGTGTTTCGACCAGTAACTTAGGCCACCTTCACGGCTAGCAATTAGAAGCATAAGTTATTCATCTATACAATTTACTATTGTAATATACAGTGCGAATGAGCTATCGCGACGCGTTTTGACCTTGCTCAAGGGTCTCATCAAGCGAAAAGAACAACACATTAAACATGCAATGATATAAAACTGCAACCAAAAATTTAAAAGCTAACATTAGCAGCTTTCAGGTATTTGCACATTCTACAAAAACATTCACTAGATCGTAAAATTCACTAGGTCGCTAGACCGGACCAAAATTCACTAAATTTAGTGAAAATTCACTAGGTTTAGTGAAAATTCACTAGGAGTGGCATTGCATTATGCGGTCAGTATTTGCTACAGGAAGACTCGTAGGTTTTAATTGTTACGTCACCTGAAGGAATTACTTATCTTTTTGCTACCTTCGCATGAACTGCGAATGAAATGTTCTAAATTGTATGAAATGTGAATGGCGGGAATTGACATCATAATGAGCTTTCCGTAGAAGTTGCTTTCTCGGTAGGTTTCAACCAAAAGCTCTTTGAAGCTGGTTGCGGATACACGCCATTGCTGCTTTCTTGAGTGTTGGTAAGCTAAAGCGCGAAATCTTTTGTCGAGGAATGTAACAAGTGTTGTTTGACGTAGATTTTGGCTACGTACTTCGTACTACAGCTGCAGATTTAATTTTGTCGCGAACGCAAGACGAATTACACTATTTTTTTTTTATAACAATAATATTTTAAAAAAACCCGAGGCTCATTGTTGCTCAGAATCTAAAAAAATGCCAGCCTCCATCAGTAACAAAAAGATTGGAAACAAAAACGAATAAATTTCAAATCTTAAAAGCAACTAAATTCTGTGCTAATTCAAAACGATGAAATTTTAGTAATTTTTCAGTATTTACAAGCAAAATATTGCAACGATTCTAAAATTACAGAGTGCTGCTTCAAACAGCGTAAGCAACTCATAAATATTTGGATGTTCTCAAGTCAAAAAAAAAAAAAACTCCGTACTTTTTCGCTTTTGCAGTTTTACGATGCTGCAAAAAAGTCTTTGCTCAGGCTGCAAGAGCATTCGGAATTGGACTCCAAAATAACTTTAAAAACATGGTCGTTTAAATTGACATGAACGTTCTCAGAATTCAAGGAATAATATTAAGAACAAATGAAGCAGCAAATTGGCAAAAAACTATGAGAAGCCAGCTCAACTTTAAATTTATTGGCTCTTCTAACAAAAGTGTAACCTGGGTAAAAGTAAGCTTGCTTTGCCTCTGTGAACATGCTTGCATCGATTTTTAATTGCTAAGTTTCGTTACGCTTGAAGCACAACTTATGATAGCAAATTGACTAAAAAGCTAGGTTATATTTCTCATTCCGCAAGCTAACTGTTATAGCAACGTTTCTTAATTTCACCTAAAAGTTTGTTCTGTTTACTAGAAATAAATAACCTAAACATAGAATAATTTTTCGAATGAAAATAGTTTCTAGAAAATGAATTTTTGTGGAAATGTAATTTCTGAAAAATAAGTTTTGGGGGAAATGTACTTTCGACCAAACGTAAATTTTGTTTAGTAAAAGTTCTGGAAAATAAGTTTTCGGGAAAATGTAATTTCGGCCAAATGTACATTCTGGCAAGTGTAAATTCTGGAAAATAAGTTTTCGGGGAAATGTACTTTCGGCCAAATGTACATTCTGGCAAGTGTAAATTCTGGAAAATAAGTTTTCGGGGAAATGTAATTTCGGCCAAATGTACATTCTGGCAAGTGTAAATTCTGGAAAATAAGTTTTCGGGGAAATGTACTTTCGGCCAAATGTACATTCTGGCAAGTGTAAATTCTGGAAAATAAGTTTTCGGGGAAATGTAATTTCGGCCAAATGTATATTCTGCCAAATGAGCATTCGGCCAAATGTACATTCTGGCAAGTGCATGTTCAGGAAAGTATAATTTCTGGAAAGTTCACGTTCAGGAAAATCTAATTTCTGGTAAATGCACATTCAGGAAAATGTTATTTCTGGCAAGTGTATGTTTAGGGAAATGTAATTTCTGGAAAATGCACGTTCAGGGAAATGTATGTTCGGGATAATGTAGTTTCGGCCAAGTGTTTTTCGGGGAAATGTAATTTCTGGAAGGTGTTTTTCAGGGAGGTGTATAGGATCCAGCTTGCTCAACCTCTGTTACAGCCTGTACCGTGGATTCTAGTCACCAGTCGTGTTTAATGTAATCAAATTGTTTTGCAGGAAGCCAACCATCTTTTGAACTTACAGTAACCCACTGTTAGAAAAACTTTAAACATTTATCCCATCGATTTTTCGTCGATTGAACAATCGATGAAATTAAATGGTTTCTGATCCTAAAACACGGAATCTTTGGGATTGTTTTTCTTTGTTTGTTCTGATCATACCCATACTGGTTTGAGCCTTATAACTGACAGCACAAAAAAAATTAAATATTCTATCATTATGGGTAATTGTAGTTTGATTTGATTGGATTGCAGTTTATCAGCAACGAAAATTACTTTATCTTAAAACAGAAAGCTTCAAAACTGTATTTTTTCTTTTTTTTTTTGTTGATATTTTTGAAATACAATAATTAAGTCGTTGAAAAGCTGCATTCACACCGGCGACATTTTCAGCTGAGAGAATTGGCTTTTTGCTCTTTTTTTTTCTCAAATCGAAAAAGAAACAAGAGCATAATTTATTGAGGATGATAAAAGGCAAAATGCCGATTCTTGCAGCGATAATTCGCCCGTGTAAATGCAGCAAACGTAACAGATTTTCGATTAATTCAAAGTTGAGTTTCACTTCGTGAAAGTCAAAGACCACTAGGTATTAAACAACTTATTAATGATGCACAAGTATAACAGTTCTGAGCTGATAGTCCAAAGACCAGTAAAAGATTAATTTCAAATTATACAAAGAATAAATTTTAAATAGCAAAACATTCCAAGTTTTTTTTCATTTTAATAATTCAAGAATTTAGTATGAAATCAAAGTTTTCATTATACTCGCTATATTTAGCCGAGGGATGTAACAAGTTTGCGGGCAAATCTCCGTGTCATTGCTTCTCCGAGTAGTGGCATTATAGACTTAGTAGGCATCAAAGGTGGAGTCGAGGACACAAGGCTCGAGACCAAGGACACAAAAAAAACCAAGGCCCAGGCCAAAGACAGCCCTTCCGAGGGCAGACCCTCTCTAGGCCAAGGAGAGGAATGCTCGAGGCCAAGACCAAGGACAAAGGCGCAAGTGTTCTCCAAAAAGAACAAGAAAAAGATCTTTAAAATTTTTTTCATGCGATTTACAAAATTTTAACGATTCAAAAAACAGTGCTGTTCTTGAGAACTCCACCTCTGGTAGGCATAATATGCCACAGTGGGCGCTACAGCTTTGTTTAGCATTGTAGGTAAAGCATGGTACCCTAATAAACATAGTATGGCATATAGTAGCCTTGTTATGGCACAGTAGACGAAGTATGTCATAGTTGGCACTGTAGCTTATTATGGCACAGTAGGCATAGTATGATCTTGTAGGCATGGTTGGGTTGGTATGGCACAGTATCCCACAGTAGGCACTGCAGCTTAGTATATCATAGTAGGCATTGCATGATAACCTAGTACGCATAGTATGGCATATACCGTGTGTTCCCTGAAAATAAGACCTACCCGCAAAATAAGACCTAGCGTGATTTTTGAGGATGATTTTAATGTAAGCCCTACCCTTAAAATAAGCCCTAGTTGAGAGCGGCAGAAAGACGAAAGAGTCAAACATTCTTTTTTTATATTTATTCAAACTGCTTTAATGCGGTGTATGCCATTCTTTTCAAAAAATCTTTTTGAACAAATTCTTGAATCTTGAATAAATTGTTGTTAATGAGTTTCTGAATAAAAAACATGTTAATGGCAAGTAAATGTAGATCTTTTTTCGTAATTTCTGTTCATTTAAAATCTCGTAATTTTTACTTGGTAACTTCATTTTTTGATATATCAAAATAATACATCCACCGAAAATAAGCCCTAGTGCCATATCTTGGAATAAAAATTAAAATAAGCCCTGTCTTATTTTCGGGGAAACACGGTAGTTGGCTTATTATAGAACAGTAGACATATAGCATCCCACAGTACGCACTGTAGCTTAGTAAGACATTGTAGACATAGTATAGCATACGAGTATAGTATGGCATATACTGTAGTAGGCTTATTATTTCACGGTAAGCGTAGTATAGTATCGCAGGCATAGCATGGCACCCTAGTAAGCAAAGTATGGCATAGAGTCATAGGCGTAGCCAAGAATGGGGAGGCATGGGGACCACCCTCTTTCCCCCAGCTGAAACGCCAGCAATAATAAAATATGACAAAAAGCCTAATGTTTCTTCATTTTTTTTTTTAGCATTTTTCGCCTGCAACAGTACATGATTATACTACAGTAATTACTATAGGGCCCGCTAAAGTCAATAGTCAAAATTTTCGAGAGGCTTTGTTACATAATCAAACTTATACTAAAATTGGTTTTGGTTGCTGAGAAGTTGATTTTGATATTTATAGGTCAAAATAAAGCCTAAATTTTTAATAAAGTCAAAATTTGTCAAAATCGTCTCAGATCAAAAACTTGTGGAAAAAAGAACGAAAAAATAATTTTTTCTTGATTTTTCTGAAGTTTTCAGCATCTGTCAATGTTTTATGCCAGGGACGTAACCAGGGGGAGAGCAAGGGAGCAACTGCTCCCCCAAAATTTTACTTTGCCCCACAAACAATTTTGATTAAACGTCATTTTTAACAAAATTTCATGCATTTCGTGCCAAAATACATTACTTTGTCCCCCCAAAATTTTCTTTGATCCCCCAAATTTTTGCTTGACCCCCCAAAAATTTCGTTCTGGCTACGTGCCTGTTTTATACTTTTAGTAGCCAATGTTGTTTTGTACAATTTGAAAGAAAGCCTTTCAACTCAAAGTTACCTTGAGTTTCACAAATGTCACAAATGTGTTGCAATCAAGTTCGCAATATAATTGCGTACGTAAATACACGTGAAAAAATTCGAATTTTCAGATTTCATTGCTAAAGCAAACTGCATTATTGCTACACAATTTCGTAGTTCTATAAAATTGTTACGCTCTCTACACATGCCTTTTTTAAAAATTGTACAGCTTGGAAAGTTTGGTTGGATGAAAATGCCTAAACAAGCAAAATCGATTTCAGCGAAGTTAGAGAAATATGGCGCCAATATCCAAATGAGTTTGGGGGAAACTCCAGCTCCAATTTACGATGCAATTTTCGCGACGTATAAACCGAATGAAACAAAAAATTTTTCGTAGAGAGTCACCGAAAAAGTAAGCTTCACCAAGCTAAATTGGTAACGACAAGCAGCTTTCAAGATAAGCAAACCTACAATCCTATATACAACTCAATCGAGCGAACTTTAAGGAAAAAGTAGTCTCTTCACTTCTAGCAGCTGCAGATGTCCTTCTCCATAAACTAAATCATCCTGCTTTAAAGTCTCTGGTTGTTGGTATGGGAAACCTTTGCCGTTTAAAACTGCAGCCGCGCAAGCGTTGCTCAATTAGCGTCCCAAAAAGAGGAGAATATTGGTTAACTACTTTGGTACAAAAAAGTATTTTTGATTGTAGATGAAGCAGAAGTGGATAAGGAAAAATACATTTATGTACTAGTGGGCAGCTTGGATATCTCAAATGAAGCATTTCTTATCAAGTGCCTTCAGCTTGAAAGCTGTAGAAATGTTAATAGTAATATTATTTTATACCCTGTGGATGACTAATTGCGATAACTTGGGACCAAAGGAGAAAATTTTGCATTGCTCTTAACAGATGCTGCTCGGTACATGACTTTGGCTGACAAAACATTAAAGGAAAAAAAAATTATACCCTACGTTGATGCATGTCAGTTGCATTGCTCACTTATTACATATTACTGTGCTATGCGAGTTTGTGCTTTCTGAGAAAATATTAATAATGTAGTGGCCACAATAAAGGCAGCAACAATCAAAAACAAAGATCGCACAAAAGATTTTCGTGAAGCTGGTCTGCCATCACCTTCGATCACTGTGATTACACAAGGTTCAACTTTGCTTAGAGCTGCATTATGTACAGCGAAAACCTTCCTGCTGTTCGTACGTTTGTCAACATTTGGACAGGTGAAGATCTCTTAGTCAGCCGAGCAAAAGAAGTTATCAATGTGGATGTTTTGGTGCCAGACTTGGTTCGTATTAATCAATACCGGACAGAGTCAGAGCCCTTGAGGACGTTTGGCCTCGAGAATGTCCTCGAGGACACATTTTGAAGTCCTTGGCCTTGGCCTCGAAGGTCAAGTCCTTGGCCTTGGCCTCGAAGGTCAAGTCCTTGGCCTTGACCTTTGCCATGAAGCCTCAAGTCCTCGAAAATTGCCCTGTCCTCGGCTAGAGAACAGCACTATTTTTTGAATTGTTAAAATTTTGTTAAAAAACGCCAACAACATCGCGGAAAATTTGCGAAGATCTTTTTTGTATTTCACCTCTGGAGATCGCCTGAAAAAAAATTTTGAAGACCTTTTTTTTGAAGAACACTTGCTGCCTGTATCCTGGTCCTAGGCCTCGAGCATTCTTGTCTTTGGCCTCGAGAGGGTCTGTCCTCGGAAGGGCTATCCTTGGCCTTGGCCTCGGATTTTTTTGTGTCCTTGGCCTCGAGCCTTAATTGTGTCCTCGACTCCACTTCTGATACCGGGCTCTAGCAACTAGCTTCAAGCTATGAGAAGCAAGTGACTGCACAATGACCGATGCATACGAGCGGCTGAAAATATGCATTTTCTGGATGACCCCTGCTCAATTTAAGCTTTCATCAAAACACAACTATCCAACTCTGATTTAGAAGCAATAATAAACTGTACTAACTTGGCTATTGCTCCAACTACCTACGCATTGTTGCAAAAAGCTCAACCAACCTCTACAACAGTTGTTGAGCGATCATTCTCAGTGCTGAGCAAACTACTGAGAAAAAACGGAAATTTTGATGTCAGAAATTTCAAACCATACATGCTAATGTATTTCAATAAATAATTCTGGCAATTGTATGATGTTAAGATTATTAAAAAATCGTAGAGGCAGTAACATGTATAACCTATATTTGGCAGTGTTTTTACGGGCAACCGGTATCCAGAATGGCTTGCTTTTCGACGTTATGTTGTCATGTACCGCTTGGTTGCATATTTTATAAAATCCGCACATCAAAACGTCATACTGTACTAAGCCAAAATAAGTCAAAATTGAGCAATAATAAAGTCAAAAATTATTTTTTTTAGATCAAGATAAAAATGGCTCTAGTACTCTAATTACCAACAATATTGATGACCAGGGGGCCTGGGCTCTTGAAATCAGTTTTTGCCAACCAATTAACAAAATTTCAAAATTAAAACTTAAGGAACCAGTGTCTGCAAGCCAAAGCATTACTTTCAAGACACTCAAGTTTCTAACTTTGTTTGTAGCCCTAGTTGGTACGATCGACCATGACGTTACCAGTGGTGGATTCAAGGGCTCGGACACCCTCTGCTCAAACCGGAGAAGTATAAGGAAAACTAACCCATAAGATCCTTTTCTTGTCCAGACTTAACAGTAACATACTCGATGGAGGTGAGGATGAACATCTCCAAAATTATCATTTTTTGTAAATGCAGACAAATTATTGTAGGTTAAAACTTGTGATTTTTTTGCATTAGGATAGGAAAATTGATTGATAATGTTAGCGTTACGCTCGTAGACTAGGAAAATTGATTAATACATATTAGCATTAAGCTAGGCCAGGAAAATTGATTAATAAATGTTAGTATTTTTATAGGCTCGGAAAATTGATTCGTAAGTGTTAGTATTAGACTAGAAAAATCGATTGATAAATGTTGGTATTGGGCTAGGAAAATTGCTTGATAAATGTTATTGGAGCATTACGCTAGGCTAAGAAAATTAATGGCTAAAGGTTAGCATCAAACTAGGAAATTCGATTAATAAATATTAGTATTAGGCTAGAAATTTTTGATTGGTAAATGTTAGCATAAGACTAGGAAAATTGATTAATAGTTGTTAGTATTTGACTAGGAAAATTGAATGGATATTAAGGTAGAAAATTAATGGTGAAGGTTAGCATTAGAATAGAAAAGAAAATTGATTGATGAATGTAAGCATTGGTATAAGAAGGTTAATTATTGGATGTTGGCATTAGACAACGAAAATTGAATGATAAATTCAGTGGTGGGCAAGTTACTTTGTAAAAGTAACTGAGTTACAGTTACATGACAAAAAAGTAACTAAGTCACAGTTACCATTTAAAAAAGTAACTAGTTAGAGTTACAGTTACTTTTAATAAACCTAATTGGAACGACCGACGCTCGCGTCGTGTGTTCTTTTGTTTTTACTCAGCCATTTTCCGACGAACGAGTGCGAAGTTTCAGACCTTTGCTTAGAACTCAAGAGCGGTTAGATCTAGCTACATGAAATTTTGACAGAAGTTTGAGATTAAAAAGTTGCATTCTTGCATCAAATTTCGAGGCAAAAAGATCGCGTGACTTTGGTTTTAGAGCCCGAAAACCGCTCCACAAGTTTGACGTAAAATGCGGTCGCATTCAAAAACGGCTTAGGTTGGGCAAAAAATATTTCTCACGGTTGTATGTCGTATAATACCCTTTTATCCCAACCAACTCACTTTCGGCCACGATGAAGTTTTTTCCGCCTTTTTTTCCGTTTTTTTTTTCTTTATCTTTTTTTTTCCTTTTTTTCTTTCTAAATCTTGTACGCTTTTCTTCTAAACCACAAAACATCGAAATCTAATTTTTGTGTAAAGTTGTTGAGCTGCAAACGCAATTTTTTCTCCAAAAATTTTTTGGGGCGACTCCCCCAGAAACCCCCCTGAAATGGGGCCCCAAAAATTCAATTTTTTTAATGGCTTAAGCTAGGGTGCTAGTTTTTTTTTTTGATGTATGGAGTATTTAAGAAACAAATATTTTGACATAGTTTGGGAGTGCCACCCTGTCAGGTACCCCCTCAAGTAAACCCTCAAAAATCAGTTTTTGGAACGACTCAAGCGAACGTGCAAGTTTTTTTGATATCAACAGATATTTGCTTAACAGACAAATATTTTGATATGGTTTGGGGGTGCCACCCCCCGGGGACCCGCTCAAAATGGATTCCTCGAAAATTATTTTTTGGAACGGCTTAATTTCGGGTGCCAATGTTGTTTGATATCAGTAGATATTTAAAAGACAAATATTTTGACATAGATATTTAAAAGACATATAGTTTGACATGGTGCATCCCATTGGGGACCCCCCAAATAGATCCTCCAAAAATCAGTTTTTGGAACGGCTCAAGCTAGCGTGCCAGTTTTTTTTTTGATATCAACATACACTTAACAGAAAAATATTTCAACATAATTTAAGGGTGCCACCCCCACCCCCCTCGGGAACCCCCCAAAATGAACCCCTAAAAATCAATTTTTTGAACGGCTTAACTTTGGGTGCCAGTGTTTTTTTATAACAGTAGTCATTTTGACATAGTTTGGGGCTACCCCACCCCCGGAAAACCTCCCGTATGCACCCCCCCCCCAAAATCAATTTTTTTAATGGCTTAATCTTGGGTGAAAGTTTTATTGATATCAGCAGATACTTAAAAGACAAATAGTTTGACATAGTTTGTACGTACCACCCCTAGGAGACCCCAAATAGTAGCCTACCCCCAAAATCAATTTTTTGAAAGGCTCAAGCTAGAAATTGCTTTTTGTGTGTAAAATTTGAAAATCTATTGATGTGATTCGTGGTTCATCCTCCTTCAATAATGCGTAGAACCCCCTTTTCTGGCATATTTTTGGTACTCTGCTTTGATTTCGATTGGAGAGCTTGTCGCAATTATTTAACCCCAGTATAAGTGCTTAACTGTGCAAAATGATTGTCGCAAAGTATACCAATTGATATAATAATACACATTTCTCGTGAGTAAAACTTTACATTCGATGTGGCCGTCTGAAAATTTCCGCCTGACAGGGACCTTTGCAGAATAAAAAAACTTTGGGCCACCACTGTCAACTGGTCTTTTGATCACCTATCTCGGATCTGATACTCAAGAACGCTGATCTAATACTGCTTTAGACAACAACAGACAGTGTCATCCAGCTTCAACAACAGAGCAATCTATTTATACTGTAGGACTACTTGGTAAAACTTACAGACCCGTCGGCCTTCGTGCATTGATATTGATAACTTTGCGCTGCACTGTAAGCAATAGACACTATTAATCAGTTTTTAGTGATGGAAACTTGTAAAAATTAGACCGTAACTAAAGTCATAAACGAAAGCAAAAAACCGTAGGTGTTGAAACACAATTATGTATCTTTCCAACAATGATGACGTCATAAAGCTAACGTAAATTTGCCACATTTAATACTAACAGCAAGCTAACTTATAAATAGTGGAAATTTTCAAGTGCATCGCGGCAACCTAAGATGTCAATATTTTTTCTTAAATTTTTTATGCAAGATTATATCATACCACTACATATTTTTTTCACTATTACGAAAGATTTTTGTAAATTTTAATTTTTTCTCTCCACTCTAATGTCTAACTGTATAATACGTGCAATGCTATGAATATACTTGTCTAATAGCTTGCTTACAACCTACCTTGATGCTAAAATTATGATTAAAATAATGTCTGCTGTAGCTAAATCACAAGGACTGCCGATTTCTAACTACCTGTAAGCAGCAACTGTGACTGTCTGTTTCTGTTTAAATGACTGGATCACTGGTGACTAGAATCGCAATTTTTTTGTATAGATTTAACAACTGTCAGCAACAGTGCCAATGATGGCTCATAAATCAAGCAGAGAAAATTCAGGCTTGTGTTTTCAAATTAAAATGTAAAATGCTGAAAAAAACTCACGCGATATAAAAAACTAAATTTCATATTCGTGTTCAGTACCCCCAAAATTTACCAAAATCAACTCGTTTTATCTTTAAGTATTTTTTTGTGTTGTACAGTGTAATTAACCCCAGCGAATTATTTCTTATGTCGTAAATCTTTATAATCTCAAACTAATTTCTTAAAAGTGCTAACTTTTTTTCAAAAATTAAACTGCATAATTTATTCCGCTGAGCAGTAAACACTAACCAACTTTCGTACTTTTTCTACAAACTGTAGAGTAGACCAATGAATTTCTCAACCTTTTTTTAAAGCGACCCAAATTTATTGAAAAAAATCAATCGTGTAAAATTTTGCGACTCATGTATATTTTGATCTTTCTTCTTCTTTTCCTTCTTTCTTCATTGCCCGCTTTTCCGTGAAGGTTGCGGGGTAGGGTTGGATTGAATTTGAATTTTGAATTTGAATCCGCTCACGAATTATTGATGAATTTGAATTTGAATTCGACTTTTGCAAAATCAATGAATTTGAATTTGAATTTTGATTTTTCAAAGTCAATGGATTTGAATTTGAATTTAGTTTTTTCAAAGTCAATGAATTTGAATTTAAAAATTGAAAAGAAAATGAATGGATCCAACCAGCGCCCCCGCTAAGGGGGGCAAAGGGGGCCGTACCCCCTAACGGCCACTTGTGCCTCCATTTTGGTTGACTAAAAATACTGCTTTTGAAACATCACGCAACGACAATTAGACAACAGACAGTCAGACAATGATGGAAAAAGGAATAATTACGTTTAAACATAATTCTCCTCTGATGTGTTTTCGATTCTTTGCGACATTGCTGGCAACCAACTGCTCTACATCAATCGACTTTACGGATGTGTCGCGGAATTGCGGAAGAGACATGTAAGCATGCGGAATTGTTAGCGGTACTTCGTCAGTGATCATGACATGAAACAATGCGTGAAAACTTTTTTTTCAAAAATCAGCTGTTTTGATTTTTAGAGCACACTCACCATTTTGAGGTCACAGTCAGTGGTGCAACTAGGGTGACGGGGCTTAAACCCCATTTGCAAAGTCGCTTCGAAAATTTAATCTCAAAATACGAGCGTTTAAACGTATTTTAGACTTGACCAAAAGTAAGGAGGGGTTGAGGTGCAAAGCAATTCAATTCTTTGAAATGACTTTTGAATTTGAGAAATTTAGTTATTCATATCGCTTCTAAAAGTGTGAAGCATGATTTTAAAATGGCGTTATAATTGCGTTTTTTTTGCTTCAAAATTGCCCAGCGGCCGGGGACACCGCCCTCAGGCCCCAAACACATTTACTTAGTATTTGGTATCTATGTCTGTCTGTGAAACGCTTGAATTGCATCAGTTTGTTCAGCTCGGGGGCTAATTTAGGCAGTTTTTGTACAAAAAAAATTTGGTTCACCTCTCTTAGCAAAATCCTGGTTGCACGTCTGGTAAGCATTCATTGCTGTGGATAGACTTTTCTAGCGATTAATGGCCGCCGACGAAACGAGCTAAGAAACGCAGCCGGCCTTATTTTAAAATTACGCAAAATTGTAGTCGTACAAGATCTGAAGATCAATTTTTGTACGCAAATTTTAGTGCCTCCTCCACTTTTGGCTAGTGCCCCCTCACTTCGTTTGCTCTGGCGACGGTACTGGATCCAACTCTGGATTCAAGCAACTTGAGTTGTGAGTATATTACGCACCTGCAATCAGGGCCTCAGAGAGAAAAAGTTTTAGGGGGTGCGAAGGTCGATACCGGGACCCCAAATCTTATTGGGCCCCCCAAGCCTTATTGAGGCCCATGGCGTTAAATCGTTGTTTGTCGGATGGGTGTAGATCTTCATTTAAAAGTGAGGGAATAACGATATTCGCATACAGCTAGGACCTACGAAAAACACAACTAGACATAAAATTGGTTTAAATCCAGCTAAGGGGTCTGGTGGGGGGGGCGCTGTGAGCTCCCCCAGCGGGTTCCGGGGCGGAGCTCCGGAAGCTTCAGCACTTTTTATGTTTCTCGAGGGTAAAATACAGCGTTTGATCAACATCCCAGCACCAAACTTGCTTAAATTGACGAGTAGAAAACGTGATATACATGAAAGAAAGTATATGAAATGGGGGATGATGACATTGACACAATATTATACAATATAACGACTTTAATACTGCAAGTCCAAATATTTTACTAAGAAAAGTTTTAAGAGGTCATCTGCAATCATAGACTTCAGGAACCCAAATACCTATTAAATTTATACAGACAGAGTGAATTACTTAATGATAGTAGTATAGTATGTCAACTTTGACTCCGCTCTCTGAGGTTGAAATGCTTTTGGATCTCTGGAAATGTGGGCCCTCGCACATTGTTATACCGTAGAAATTAATTAAGGCTTTCAAGTCAGAGAAATGCAACAAAACGTTAAGTTCGGTGCAAGTGTATGGCTTTTGATACATTTTCCTTTTTTTTTTAATCAAATCGGCCATTATTGGATGCCCTAATGGCTGTGTAGCAAAAACAGCGACCAATTACCAGTACTGCAAAGGCTGACCGATATTTTTGCTGTAGGCAAGTTTGATTACGGTGTTATGGTACCATACCAAAACGTAACACGCGGAAACCTGAACTCTTCCGGGCCCCTTGAGCCCGGCCCCCCCTAGGCCCGGACCCGGGTATGGTGTACCCCCTGAACCCCCCTCTCGCAGGCCCTGACTGCGATGCGCTAATACACATCTGCGACAGCGAGACTGCGACTTGCTAGGTGCAAATAGCAAAATCCTCTTTGAATCTTTGGTGTAAAAAGGGGGGTGGATTGAATTTAAATTTTGAATTTGAATTTGAATCCGCTCACAAGTTATTGATGAATTTGATTTTGAATTCGACTTTTGCAAAGTCAATGAATTTGAATTTGAATTTAATTTTTTCAAAGTCAATGAATTTGAATTTGAATTTAATTTTTTCAAAGTCAATGAATTTGAATTTAAAAATTAAAAAAAATGAATGGATCCAAACCTGTTGCGAGGCAGCAGCTCGAGATTAAGCCGCCACATTTCACGGTCTTTGATCACATCCATCATTTCGCTCGGGTTAAGTCCCAAGCGATTTTATCCAAGATCCTCAATGTAATTGATTCATCTAGTTCTAGGTCGTCCAACTGGTCTTCTGCAATTTGCTTTGGCAAGTAAAGCATGTTTGGGGAGTTTTTCCTGAGGCATTCTGCTTACATGGCCAAACATCTACGCTGAGATCTTTCAATTCGGAGAAGTAGCGGCTCGATGGTTAGAGATTTTTGAATCTCAGAGCTATGCACCTTGTTAAACAGTGTAACTCCTTCGATTCTTTGTAAAAACCTCATTTCGGACGCTTGCACTTGTGATCGCACTCTTTCGGTCATTATCCAAGATTCAATGTATGTTGATGTACTGTATAGTTAAATTAAAAGTTATGTAGAAAAAAAATTTTTATGATGACAGAACTGTGTTGAAAATCGTACAAACAAGTTTTCACTGAACATATATTTAAGAATGTTTGCTATTTAGCTTTCAATATCGTTACCAATAATCTGCTGACGTAGACTGACATACATGACCTTTGATTTCTAGTCTCCACGCGCACAAAGCTTCTTCACTGCGAAAGTTCTATGCTAACAAAAGTGCTACAATATACAGTATAGTTTACTACTTCAAAGTGTCTTAAGTCTTAACCAATGCGATATTGAGCAGCTCAAAATTTCACAGCAAAAGTTTTCCCTTTACAAAAATGCAGCAAAGGCTGACTACTATAAAGCGGCTTTACTTTTACTTTGTTATGGTCTTGCTTTCTGCAAGTTTTACATTTTGTATATGTTTAAAAAAAAAAAGACAAGCAACCTAAAAAATTTTTTAGGCGACCCATTGGTTGAAAACCATGGAGTAGATAACTGTTAACGCAGCATTAGCGAAGTTTTTGCTATATACGAGACAAATTTCTTGTCACTTAATTAACTCAAGGCAAAACGTTGCATCGCTTTTCTACTTTAATCGTTTTGTTTTTTATATTCTAGTTGTTTTTCTAGGTGGCCCAAGCATAAAAAGTGAACAACGTGCAGCTGTTGGGAAAAGCACAATCTCAACTTATAAAGCTTTATCAGCAAAAAGTATTTCAAACAAATTTTTTATTTTTAAATTTCTTTTAACGAGCTCGAACTCGGACAGTTTTATTCGAGTTTAAGTTCGAGTTCAGAAAAATTATTTTTTCAAGAGCGAGTTCAGCAAAAAGACCGAGATTTTTTGAGTTCAAGTTCTAGTTTGCAGCACTGTCTTGTCGTTCTGAGCAAACTGTTATAGTCAGTACTTAAACGGAAAAATTTTGCATGGGGAAACGCTTTTGCAGCCTTGACCAAACACATTCGGGGAATGCGAAAGTACTTTAGCGGAAATTATGTCTTTCCGTCCCCGAAATCGAGTGAAGACCAAAATTTAGAAAAAAGGTCTTCACCGCAATTTGGGATTAAATTCGGTAGGAGTTTGTGGGATTTATTCATGCTGACAGGCTCTTTTTCGTCTGATCAACCAGCGCTCGAATCTCGATTTGGAGACGCTAAATCTCGATGAGGGTGATGCTAAATGTCAATGGAGGGACGCTAGCTCTCGATGGGGGAACGCGTTTCCTCTACAATTTAAGTACTGGTTGCAACTCAATCGTATCACATCCGGAGGTTTGTCACAGTCGCTAGATGATTTTTGTGATTTTTCGTGAAAACAGCTATTTGAATCATATTTCGCACGTTTTTAGAACTGCTTATAATCGCTAAGATCCTTAATTACTAAAATTGCTAAAACCTTAATTGCTAAAATTCGGAAGCCGTTTGAAAGAATTGAATTGCTCACCCACTTTAGCCCCTCTCCTTTACTTACTTGTAATTGCAATTGTAATTGTAATCACATTTTATTCATCAAGTTGCCTAGGCCAGGAGACAGCGAAGGGACCTTTCGGTCTTCGAGTCAAGCTGCCACCTGCCCATCTGTCAACCCGCACGACGGAGGCTTCACGCTGTCCCTTTTAATGCTGAACGTCAAGCAAGCAAGCTGTGAATACCAATTTTTATAGTCTTTGGGTTGACCCGACCGAGAATCGAACCCGAGTCTACCGCTACAGTAGCAGACGCTCTATCCACTCGACCACTGATCGGTTAAGTCCAGGACAAGGTTAAACACAGGTTAAGTCCAGGACACGTTTAAACGCTTGCATTAATAAATAAAATTTTATAAGTAATATGACTAAAACGAGAAGAGCTGCTGTCTTCTTTGCCCTCCTCTTTGCGTCGCTGGCCATTTTACATTTAGCTTTTATACATGATGAACAAACAAAAATTTACCAATGTTAAAGTGGTTGGTTTAATCGCTGTTGACAAAGAGACAAAATATATAGGTTACTTTATCACTGATATCGACAATTGACAATACAATAATATGTATAAAATATATACACTCTTTTTTTTATAAGAATCAAAAATTTTGAATTGTGGCTGGCTGTTCTTAATTTTTTGGCGATTTTCAGCCTCATTTGTTTTTAATTTATTCAATTTTGAGAGCATCGACGTCAATTTTAGAGGCCATGTTTGTAACACTGTTTAATTCCCAATGCTCTGTCTGCTTGAGTAAAGGCTTTTTTGCTGCTTTTGCAGCGTCGTAAAATTGCAAAAGCGAAAGGGCGAGCTTTTATCAACAGTCTTAAACCACTGCCAAAAAATTTCTCTCGTACTTGTGCAGCGCTCTACAATCTCAATATAGCAGCTTTGTGTAAGCGCTTTGACCCAAAAAACTTCGATCACATGGAGATTAAGGAAGTCGCAAAAACAGCTGCAGCGCACAAATTGAGTAAGAACTTTTTAGGTTTGTCTGGACTTTAGTTTTGTTTCGTTACTCGTCATCAAAACCGCTTTGTGTAAGCGACCTCTTTTCTTATGTGTAAACGTGGTAATTTTTTCTCCAGATGCGAAACCTATAGTTGTCCCACTGATAATGTCAATGCGGCGTTAGCTTCTTACAAAACTACGTTTTACTTACAAAATTTCCACGATGTCGCTATTTTATTTTTCTTACAAATATTACAAAATTTGCTATTTTATTTTACTTACAAAAATTATCCGGTCTCGAGACCAAAAGCTACGAGACCGAGACCACAATGGTTCGAGATCAAGACCAAGACTGGTGCGAAAGCGCCAAGACCGAGACCACAAAAAATTGGTCTCGAGACCGAGATAGGTCTCGAAACCTACTAAGCCCTGGTAGATGCAGATAATTATGTTCGCAAAAGTTTAATAAACGCAATTTTTAAAGCCGGAAAGACAAAAAATGGTGGCTGAAGTGCCCCCCACCCATTGTCCTATTAACCAAAATGCAGAATAAGGAAAGTACCACGTTTTTAGAGCTTCTGAAACTGTCTTTTGCAGTGCTGGATAGACTCAAAAGACGATTTAAAACATAGTATGAAATGTTTATTTAGGGGGGAGGCTAATTTGTCAAAAAAAAACTTACAAATCAGAAAAAAAATCGAAAAATGGCCGAAAATTGGTATTGAATTATGATCGCTTATTGAAAAATGCTTAACATAGGTATCATCAAAAAATATATAAGCTCAGAATTATGTGAGGGGGTCTATTCAGTATCACTGTAGTTAATTACCAATCACTTCTCTCAAACTTAACTCCATTAGTCCCTCTAATTATATCATTCTAATCTTGAATGATGAATTAGTGTGCAAGTTCAAGTTCAAGTTTGTTTATTCACGCCACTAAATACAAAAAAAAACAGACAAAATAGTGTACGTATAATGCTACAGTATGTTATTGTTTTATACATTACTATTTATGGTATTGTTTTCGATTTTCTAAGCGAGATTAAAAAACTGCTTTGATCTGAAATAGCAATGGAAGTTTCAAATGTCTCCTCTTGATTGATAGCTCTTGGCTAAAACATATTTCAAAAAGTTCAAACGCTCAAATTTTTCGTGGTTAGGTTTCTCCCAGTTTAGCAACTTCACAACCTAAAAAAGTGAACAAACTTCAAAAATGTCCCTTTAATTAACTACCGAGTCCTGTTTTAAATTTCGTGTCTTTTAATTTATTTATTTATTTATTTAGTTTTTTTACTTTTTATTCTTTGAAGAACAAAAAAAAAACGGAGAAAGAAAAAAAAACGCAGGAAAAAATGAAGGAAGAAAAAATTACTAAAAAAATCCCGGAAACAAGATACAGCCAAAAATGCTCTAGAAAAGCGGTCATACAAAACCTACGGAATCGTAGATTGTCCATAGTCAGTGTACCAACAACGTCATTCATAATTTATTGTTTTGGCAAGCATTATACTTGTCACCATGGAAATCCGAAAAAAATCGCTTTTAATAATTAATTAATCAATTATTTACTGAAGGCTGCGATGATCAAAAAGTATACTCAGGTTTGGAATTTCTAAAACTTGATACGTTTCAAAAGCCTCATTGAAAAAACAAGCAAAAAAATTTACAAGAATTGTTTAATTTATCATAGTTTAAAATTTACATCTAAGTTAATAGATTATGCTGGCAAAAATTAATATTTTTTTATGAAATAAGTTACAATTTGAAATTAAGCATATAAAAATGACATTAACGTTTACCCAGAGGTGGACAAAGTAGTCGAAAAATCTACTTAAGTAGAAGTATTGTTACTTACTCAAAAATGCCTTTCAAGTAAAAGTAAAAGTATGGCGAAGCATTTCCACTTAAGTAAAAGTAGGAAAGTAGTCAAAATTAATTCTACTTAAGTAATGAAAGTAGAAAGTAATTTCGAATTTCACGTGTTTGTTTATTCTTTGAAGGTTTGCTGTTGTGACGCTTACGATCAGTGTTCAAGCAAAGCCATACTTACGGTAGCATATCAAAAAATCAAAGTTTTATTATTCTCTTGAAATTACACCAAAACCTGTTACGAATACGATTTAGTAGGGACTCTAGGCTCATCTCCGCGCCTGGACAACACAGCTTGAGAAGAAATGTCGCAGCGATGGCGAGTCGTTAGCAACACTGTTCGTTAACCGGCTAGGGAATTGAACCCCAGACGGGCCGCAGCAAACGCAACGCCGTTAAAAGCTAATCTTTTTCGTATGAACCAGGAGTAATGCGCATGTCTAGTTTGTCTACTGTACCATGCTAATCAGGATTCGGTATGTTTTTGTTTTTTTTAGTGAGACTGAGTCAACACCTGGTATTTGATGCAACGCAAAAACACACTACCCTAGATGACCTGTAAATGAATCGGCGTAACTATTCAATAAGTTTCGTAGTACTGTACAGTAAAACAAACTCGATACGTACTTATTGTACACGTTGTGAGGTGGAATAAAGGTGAATTTACACAGTATCCGTTTTTCGTACGTTTTCGTCCGTTTTTTTACGTTTTTGCTTCTCCTTGACAAGGTATGCGCTTTTTCATCCGCATTTTTATGTGTGCATATCCGCACTAACCAGACAGTCTCATACTGGACAAAAGTTTTCCGAAAAAAATTTTTTGCAAAAGGGTACAGCTTTATTTCGAAATATCGCTCTTATCGTTCATACAAAAAATTTTTGAACAAAATTTTTATCTATATGTAACAGTCTACTTAGTGTGGATATGGACTCATAAAAATGCGGATGAAAAAGCGCATACTTTGTCAGGGAGAAGCAAAAACGTAAAAAAACGGACGAAAACGTATGAAAAACGGATACTGTGTAAATTCACCTTAATGTTTACTTCGTAATTGTACACGTTGTGAGGTGGAATAATGGCTAGGTGTTTACTTCTACTTTACATAAAAGTCATTACTACTCAAGTAGCGTTACTTCGAGAGGATTTTACTTGAAGTAAAAGTAGAAGTATCAGAAATAAAAAATACTGAAGTAAGTCGCTCGTTACCGAAAATACTACTTAAGTAGTCTACTTAAGTAGAACTACTTCGTTACTGACCACCTCTGCGTTTATCTGATGACAATCAAAATACTGTAGATTTTTTGCTTTTTAAAATTAAACATATCCTTAGCATGATTACAGTTGAGAATTGCGTAGTTTTGAAGACTGACCATTGTGCAAGAACAATGAGAACAAAAGCAGTAAGTTTTTAATGTGCGAATCTTGAACCAGTAAAAATGTTATTTCTATCTGGCCAAAGCCATGGTTTGGCTTCGCAAGAGTCATGAATGTAATTCATCATTTATTATTATTCTGTTGAGTGGAATGCACGTCAAAAAACTTACGTTAATCACAAAACGAGCATCGTATTCATAGACCATCCGAAGTCTTTTTTTCTGACAACCGGTTTAAGCTGATCCAGTATTGACTACAGGATCGAATGCTTTAACTTGAATTAACTTTGATTCCCGGATGAACCAAATTTAAAGCGAAAAATTTGAACAATTGAAGAGGCGTATTGCCATAATTATTATGCAATTGAAGCCATAGGCGTAGCCAGGATTTTTGATTGGGCGGGGGGGAAGGAGGCAAACTACAAATCACATGCAATGACGTCTTCAGAAATTTTCAAAAGAGGAAACTTTTGTGAGACAGAGATATCGCAAAGTGGAAGATCAGAAGTCGAGGCCTAATTTTGGCACTTAACCAGGATTTTGCTAAACGAAGAGAGCTTAAACCCAAAGTTAAATAGCAAAAATGTCTAAAGCCAGACACGTCGAGTAAACATGTGTCACTCAAATGTATCCCAGCCGCTGGACGATTTTTTGCAATTTTTTGGAAAAAAAAACTATTTTAATGCCATTGGATCACATTTTGCACATGTTTAAAGCCATTTGAAAGAACTAGATTCTTAACTTATGAAAGACAATTAAAAATAAATTGTTCAATCTTCCTTTTACTTAAAATTTAAATCCAAAACACGTTTAAGATCTTACATTTTGGTGCTAATTTTTGTAAGTGATTTGGCTCAAGTAGGGGTAAGTAAAGCACATTGCTTCCTGCAGTCTTTTAGCAGTAAATAATAATCCACTCGAACATTTTCCTTAGAGATTTTTGTTTTGTCATGAAAATTAGCCGTTATAGGAGTACATGTACGGCCAGGGGGCCCAGGCCCCCTCCATTCAAACTTAATAATTTTTAATTTGTTTAATGAGCATTTCCACTAGTTATTTTTCTGAAAGTATTTATTCGCGTAAAAACTAGCGAGATGGAAGAAATTGTTATTGAAAAATGGTATAATAGATGGTTAGACCTACTTACCAGCATGTTATTGCTCGGGCCGGAATTACATTGCGTGGAATCCCTGTACTTTAGGGATTTTCGCAACATTTTCCTGCCAAATATAGATGAAGACCAAATAAATGCCTTATCATCTGAGCGCAGGGCACCTGGCACTGTGCCATATGGTAAATCATGCCCTGGTTATTGCATTATGTTTATAAAATAGGTTGGACGAAATCCTGACGTTGCAACTTTTAGGACAAAAATCCTTAATTTCACCTAGGTTATAAAAGTAAGTTGGTTGCCAAAATTGAATTAAAGAGGCTCGTGCCCCCCTGGTCGTCAACATATTATTAATTATTGTTGTGCGCATGTACTGTTGTATGCAAAGATGCTAAAAAAACCTAAAGCGGAAAAACAAAGGCTTTTTTGTCACATTTTTATCATTGGTGTCATTTCAATTGGGACAGAGCGGCCCCCTGCCCCCCCCGCTGGCTACGCCTATGTCAGAGCGCTGGGCCCCTGGCCCTGTGTTATGCGGTAAATCCGGCGCTGGTTATTGCTTTACGTTTATAAAAAGTTGAGATGAGAACCTGAGGTAGCAACTTTTAGGACAAAAACCGTTAATTTCACCCGGACTATACATTTAAATTGGTTGGAAAATTTGAATTGAGGGGGCCCGGGCCCTTTGGTCGTCAATGTTATTGTTAATTAAAATACTATAGCCACAAGCTTATCGGGCATATACAAAATTAGTCGTAAATTATATACTACTATTTTATTTATCAAAATCGATTTCACCCCAGCGGGGCATCATCAGTTAAATCCAAAAACAATCAGCGTATACTTTAAAACCAAAATCATCATAAAACCTATTAATAGACTATAACATCAATCAAATTGAAAAGAACATAAAATGGACTTTAATAACAGCGAAATTAAAGAAAATATAATACTGTATATAGCAAAACCTCTTTCGCAAAGCAAATATATCAAAAACCTTGTTTTATCTACACCAATACCACATCAGAAAAAAACTATACAAAAAAGTTGTTTAAAATAATAAACCTCAACAAAAAAATATAAATCTTTTTTCAATTATAAATGGCGTTGCTAAACAACCAAAAAAGTAAACATATCTCCAAACCTTAAATGTAGAAAACTTAAATCTTTTTTCAAATAAAGATTTCTTTTTCTTTTCTTCTCCTGTGTGTGATTTTCAACCAAAACATGGCCTCAAACAATTATTGTTAATTACTGTTGCACGCGAAGATACTAAAACAAACTGAAACTGAAGAAACAATGGTCTTTTTGTCATTGGTGGCATTTCAATAGGGAGGGGGGCGGGCTCCCTGGCCCCCTTCTCCTGGATACGCCTGTGATTTAAGGAGAATTCCCTGAACTTAAAAATTCGGTTTTTTTTATTCCAAAAAGTCTCATGTTCTAGATCAGCAGAGTTGTATAAGTCGGGCAGGGCTTTTTCTGGTCAGGTTCGGGATAAAATTGACAAGGTGTTTGGCTGAATTCGGGCTTGATGTACTTGTACTTGCCTTGTGTTTTAACGTTTAAGTGCGATAAAAGCTTAACGTTTAACAACTTACTTTGGAACAGTGAAGAACGACTTCGTTTAAACATCACTACGATGATTTACTACACAATTGTTATTATTGTGTCACAATTTTTCAGCATTAAGTAGTTTTATTTTAACGCATACGAACAGCAATAACCGTACACATTTTTTTGACTAACTAAACTTTCGGGCTTTTTCGGCCCTGATTTCGGCTTCAAATCGCTTTCGGCCTAGGGCCTGTACTAGACGGTCCGTTTACAACTCCGTAAAACTGAGGTGCCAAAAATGCAGACTGCGACTGGTCTCGAGATTTACTACAATCCAAGTTTCTTCGATATTTCCAAAATTTTTACCAAAATTTCTTTTTGTCAAATTTGTTGATTGGTTTTTTCAAACAAAATTTTTCGTGAATGTATGTTATTTGGTGAATAACGCCACTATTATTAGAAAGTAGACCAAATTTGTATTTTGTTGGCCGCTACATAAGCTATGGTAAAACAATAACAAAAACTCCAAAGCTGTAATACTTTAAGAATCTTTAAGACAAAACTTTGAGACAAACCCCAACAGACGTACAGTTTCGACGTTAGGCGCTTGAAGGGGATGACAGCAAATCTTATTCAAATAGAACCAAAGTATTTGGTTTGCAACTAAAACACTTATTAAGCTAATGTATCACAATTTTCGTTTCCTTATTTATATTTTCAACGCAGCTTGCATTCCAAAACAAAGAGTTGCAGTTGCACTAATACTTTATATACTGTATAGTTTGCCCAAAATGTGTTTACTAGTGCAACTAAAAAGGAAAAAACAATGCGGTTGCTGAAGCCTTATTCTGATTAGCCGAGTAATTTTTAAATTTTAGTTAAAGTTGCTAGCTTTTAAACGTGTTTTGGACCTGACCTATAAGTGGGGGAATGAATTGAACTAGCAATCCTTTGCCTGCTTTGCCATTTAAAAACATAATAAAAAAAAAAAAAAAGATTTTGTTTGTGATTATAATCCTCTTAATTAATGCAAATGGCCTTCTGTCCAGAGTTTTGAGTCGGGCCGGACTTTTCGGGTCGGGTTCGGGCTTAAAGGTGACAAAATTTCGGGCTTATTTTGGGCTTATGACATGCTTTTTGTCTTCGGTGCACAAAAATTTACTCAAAATAACTTGGCAACTGTGCTAAATTTTTCAGCCTAACTAAACTTTCGTTTTTTGGGGGGCACGATTTGGGTTTCAAATTGATTTTCGAGTTCGGGCCGGGTTCGGATCTGAACTATTCAGCCGTTTACAACTCTGCTTCTGTCAATTCTCTGAATGCATGCCAATACTCTTTAGCTACATCGATTACTCTTTAGCTACATTCAGAAGAAAAATGCAATAGTTGCAAGGTCGAGTGGATAGTGCGAATGCTACAGAAACGGACAAGCGGTAGATTCGGGGTAATTTCTCTGTCGCGTCAAATCAAAGATTATAGAAATTGGTACTTAAGGCTTTGAAAAGGATAGTGGAAAATTTCCATGGGGTGTGGCAGACAGGACTGGTATGGGCAGGTGGCAGCTTGGCTCGAAGACCATAAGATCTTTTCGCTGTGTCTTGGCTAAGAAAACTTGGTAAAATAAATAATAAATAGTTTATTAGCGACGAAAATTGCTTTAGCGTAAACGGAGCACTTAAAAATTTCTATTTTATTTTTCGATTCTTTTTAGATACCCTATTTATGAAACACAGTAATCAAGTTGTCAAAAGACACAGATGTTTGGTTAGATCAAAGCTGAGTTTCACTTCGTGAAAGGCAAAGATCATACTCTGTCTTAAGGATCCTATACACCTCCCCGAAAAACACCTTCCAGAAATTACATTTCCCCGAAAAACACTTGGCCGAAACTACATTATCCCGAACATACATTTCCCTGAACGTGCTTTTTCCAGAAATTACATTTCCCTGAACATACACTTGCCAGAAATTACATTTTCCTGAATGTGCATTTGCCAGAAATTACATTTTCCTGAACGTGCACTTTCCAGAAATTATACTTTCCTGAACATGCACTTGCCAGAATGTACATTTGGCCGAATGCTCATTTGGCAGAATGTACATTTGGCCGAAATTACATTTCCCCGAAAACTTATTTTCCAGAATTTACACTTGCCAGAATGTACATTTGGCCGAAATTACATTTCCCCGAAAACTTATTTTCCAGAATTTACACTTGCCAGAATGTACATTTGGCCGAAATTACATTTCCCCGAAAACTTATTTTCCAGAATTTACACTTGCCAGAATGTACATTTGGCCGAAATTACATTTCCTCGAAAACTTATTTTCCAGAATTTACACTTGCCAGAATGTACATTTGGCCGAAATTACATTTCCCCGAAAACTTATTTTCCAGAATTTACACTTGCCAGAATGTACATTTGGCCGAAATTACATTTCCCCGAAAACTTATTTTCCAGAATTTACACTTGCCAGAATGTACATTTGGCCGAAATTACATTTCCCCGAAAACTTATTTTCCAGAATTTACACTTGCCAGAATGTACATTTGGCCGAAATTACATTTCCCCGAAAACTTATTTTCCAGAATTTACACTTGCCAGAATGTACATTTGGCCGAAATTACATTTCCCCGAAAACTTATTTTCCAGAATTTACACTTGCCAGAATGTACATTTGGCCGAAATTACATTTCCTCGAAAACTTATTTTCCAGAATTTACACTTGCCAGAATGTACATTTGGCCGAAATTACATTTCCCCGAAAACTTATTTTCCAGAATTTACACTTGCCAGAATGTACATTTGGCCGAAATTACATTTCCCCGAAAACTTATTTTCCAGAATTTACACTTGCCAGAATGTACATTTGGCCGAAATTACATTTCCCCGAAAACTTATTTTTCAGAATTTACACTTGCCAGAATGTACATTTGGCCGAAATTACATTTCCCCGAAAACTTATTTTCCAGAATTTACACTTGCCAGAATGTACATTTGGCCGAAATTACATTTCCCCGAAAACTTATTTTCCAGAATTTACACTTGCCAGAATGTACATTTGGCCGAAATTACATTTCCCCGAAAACTTATTTTCCAGAATTTACACTTGCCAGAATGTACATTTGGCCGAAATTACATTTCCCCGAAAACTTATTTTCCAGAATTTTTACTAAACAAAATTTACGTTTGGTCGAAAACACATTTCCCCGAAAACTTATTTTTCAGAAATTACATTTCCACAAAAATTCATTTTCTAGAAACTATTTTTCATTCGAAAAATTATTCTATGTTTAGGTTATTTATTTCTGGTAAACAGAACAAACTTTTACGTGAAATTAAGAAACGTTGCTATAACAGTTAGCTTGCGGAATGAGAAAAATAACCTAGCTTTTTAGTTAATTTGCTATCATAAGTTGTGCTTCAAGCGTAACGAAACTTAGCAATTAAAAATCGATGCAAGCATGTTCACAGAGGCAAAGCAAGCTTACTTTTACCCAGGTTACACTTTTGTTAGAAGAGCCAATAAATTTAAAGTTGAGCTGGCTTCTCATAGTTTTTTGCCAATTTGCTGCTTCATTTGTTCTTAATATTACTCCTTGAATTCTGAGAACGTTCATGTCAATTTAAACGACCATGTTTTTAAAGTTATTTTGGAGTCCAATTCCGAATGCTCTTGCAGCTTGAGCAAAGACTATTTTGCAGCATCGTAAAACTGCAAAAGCGAAAAAGTACGGAGTTTTTTTTTTGACTTGAGAAGATCCAAATATTAATGAGTTACTTACGCTGTTTGAAGCAGCACTCTGTAATTTTAGAATCGTTGCAATATTTTGCTTGTAAATACTGAAAAATTACTAAATTTCATCGTTTTGAATTAGCACAGAATTTAGTTGCTTTCAAGATTTGAAATTTATTCTTTTTTGTTTCCAATCTTTTTGTTACTGATGGAGGCTGGCATTTTTTTAGATTCTGAGCAACAATGAGCCTCGGGTTTTTTTGAAATATTATTGTTATAAAAAAAAATAGTGTAATTCGTCTTGCGTTCGCGACAAAATTAAATCTGCAGCTGTAGTACGAAGTACGTAGCCAAAATCTACGTCAAACAACACTTGTTACATTCCTCGGCAAAAGATTTCGCGTTTTAGCTTACCAACACTCAAGAAAGCAGCAATGGCGTGTATCCGCAACCAGCTTCAAAGAGCTCTTGGTTGAAACCTACCGAGAAAGCAACTTCTACGGAAAGCTCATTATGATGTCAATTCCCGCCATTCACATTTCATACAATTTAGAACATTTCATTCGCAGTTCATGCGAAGGTAGCAAAAAGATAAGTAATTCCTTCAGGTGACGTAACAATTAAAACCTACGAGTCTTCCTGTAGCAAATACTGACCGCATAATGCAATGCCACTCCTAGTGAATTTTCACTAAACCTAGTGAATTTTCACTAAATTTAGTGAATTTTGGTCCGGGCTAGCGACCTAGTGAATTTTACGATCTAGTGAATGTTTTTGTAGAATGTGCAAATACCTGAAAGCTGCTAATGTTTGCTTTTAAATTTTTGGTTGCAGTTTTATATCATTGCATGTTTAATGTGTTGTTCTTTTCGCTTGATGAGACCCTTGAGCAATGTCAAAACGCGTCGCGATAGCTTATTCGCACTGTATATTACAATAGTAAATTGTATAGATGAATAACTTATGCTTCTAATTGCTAGCCGTGAAGGTGGCCTAAGTTACTGGTCGAAACACGAAAACCTGTAGTTTTAGGTTGACAATCATTGAACAGAAAAAAAAAATTTTTTTTTGATGAACCTGAAAGACCTTTTGTTATTTTTTAGAGATGACCAAGAAAATTACGCGAAAACCGTGCGTCGCTGGCATGAAGACCTTTTTTTTGGAGATCACCTAAAAATTCACGCAAAAACTACGATCGGTGGTGCCACTCCGAGTGAATTTTATATTCATTTAGTGAATTTTGGTCCGTTTTAGTGTCCTAGTGAAACGATCTAGAGAAATTTTTGTAACTTACCAAGTGAAGACCTTTTATTTTTTATGTTTTTGAGATCACCTAAAAAGCAGTCTCATTGTCTTGTTTTTAACTCAATTTTAAATTAAAAGCACAAAGCGTTGTGAAAATTTTTGTGTTTCACAAAATTCTAGTGAATTTTGAAGAGTAGCCTGTGGCAGCATTCAGTGGCGGATCCAGAAAATTTTGGTGAGGGGATGACAAAATTTATAAGCACGGATTTTCTATAGGCCTAATCTCAAAATTTAGGATGTTTATGATTAATCTTCTTGACGTCGCGCGAATTTGCTTGGCATATTTTTGATCAGGCGCGTGGCAAAAAATCTGCAATGAGGTGGCTGTGTACGGGCCTCCAGTGGGCGGTGGCATTTTGCGGTGTGGGAGCGTAGCCTTTAACCGCCGGAGACTGGGGGTCTGGGGAAAAAGCCCCCAGCCGCTGGAGGCACGGGGGCCTGGGGGCAGAGCCCCCAGCGCTAGAAAATTTTGTATTTTTTTGGCAAAAATAACTTAATTTTAGGCCTATTTTAATAAAAATTATGCTCTTAAAGCACGGCATAAAAATCAGCATTTGCAAAAGCATGTTTATACTAGTTACATATATGGGCTTTGTTGGAGGTACCGGTAGCTATTGCTAGAATTTCAGTTCTCTTATTTACAAGCTTGTAAATTATAAAATCCTATCCCCGTAGTTCAATAAAACTCTCAAGGAGTAATCTATTACGTCTATATTGTATAGAGAAAGATATAAATAGGGGGGAAGGGGGCTAATGGAAGGAAGTTTGAGAGAAGTGATTGGTAATTAACTGCAGTACTGTAATACTGAATAGCCCCCCTCCCATATTCCTGAGCTTACATATTTTTGATGATACCTGTGTTAAGCATTTTTCAATAAACGATCTTTTTTTCAATATACATTTTTCAATAAGCATTTTTAAATAACATTTTCCTGCCCCCCCCCCCTACGCCCCTACCCTATTGGCTTTAGAAATCAAGTCACAGTCGCACGGCCTACCGAGTATTCACTGACGGCTTTTTTTCAAATATGTAAGCTTAATATTACACATAAGCAGGATGCATGTTATGTTTAGGCTGGTGGGGGGATGCATCCCCCCCTAAATCCGCCACTGGGTAAGGAACAACGTAGAATGAATGATCTTGTCGAGATTGTTGTTGGGGAGGTAGCTGTACTGCAACTGCATAGAATGAAAATTCGAATTTCCTGCTGTTGAGAATTCTCTGCTGTGTACTTTTGACCAGAGAATTTTGGGTTAATATTTGTTTGCTACCAGGCTCCTGTCAATCTTTCGAATTGAACCATTTTACCAATTTACACATTGGTGTCAGAGAAACATTAATTTTTGCTTTAAATAAATTTTTCCTCAAGGCGCGTAATGCCTACCTCAAATCAAAATGACAGTTCCGTACGGTGTTTTTTTTTTATTCTTCAAATTTATTGATACGAATAGGCCTATTTTATTATATTATTGTATAAATATTGGGAGAAAACGCTCACCTAACGAGCTCCATTAAAGCAAGACTGTGGGCCAGTGCTTCCCAATTTTTCATCATCGTGACCTATTTTCTATTCGAAAATTTTCCATTGCCCACATCTAAATCGCTAGCTTAATCGTGATTTATCAATTTTCAGGTGATCCCCACAAAAAAAAAGATATGGTATTCACGCCAAAAACCGCAAATTTTGTGCTAGCTCACTCTCTAACGGGCCCCACAGCCCTAATGATTAAGACAGTTTTTTAACCGAATTTACAATTACCAAAATAGCTCTAGCCCACCACAAAATGCTCCTATGGCCCGCAGGTTGAAAACCGCTGCTGTAGGCCATACGTAAGCGTAATGGTCGTCAAATTTCATTTTCGTCTTTTCATACGTCTAAATCTGCGCTAAGGTCAGTAGCGCAGGCGGGGAAGTGATGCAGTGCCGTCGCTACAGGGGGCCATGTCCCCCGATTTCAGTTTACTCAAAATGCTGTTTTTGCAACATCACGGAAAGATAAGACAATAGCCAATCATGGAAATATAGCAATAATAACTTTTAAGTATAATTTTCCTTTGACGTTTTCAGATCTTTTGCCAAATTGTTGGCAATCAACTGGTGTACATAAATGTGACGGAATAACCAGCCTTTTTACTGTAACACGCCTATACAAATGTGTCGCGGAAGAGGGATATAAGACTGCAGAATCGCTACCGATACTTTGTTAGTGATTATGACATAAACAATAGGTGAAAACATTTTTTTCAAAGAGCAGCATCTGTTTTTGATCTTTGAGGCACACTTAACATTTTTAGGTCGCAGTGAGTGGAGCACCATTGTGAAGGGCCTAGGCCCTCTTAGCCAAGTCACTTAGAAAATTTAACGTCAAAATATAAGCGTTTAAAAGTATTTAGACTTGACCTGAAGTAAGGGGGAGAGGGCTAAAGGGGTTAAGCAATTTAAGCCTTTGAAATGACTTCTGAATTTTAGCAATTTAATCATTGATGCCGCTTCAAAAAGTGCGAAAGGTGATTAAAATGCCGTTAAAATTGCTATTTTTGTGCTGTAAAATCTCAAACATTGCCCAGTAGTTGGGTGGCTCCGTCCCCAGGCCCCGGTCTGTGACACGCTCGAGTTGCATCAGTTTGTTTAGCAAAAGACCTAAATTAGACAATTTTTGTGCAAAAATAATTTTTGCTTCACCTCTCTAGCAAAATCCTGGTTGCGCGTTGGGCAGCATTCACTGCTGTAGATAGAGTTTTCAAGCGATTACGGCAGGGCCACAACTCAGGGGGGGCCAGGAGGGGCGGCGCCCCCCAAACAAAAATTTCGCCCGCCCAAACCCCAAAGCGACAATAGGAGAAAATATTGGTAGGCCTAAGTAGCCTATTGCAAGGCTGTTGATTAATGATTTGAACTGATGCGAAATATTGCGTTTCGCAAAACTTTTATAATTAGTACATTGATTGTGGTGCCACTGGCACCCGGTATGCATAAGCCTAACGCATAATCGCAATCCTTGCTTGATTTGTAAGTAAAATCTTTGAAGAATATTGCAAAATTTTATTGTGACGCAATAGCAACTATTTTACAATCAAAAAAATTGACGCTAGGTGCGGTTGCGGTAGCACCATGGTAGCACGCTAGCATTAGCAATGAGTGCACGTGGTCACTTTGACCTTGGCCAAAAAGTAGTTTAGTAACTGTTGTACACTGCGTTTTGTCTTGTTTGGCAGTAACGGATAGGTTCGTCATGAGAAGTATTAGAGACCCTCACCCCGGTCCGAATCCTGCTTCTTCTGAAGCTACCGATACTCCTTTCACTTAATTATCTGCACATGCATCTGGTGCCCCTGGTTAGCTTAACCTTCTTGCTCCTTCACGTCCAAACTTGAATTTATTCCCGAAAGGCAAAAATAATCGCTGCTTTTGTCCCGAATGGTTTCGAACCCATACCCGCACCAACCAATGAATTGAACTCAGCTTCAGAGGTTGCTAAAAGCTTTCTCATTTCTAAAACAAACTGCCCAGCACATAGGCGTAGCCAGGGATCCCGCCCCCCGCCTCCAATTGAAATGTCACCAATGACAAAAATGTGACAAAAAAGCTTCTTGTTTCTTCAGTTTCAGTTTCTAGCATTTTTTGCTTGCAAAAGTAATTAATAAGAATAAACGACAACCAGGTCTCCTCAATTCAGTTTTAGCTAACCAATTTAAATGTATATATAACCCAGGAAAAATGGAGAGTTTTGTTTTAAAAGTTCCTATCTGAGGCCCTCATTTAACTTTTTGTAAACGTAATGCAATAACTAGGGCCGGATTGACCATAATATGGCACAGTACTAGCAAGGGATTCCGCGCTCAAATGGTGAGACTTTTTTTGGTCTTCACCTATATTTGACAGGAAGATGTTGCAAAAATTGTTAAAGTGCCAAGGGCCCCGCACAATATAAATCTGGCCAGGGCAATAACATGGTTAGTAGGCATAGCTATCTATTGTACCATTATTTGGGGCTGCAGACGAAAACGAGATAAGAAACGTTGCCGGCCTTATACGTCTTTTTTTAGACCTGAATACTGCATTTTTAAATATATATTTGTAGCCGTACCAGATGTGAAGATCGGTTTTAATATGCGAAAGTTTAGTCTATTTTAGTGCCTCCCACTTTCGGCTAGTGTCCCTTCGCTTCGTTTGCCCTGGCGACGGCAATGGGGTAATGGCTATAGCTTTCTGAGAATGCAGTCTTTTGCCCTGGAATGGACTCAAAATGATTTAAAGCATCTTTTGAAGCAATTATTCAGGGGAAACTGATTCGTCAGAAATAAAATACACTAATAAGTAAAAACTTTCAAACTGGCAAAAATAAGCAATCAAATTTGATCGCTTGCTAAAAAATGCTGAACATGAATATTCATCAAAAAAAAATTAAAACTCGGAAATAGGTATGGAAGCTTTGGGTGGTCCAAAAAAAACTTTTTTCCGATATATTTTTCTCCAGGGGGCTTAAAAGGTGTGTTTTGGTGCAAAAATAATCCATGTAAATTTTTTTTGACTTTAATTAACATTTAGGAGTCGCGCACCCCCCGCATTCTAAGCGTGCCCCCCTATATCACAAAATTGCCATATCTCATTAACTACTCGAGATAGAAACTTCAAATAAAAACCAAAAGATGCAGAAGATATGATTTTCCGTAAGTGTTTATTGCATTTTATTAAGCTATCTGATCAAATTTTCAAGAAAAATAAAAAAAAACTATTTTTACATCTTTAAAAGGTGTACTCACATCAAAGTTTTGTTTATTTTGTTCGAAAAACCCACTAAATATGATAGTCTAACATTACAATAGATGTTGTGACTCAATGCTGCACATCAGAAAAAAATAAATGCACTTCAGAAATTACGAAATGGGTACAAAATATACAAATATGCAAATGCAATTGCAATTATAAGCAAAACTAAAAACAAGTTTCTAAACACAAGTGATGGATTGAATGAACTCAGTCATGTAAAATATCTTTTGGTAGGTTGGGGAACAGCTTGACGATGAGCTGCAACTACTTGGAGCAAGTAGGCCTATTGCAGTTGTTCTTCGTCTCGAGTAAGGCTGCCACTGTATGCCTGAATGAGAGCAACACCTCTTTGTGCTGTATCGTTTACTACTTTCAGCTCATGCACAGCTTCATTTCTGTATAATTTTTGTCTGTCAGTCAGGTTGATGGAGGTTGAGACAGGAATGATTTAGCTTTTTTTTGTCCGTTTGCTTCAATCAGATCAAAAAAGCACATTGACCGTCTCGTAACGTAATTTTCTAATCCCAGTGTGCAATCAAAATCTTTCTCATTCAACCTTGCCAAGTTTGTTGTTGTAGGATTTCTTTGCAAATTTTTAGCCATTAACTCTATAGTTTTATTTGAAACTCGGTCATCAAAGAAAGCTGAAACAACTAATCGTTCCGAAAAATACCATAAATGACGAAGCGCTGATTTGGTTTCAGCTGCTCTAATAACATCGTGAGGATAGTGATTCATTTTCCTAAGGAATATTAAATCATTAAAAGCTGCCAAATCTGCCAATGACGCCTAAATGCTAATGCTAGCGTGCTACCATGGTGCTACCGCAACCGCATTTAACGTCAATTTTTTGATTGTAAAATAGTTGCTATTGCGTCACAATAAAATTTTGCAATATTCTTCAAAGATTTTACTTACTTAACAATTTGCAGCTTGTCAGTTAAATCAAGCAAGGATTGCAATTATGCGTTAGGCTTATGCATACCGGGTGCCAGTGGCACCACAATCAATGTACTAATTATAAAAGTTTTGCGAAACGCAATATTTCGCATCAGTTCAAATCATTAATCAACAGCCTTGCAATAGGCTACTTAGGCCTACCAATATTTTCTCCTATTGTCGCTTTGGGGTTTGGGCGGGCGAAATTTTTGTTTGGGGGGCGCCGCCCCTCCTGGCCCCCTGAGTTGTGGCCCTGCCGTAATCGCTTGAAAACTCTATCTGCAGCAGTGAATGCTGCCCAACGCGCAACCAGGATTTTGCTAGAGAGGTGAAGCAAAAATTATTTTTGCACAAAAATTGTCTAATTTAGGTCTTTTGCTAAACAAACTGATGCAACTCGAGCGTGTCACAGACCGGGGCCTGGGGACGGAGCCACCCAACTACTGGGCAATGTTTGAGATTTTACAGCACAAAAATAGCAATTTTAACGGCATTTTAATCACCTTTCGCACTTTTTGAAGCGGCATCAATGATTAAATTGCTAAAATTCAGAAGTCATTTCAAAGGCTTAAATTGCTTAACCCCTTTAGCCCTCTCCCCCTTACTTCAGGTCAAGTCTAAATACTTTTAAACGCTTATATTTTGACGTTAAATTTTCTAAGTGACTTGGCTAAGAGGGCCTAGGCCCTTCACAATGGTGCTCCACTCACTGCGACCTAAAAATGTTAAGTGTGCCTCAAAGATCAAAAACAGATGCTGCTCTTTGAAAAAAATGTTTTCACCTATTGTTTATGTCATAATCACTAACAAAGTATCGGTAGCGATTCTGCAGTCTTATATCCCTCTTCCGCGACACATTTGTATAGGCGTGTTACAGTAAAAAGGCTGGTTATTCCGTCACATTTATGTACACCAGTTGATTGCCAACAATTTGGCAAAAGATCTGAAAACGTCAAAGGAAAATTATACTTAAAAGTTATTATTGCTATATTTCCATGATTGGCTATTGTCTTATCTTTCCGTGATGTTGCAAAAACAGCATTTTGAGTAAACTGAAATCGGGGGACATGGCCCCCTGTAGCGACGGCACTGCATCACTTCCCCGCCTGCGCTACTGACCTTAGCGCAGATTTAGACGTATGAAAAGACGAAAATGAAATTTGACGACCATTACGCTTACGTATGGCCTACAGCAGCGGTTTTCAACCTGCGGGCCATAGGAGCATTTTGTGGTGGGCTAGAGCTATTTTGGTAATTGTAAATTCGGTTAAAAAACTGTCTTAATCATTAGGGCTGTGGGGCCCGTTAGAGAGTGAGCTAGCACAAAATTTGCGGTTTTTGGCGTGAATACCATATCTTTTTTTTTGTGGGGATCACCTGAAAATTGATAAATCACGATTAAGCTAGCGATTTAGATGTGGGCAATGGAAAATTTTCGAATAGAAAATAGGTCACGATGATGAAAAATTGGGAAGCACTGGCCCACAGTCTTGCTTTAATGGAGCTCGTTAGGTGAGCGTTTTCTCCCAATATTTATACAATAATATAATAAAATAGGCCTATTCGTATCAATAAATTTGAAGAATAAAAAAAAACACCGTACGGAACTGTCATTTTGATTTGAGGTAGGCATTACGCGCCTTGAGGAAAAATTTATTTAAAGCAAAAATTAATGTTTCTCTGACACCAATGTGTAAATTGGTAAAATGGTTCAATTCGAAAGATTGACAGGAGCCTGGTAGCAAACAAATATTAACCCAAAATTCTCTGGTCAAAAGTACACAGCAGAGAATTCTCAACAGCAGGAAATTCGAATTTTCATTCTATGCAGTTGCAGTACAGCTACCTCCCCAACAACAATCTCGACAAGATCATTCATTCTACGTTGTTCCTTACCCAGTGGCGGATTTAGGGGGGGATGCATCCCCCCACCAGCCTAAACATAACATGCATCCTGCTTATGTGTAATATTAAGCTTACATATTTGAAAAAAAGCCGTCAGTGAATACTCGGTAGGCCGTGCGACTGTGACTTGATTTCTAAAGCCAATAGGGTAGGGGCGTAGGGGGGGGGGCAGGAAAATGTTATTTAAAAATGCTTATTGAAAAATGTATATTGAAAAAAAGATCGTTTATTGAAAAATGCTTAACACAGGTATCATCAAAAATATGTAAGCTCAGGAATATGGGAGGGGGGCTATTCAGTATTACAGTACTGCAGTTAATTACCAATCACTTCTCTCAAACTTCCTTCCATTAGCCCCCTTCCCCCCTATTTATATCTTTCTCTATACAATATAGACGTAATAGATTACTCCTTGAGAGTTTTATTGAACTACGGGGATAGGATTTTATAATTTACAAGCTTGTAAATAAGAGAACTGAAATTCTAGCAATAGCTACCGGTACCTCCAACAAAGCCCATATATGTAACTAGTATAAACATGCTTTTGCAAATGCTGATTTTTATGCCGTGCTTTAAGAGCATAATTTTTATTAAAATAGGCCTAAAATTAAGTTATTTTTGCCAAAAAAATACAAAATTTTCTAGCGCTGGGGGCTCTGCCCCCAGGCCCCCGTGCCTCCAGCGGCTGGGGGCTTTTCCCCCAGACCCCCAGTCTCCGGCGGTTAAAGGCTACGCTCCCACACCGCAAAATGCCACCGCCCACTGGAGGCCCGTACACAGCCACCTCATTGCAGATTTTTTGCCACGCGCCTGATCAAAAATATGCCAAGCAAATTCGCGCGACGTCAAGAAGATTAATCATAAACATCCTAAATTTTGAGATTAGGCCTATAGAAAATCCGTGCTTATAAATTTTGTCATCCCCTCACCAAAATTTTCTGGATCCGCCACTGAATGCTGCCACAGGCTACTCTTCAAAATTCACTAGAATTTTGTGAAACACAAAAATTTTCACAACGCTTTGTGCTTTTAATTTAAAATTGAGTTAAAAACAAGACAATGAGACTGCTTTTTAGGTGATCTCAAAAACATAAAAAATAAAAGGTCTTCACTTGGTAATTAAGTTACAAAAATTTCTCTAGATCGTTTCACTAGGACACTAAAACGGACCAAAATTCACTAAATGTATATAAAATTCACTCGGAGTGGCACCACCGATCGTAGTTTTTGCGTGAATTTTTAGGTGATCTCCAAAAAAAAGGTCTTCATGCCAGCGACGCACGGTTTTCGCGTAATTTTCTTGGTCATCTCTAAAAAATAACAAAAGGTCTTTCAGGTTCATCAAAAAAAAATTTTTTTTTTCTGTTCAATGATTGTCAACCTAAAACTACAGGTTTTCGTGTTTCGACCAGTAACTTAGGCCACCTTCACGGCTAGCAATTAGAAGCATAAGTTATTCATCTATACAATTTACTATTGTAATGTACAGTGCGAATAAGCTATCGCGACGCGTTTTGACATTGCTCAAGGGTCTCATCAAGCGAAAAGAACAACACATTAAACATGCAATGATATAAAACTGCAACCAAAAATTTAAAAGCAAACATTAGCAGCTTTCAGGTATTTGCACATTCTACAAAAACATTCACTAGATCGTAAAATTCACTAGGTCGCTAGCCCGGACCAAAATTCACTAAATTTAGTGAAAATTCACTAGGTTTAGTGAAAATTCACTAGGAGTGGCATTGCATTATGCGGTCAGTATTTGCTACAGGAAGACTCGTAGGTTTTAATTGTTACGTCACCTGAAGGAATTACTTATCTTTTTGCTACCTTCGCATGAACTGCGAATGAAATGTTCTAAATTGTATGAAATGTGAATGGCGGGAATTGACATCATAATGAGCTTTCCGTAGAAGTTGCTTTCTCGGTAGGTTTCAACCAAAAGCTCTTTGAAGCTGGTTACGGATACACGCCATTGCTGCTTTCTTGAGTGTTGGTAAGCTAAAGCGCGAAATCTTTTGCCGAGGAATGTAACAAGTGTTGTTTGACGTAGATTTTGGCTACGTACTTCGTACTACAGCTGCAGATTTAATTTTGTCGCAAACGCAAGACGAATTACACTATTTTTTTTTATAACAATAATATTTCAAAAAAACCCGAGGCTCATTGTTGCTCAGAATCTAAAAAAATGCCAGCCTCCATCAGTAACAAAAAGATTGGAAACAAAAAAGAATAAATTTCAAATCTTGAAAGCAACTAAATTCTGTGCTAATTCAAAACGATGAAAATTGACATGAACGTTCTCAGAATTCAAGGAGTAATATTAAGAACAAATGAAGCAGCAAATTGGCAAAAAACTATGAGAAGCCAGCTCAACTTTAAATTTATTGGCTCTTCTAACAAAAGTGTAACCTGGGTAAAAGTAAGCTTGCTTTGCCTCTGTGAACATGCTTGCATCGATTTTTAATTGCTAAGTTTCGTTACGCTTGAAGCACAACTTATGATAGCAAATTAACTAAAAAGCTAGGTTATTTTTCTCATTCCGCAAGCTAACTGTTATAGCAACGTTTCTTAATTTCACGTAAAAGTTTGTTCTGTTTACCAGAAATAAATAACCTAAACATAGAATAATTTTTCGAATGAAAAATAGTTTCTAGAAAATGAATTTTTGTGGAAATGTAATTTCTGAAAAATAAGTTTTCGGGGAAATGTGTTTTCGACCAAACGTAAATTTTGTTTAGTAAAAATTCTGGAAAATAAGTTTTCGGGGAAATGTAATTTCGGCCAAATGTACATTCTGGCAAGTGTAAATTCTGGAAAATAAGTTTTCGGGGAAATGTAATTTCGGCCAAATGTACATTCTGGCAAGTGTAAATTCTGGAAAATAAGTTTTCGGGGAAATGTAATTTCGACCAAATGTACATTCTGGCAAGTGTAAATTCTGGAAAATAAGTTTTCAGGGAAATGTAATTTCGGCCAAATGTACATTCTGGCAAGTGTAAATTCTGGAAAATAAGTTTTCGGGGAAATGTAATTTCGGCCAAATGTACATTCTGGCAAGTGTAAATTCTGGAAAATAAGTTTTCAGGGAAATGTAATTTCGGCCAAATGTACATTCTGGCAAGTGTAAATTCTGGAAAATAAGTTTTCGGGGAAATGTAATTTCGGCCAAATGTACATTCTGGCAAGTGTAAATTCTGGAAAATAAGTTTTCGGGGAAATGTACTTTCGGCCAAATGTACATTCTGGCAAGTGTAAATTCTGGAAAATAAGTTTTCGGGGAAATGTAATTTCGGCCAAATGTACATTCTGGCAAGTGTAAATTCTGGAAAATAAGTTTTCAGGGAAATGTACTTTCGGCCAAATGTACATTCTGGCAAGTGTAAATTCTGGAAAATAAGTTTTCGAGGAAATGTAATTTCGGCCAAATGTACATTCTGGCAAGTGTAAATTCTGGAAAATAAGTTTTCGGGGAAATGTACTTTCGGCCAAATGTACATTCTGGCAAGTGTAAATTCTGGAAAATAAGTTTTCGGGGAAATGTAATTTCGGCCAAATGTACATTCTGGCAAGTGTAAATTCTGGAAAATAAGTTTTCGGGGAAATGTAATTTCGGCCAAATGTACATTCTGGCAAGTGTAAATTCTGGAAAATAAGTTTTCGGGGAAATGTACTTTCGGCCAAATGTATATTCTGGCAAGTGTAAATTCTGGAAAATAAGTTTTCGGGGAAATGTAATTTCGGCCAAATGTACATTCTGGCAAGTGTAAATTCTGGAAAATAAGTTTTCGGGGAAATGTACTTTCGGCCAAATGTATACTCTGGCAAGTGTAAATTCTGGAAAATAAGTTTTCGGGGAAATGTAATTTCGGCCGAATGTACATTCTGGCAAGTGTAAATTCTGGAAAATAAGTTTTCGGGGAAATGTAATTTCGGCCAAATGTATATTCTGGCAAGTGTAAATTCTGGAAAATAAGTTTTCGGGAAAATGTAATTTCGGCCAAATGTACATTCTGGCAAGTGTAAATTCTGGAAAATAAGTTTTCGGGGAAATGTAATTTCGGCCAAATGTACATTCTGGCAAGTGTAAATTCTGGAAAATAAGTTTTCGGGGAAATGTAATTTCGGCCAAATGTACATTCTGGCAAATGTACATTCAGGCAAGTGTTCATTCTGGCAGATGTAATTTCAAACAAGTGTTCATTCAGGCAGATGTAATTTCAGGCAAATGTTCATTCAGGCAGATGTAATTTCAGGCAAGTGTTCATTCTGGCAAGTGTGATTTCTGACAAATGTTAATTCTGGAAAAAGAAAGTTCAGGGAAATGTTTTTCTGGCAAATGATTTTCGGGGAAATGTTTTTCGGGGAGGTGTAAGGATACCCTGTCTTAAAATACAGTTGTTCGTGACGCACAAAGAGAACAGTATTTAAATTGATAATCTGAAGACCAGCGATTTACAAACAGTTATAAATATTTTTGATTTAAAATGCCGTGATGGTTAAACAGGCGAAACATAGGCGGTAGTTGTTGAATCATGACACCATAATGAGCGAAACTTAAAAAATTATAAACTGTTTTATGACCTGTATTAAATTTAAACTTTTTTAGTCCAATATTTCAATTTTGTCGTAGCAGACTGCTGAAGAAATAGCATCATCTCAAAAGATTATTTTTGTCAAAAACTGTAACCTACAGTGCTAGCTTTTTGTTTTTTTTTTTGTTACCAAAGTATCGAATTGATGTCAGAAGTTGGTAAAACTGAAGATGATGAAATCTTTTGAACAGACTTCGTAATTAATTGCATAAAGCACATAGTCACGGTCTGAAACCAACTCAACAATCCACTTCCGGTTTTACCTCTTTGCTATTATGACGAGTTTTTGTTACACCAAACCAAAACAAAGTCAAGATCTTATTCAAAACTACACTGACTAATAAGGAATTTAGTCGAAAATACGGCTTGGAGTTACTACATGCTTGTAGGTCTTTGGCGCTTGGTTTTGATTCGCTTGTAAGCGTTGTATACTCGGCCGTGAAAGAAAATATTAACAATTATTATCTTGATTTTGGTGTATTTTTGGTCAAATCTTGCCATGAATTTGCATGTAAGCGCTTCATACTGCTATGAGGGTGGTTGCTGCTGTGGTCCATCAGACAATATCATTGGTGCCACACTGTACTCCTTAAGCAGCAGTGATATTAGCAAGACGTAAACAAAATATGAAATATGTTCCAGAGAAAACTTTCAACCAGGAGTCAAAATCTTTGTTAAAAAATTAATACCTCAATGGAGCTAAAAATGGAGCTCGTTCAACAATCTCTAACTTAGATTCAGACGGTTTCAAATTTATCTATTTATCAAATCAAGCGATCAGTGCTGGTCGAGTCCATGCAAGCGTTTCATTCAGAGGTGGGCAGTAACTAGTTACTGTAGTAACTAGTTACTTTTTTAGTAACTGTAACTTAGTTACTTTTCCAAAAAAGTAACAAAAGTGGCAACTAGTTACTATATGGAGATATTAAAAAGTTACTAGTTACCGTTACTTTTAGTTTTGGTTCTGTTAAAAAAGATTCTTTAATCGTTGGATTTTGGTTAAACGAAACACTTCGATATATGTAATCCCTGTTGGCGCAACGGATTACGGATTTTTTAATGTGCACTAACGTGGCAACCCTAACCATGCTGTGAGAAGATACTAGAACGTTTTTAAATGAAAAATCTCCTTATATCGATCTAGTAAGTTACGGTATATTAATTAATAATAATAAGGATAGAAGGGTTTCTATCATCAGTACCAGCGAAAAAGATAGATGATAATTCCTTTGCTGATGCAGCGCTAAAAAAGCTGTTCGACCAGCACCATACCTCTTTGCCCTCGAGCGCTCCAGTTGAAAGACTTTTCAGCATGGGCAAAGACATTTTGAAACCCAAACGTTCTGGTCTCAGCGATGAACATTTTGAGATGTTGCTTGCTTTTTTGAAAGGCAACTAAATAAAGTGCATCAATGTGTGTACGTTGTGTATTTTTATTATAACAACAGCCAGGCGCGTAGCCAAAAATTCGCAACTGGGGGGCTGTTTTTGGGGTCTGGGGGTGGAGCCCCCAGCCTCCGGCGGCTGGGGGTATTGGGGCAAATTTTGCATTTTTTTGCAAAATCAACTTCATTTTAGGGCTATTTTGATTAAAAATTAATGCTTTTAAAACGTGGCTTAGAAATTGGTAGTGCAAACATAATTAAACTGGTGGCATAAATGGGCTATTTGGGAGGTGGCTAATGGTAAAGTGTTAGTTCTCTTGTTTAGATGCTGGTAAATTATAAAATCGAATAGTTCAATAAAACTCACTCGGAGTAATCTATTTCGTATACAGTTTATAGAGAAAAATGATTGGTAATAGCCCCCCTATTCCTTAGTTTATAGTATATTTGTTGATGACACCTATGTTTAGCATTTTTATACTCGCGATAAAATTTGATTGCTTATTTTTGACCATTTTTCAAAGTTTTCATTTAGTTGTTAGTTTGTTTTGTTTTTTTTGACAAATTAGCCCCTCCCTGAATTTATGTTTCAAAAGATGTTTTAAATCACTATTTAGTATATTCCAGGTGCATAAAAACTGTCTCAAAAGTGCTAAAAATGTAATGTTTTGCTCATTCTGCATTTTGGTCTACATGCCAATCAGGGGGCTATAGAACCCCTCCCCCCTGGCTACGCTACTGACAACAGCAACAATAGCCATTAGCAGCTGGTGCAAAGGCATTGCATGAAATATAGAAAACCAATGGAGAAGAAATCTGTTAATACCGGTGCCAAAGTACAAAATCAACATTTTCGATACTTAATTCATACTGGCATAGGTGGGCACAAGTCCGTTAATCCGTTAATAACGAAGCTAACTTTTTCATTAACTCGTTAATCCGTTAAAAAGTTTTTTCATGTTAACGGACTAAATTAACTTCCGTTAAGTTCTGTTAACGGACTAAAGTAACTTCCGTTAAGTTCTGTTAACTTCCGTTACGATTTTTATCGTTAATATCTTGCACCATTTATTTATGGTACCGGTGCAAACCAGTTTGCACTGGTACCACCTGTTACGTTTTAGCACGAGTTTTATAGAAGAGAGCGAAGAAAAGAGCTCATTTTTGTGGCAAATAATAAGCTGCAGCCTCAATGGTCTAATTATCGCTGTTCGCAGTTTCCAAAGATTTTCCGATCGCAGCTTCGTTAGTGCATTTGAACTTATTTTATCTTGAAATTAGATTAGATTGTAAAATATAACTTCCTAAACACAAAAAGATCACTATAGCTATAAATTTTTCCTTGCAATCAGCTCAACAGCGCCAATACGTGTTCTAAAAGTGAGTGAATAAAAAGAAATGTAAATCACACGCAAAATATTAACGAATTAACGGACTTCATTAACTTCAGTTAATTAAGCTGAAAATAACGGATTAACGTTAACGGAGGTGTGAAGTTTGTTAACGGACTAGTGGTTAACAAAGCTAACGTTTTGCATTAACTTGCCCACCTATGCGTATTGGTAACTGGATGGGAGCTTGATGAGAAGCAATCTCAGTGAATGACCGACGCATGTCGAACAATGAGATTCTCAAAAAAAAAAAAAAAAAAACTTTCGCTATCGTGTTGAATGATTAATTAGAAACATTTTCTGAGAAAAGAGGGTTTGGAATTTCAAGCATTGTCAGTATATTTATTTAATTGACAACGTAGCGTCTGATGATATTAAAAAAACATCCAATCCAATCCTAAGCCGTTGGAACTATGTCAAAATATTTGTCTCTTTAACAACTGGTGATATCAAAAAACTAACGTCCTAGCTTGAGCCTTTTAAAAAATTGATTTTTGGGAGTACCATTTGGGTTATCCATTTTTCTCTTAAGCACTTGTCTCTTAAACCTCTTAAACAATTATTTGTCTCTTAAACAGCTGTTGATATCAAAAAACTAACGCCCTAGCTTGAGCCTTTCAAAAAATTAATTTTGGGGGTACCAATTGGGGTCTCCTGGGGGTGGTACATTGAGGAGATACATTCCCAAACTACGTCAAAATATTTTTCTCTTAAATATCTACTGATATCAAACAACACTGACACCCGAAATTAAGCCGTTCCAAAAATTGATTTTTGGGGAGTCCATTTTATAAGAGTCCCCGGGGGGAGATACCCCCAAACCAGAGCTGGGCGTTTAAAAAACACATTGTAAAGCGCAAGCGCAAATTCTGCAACCAAAAATTTTCTAGTTTAAAGTGCAAACGCAAATTCCGCAACCGAAATTTTAAAGATAAAATCGCAAGCGCAAAGTACCCAACCAAAATTTTTTTAGCTTATAGCGCAAACCCGAATTCCACAACCAAAATCTTAAAAGCTTAAAGCGCAATTGCAAATTTCGTAACCAAAATTCTCAGCGCTTTAAAGAGCAAGCACGAATTCTGCAACCAAAAATTGAAAATAGTACAACGCAACTACAAAGTGATTGCTTGAGAAGCGCAGGCAAATTTCGCTAATTAAAAAAGTTTTTGAGTACAAATTTTTGCATAATCGAAGTTTAAAAAGGGAGCTGCTGAGGATAGAGTTCATGACCGGCTGGCCTAATCGAATTTTTTAAATCGATCAAGTTTGTGTGATTTTCTTGTTTGTTTTATTTCTTTCTTTGCTTTTGTCCCTGCAGGTTTCATGTATCACCTCTTTCCTTACAGGTGATCAAAAGTCATCACTTGGACTTCTCATGAAACCAGCGGCGATTAGTATAATATGAGCATTTGTAATCATCATTTTGTGTTTTTGTTCGCCAAATAAATTAACTGAACTAAACTGAACTGAAATTTAACCAGAAAATAATGAACTAAAAGAGTACCATACGAGCGGTCTTCAAAAAAGAATACGTCGGTTTGCTAATTGCTCGAATGAAAAGGAATGCCAGAACAGAGATAACTCGGCCAAACACAAAGGTGTGTTCGAATTACCAAAAAGGCGTAATTTTTAAAAAGTTAGCCGCCAATGGCTGAAGGAAATTAAGTGACGTGTGCAAAGTAAAGGAAAGAAACGGCCGAGTTCGAAACTACTGCGGGGAAACTAAAAAAAAGCTCAATCGGTGCTGCAACAGTGCTAGCAGTGTAGGCTCAAACTCTATGTTCACTTGTTGGGTCCAGCACTTTGTATACAAGTACCATCTACAGGTTTTTGTCAGCTTAAAACGTGTCAGCGTTTGCTTTCTTTGCTGACCCGAGATTGCTAGTAGCCTACCGGTATCTCTTGCGGTTAAAAAAAAAACACAGTTAAACGGAGAAGCACACACCTACTCCACTGCAAATTGTAATTACACATTAATTTCATAAAAAATGCTTAAACTAATCACATCATTCTCTTAATTTCAGTTGCACCTTTTTTAGAATTTGAGTGGTTTTATGGCGCTTTTACGTTTGAATAACGCCACAAGTGAGTTTTGACCTAAAGTCACTGACGTATTTTTGCACTGACAAGTTTGACGTCCTTCGTGGTCGACTCCTGGGAAATCATAACGACTTCCACTGGCAGTTAGGTGGCCAGATCAACCACCAACCCTGCAGCTACAAAGCAGCTCGAGTCATAAAATGCACAGAGCTGGACAGCGCTGTTTCGAGCTTTTAGTTCTCATCGGCAGCCCTCAGTTTCTCTAACAAAGTTGTTCTCCAGCTGGACAAGACTCTTGACTGAACTGGACAAACCTTAAGGGCTTGCACAGCGGCAAAGGCTTTTTAGGGAATAATCGATTTTTCACTTGTTTTTTTTTTTAAGTACCACATGTGAAAAATCGATTATTCCCTAAAAAGCCTCTGCCGCTGTGCAAGCCCTTAAGGTTTGTCCAGTTCGGTCAAGAGTCTTGTCCAGCTGGAGAACAACTTTGTTAGAGAAACTGAGGGCTGCCGATGAGAACTAAAAGCTCGAAACAGCGCTGTCCAGCTCTGTGCATTTTGTGACTCGAGCTGCTTTGTAGCTGCAGGGTTGGTGGTTGATCTGGCCACCTAACTGCCAGTGGAAGTCGTTATGATTTCCCAGGAGTCGACCACGAAGGACGTCAAACTTGTCGGTTATGATTTCCGTGGTCACACAAGTGGAACCCTCGTAGTAGGGATAGCCTATAGCTGTCCTTACTACAAGGGTTCAGCGATTTTTTCACTTTTTTTTTTTAAGTACCACATGTGAAAAATCGATTATTCCCTAAAAAGCCTCTGCCGCTGTGCAAGCCCTTAAGGTTTGTCCAGTTCGGTCAAGAGTCTTGTCCAGCTGGAGAATAACTTTGTTAGAGAAGCTGAGGGCTGCCGATGAGAGCTAAAAGCTCGAAACAGCGCTGTCCAGCTCAGTGTATTTTTGCACTGTTCATAATAATTCATCCTCTGAACGGTTTAGTAGCACCATAACAAAATTGCATAAAAACACAGATTATATGAATGCTATATGGATTTTTTAAATGTTGGTTTAATTTAGAAAGAGCCAGTACTTCTGTTACGATCAAAAGCGCCTGGTATCACTGCAGAAAAACTCAAAAAGTAAAAAAAACTTAACCATTAGCATTTTGTATAATATGACAGCACAGATCTACTATAAAATACGAAAAACTTATGCACTATTAGAAAATAAACAGTATGAATTTGTTAGTCACACATGCTGGAAGAAAAGGTAATGGGAACTTCCGCGACGCTTCGCGTTAAAAGTCTCTACGTTTTTTCCGGTAAATTTTACGGATTTGGCAACAAAAATATAAAACGCTATAACTTTGAAATAACTTACGGTAGAAATTTGAATTTTTGAACTTAGATGGGGCGCATATGAATCCTTCTTCTTGCAAATTTCGGAGGCAATCAGTTACGTGATACGGGTTTCCGAGCCAAAAAATGAAATGCTAATTGTAGCTTTAAACAGCTTTAGCTCGAAAACTAATCGTTTTAGGGGAATAAAAGTTTCAAATTCAGAAGTGTCTGGGCGAGCAGTTTCAGCTCTCAAACATAAATTAAGACGATTCCTACCCTTTTTTAAAAAATTTATTAGCTTATTGGGACTTATGTTTTTTTTTTGTTTTTTTTTAACCTTATGTTTTTTCCGTGAAAAATTACGAATTCGTAAGCAAAAAGAAAAAACGCTATAACTTTGAAATGGTTAAAAGTAGAAACTTCAAATTTAGATCTTAGCTGGGGCACATACGAATCATTCTTAGTGCAAATTTGGGGGCAATCGGTCACGTGATACGAGTTTCCGAGCTATGAAAAATAATGTTCCAATCGAATTGATTGTGTATTTTGTGTATGCTTGTAAAAACAAATAACGAATTTAAACTGAGGCAATTACAGTATGCTAAACTACGTAGGTCTTTATGAAATGAAAAGCATAGTTCTATTTTGTTCTTCAAATTGCTAAAAATACCTCGCTTAAAGCTCATTTGATTGTACCAAAGGCAACGCAACATCAAAGTATACGAGCAATTAAATTTTGCGATTAAAAATGTTTGTGATGCTGCGCAGCATTTTTAATGACATACCTTTGAAACGATAATAGAGTAATCAATTAGCTTTAGTGACCTTGAAACTGAGCGCTTAAAATATTCTATTTATTTTTTAAGTTAGGTAGCATGATCTTTTTCGGTATGATTACGAAACTGTTGCTTTTTTTGCCAATCTAAAAATAACGCTAGCTCAACCTCTGTCACATCCTGTACCGTGATTGTCGTAACCAGTCGTGTTAGATGTAATAAAATTGTTTTCCATGAAGCCAACCATCCCTTGAACTTACAAGAACTAGCTGTTAAAAAAATTTAAACATTGAACCTATCGATTATTTGTCTCTCAAAAACCAATGCGGTTAAATGCTTCTCATCTTAAAACACGAAATTGTCGGGATTGACTTTCTTAGTTTGTTCTGGTCATTCCCTTGCTGGTTTGAACCTTACAACTGACATGACAAAAAAATTTTACTTCAATATTAACAAACTAAAGCATAATTGTATCCTGACCCTGACAATATCCATAATTTAACATATTATGCATTAAAAAATGCATTTTTTCTATGATTTAATTGATTTTCTAATGATATTCTCAGCGCATGACTATAAATAAAAAAAGTTCATTGAACATTATCAATTTTTCTCCAAATAAGTGGACTTTCGTGATCGTTATTTTTTGGTTACAGAAATTTTATTTATGTTTTTGTTGTTCTTGTTTATGAACTATGTTGTAGGCTATAGTGTGTGCAATTTATTAACCTAATGTTTTGACTGTATAGTCTACACAAAATACAGTGCTTTCACAAAACAGTCTTTTTATTAACTAAGTCTACGTGATTTAAGATCACGTATTAAAAAAAATACAGTCTTGTGTACTTTTAACCAACTCTATTTTTCAATTCAAGTTTCCGGTACGCAATATTAGTTTTACAGGAGGTTCAGAATGGATGACCGCATTCCTTCGAATGCAATCTGCAAAGCAAAGCTTTGACTCTAGGAAGGAATTTTTTCGGAGAAATATTTGTTAAAAGATACGATTGGCGTGTTCTCATAAAACGGAGCCTGTTTTGAGCTATTTCTGTAAAGCTCCAGTCTCATTGCAGCGAATAAGCGTAAATCGGACCGAACGGTTTCGAATTCAAATTCGGCTTGATTTGGGATCGTGATTTCGAACGCATTACGAATTCACTTCGAATGGCAAAGAAAATATCAAATAGATCCGGGATTGCGAAAAGCAAAGTATTAATATTTTTTAATGATATTTTACATAAGTGGGCAAGTTAATGCAAAACGTTAGCTTCGTTAACCACTAGTCCGTTAACAAGGTTCGTTCTTCTTTTAAAGTTAATTCGTTATTTTCAGCTTTAATTAACGGAAGTTGATGAAGTCCGTTAATTCGTTAACATTTTGAGTGCAATGCATATTTCTTTTTATTCACTCAGTTCTTGAACACGTAAAATGATGCTGTTGAACTGATTGTAAAAAAAATTTATGGCGATGTTGGTCTTTTGTGTTTTGGAAGATTCATTTTACCGTCTAATCTATAATTTCACAATAAAAACAAGTTCACGTGCACAAACGAAGCTGCAATCGGAAAATCTTGAGGAAGGGGCAAATAATAAACTGCAGCCTCATAGGCAAGGATGGCAGTACGGTACGGTTTGGTGCCTTGGTACGGAACGGTACGCCTCGATTTTTGCTAAGAAGTACGATACGCTGGTACGGTACGCCTTTTTTGTAATGGTACGGGTACGGTATACGTTGGTACGGTACGCCTTTTTTGTGATGGTACGGGTAGCGTACGTTGGTACGCTGTTTGAATAAAAAATCCCAGACTTTTCGCACACTGCACCAACTTTTTGTGTGCAGAGACGAAAGACAGCTGAAGCCGACGCTAAATGTGTGAAATGAATCGTTGATTTATATATACTAGTGAATTCAAAGTCAGTTAAAGCTGTGAGTAGTTGAAAGCAAGGATGGCAGTACGGTACGCTTCAATTTTTGCTAAGAAATACGGTACGTTGGTACGTTGCGCTTCAAAAATTGAACTGAAGTAAGGTACGCTGGTACGGTACGGTTCAAGGTGCGAGGTACAGTACACAAATTCTGAACACACCGTACCGTACTGCCATCCTTGCTCATAGGTCTACTTAATAGACCTATGAAGCTGCAGTTTATTATTTGCCACAAAAAAGCGCGCCTTTCTTCGCTTTTTCTATAAAACTCGTGCTAATACGCAGCAAGTGTTACCAGTGCAAACTGGTTTGTACCGGTACGATGAATGAATGGTGCAAGAAATTAACAACGAAAAGCATAACGGAAGTTAATTTAGTACATTAACATAAAAAAAGCTTTTTAACGAATTAACGATCAGTTCATGAAAAAGTTAGCTTCGTTATTAGCGGATTAACGATTAACGGATTTATGCCCACCTAATCACCTATGATGTTTTGTCATTGAAAGTTAAAACTTCATCTCATGTCTTGGTAAACTATTCGAAATTTTAACGCCAGAAACTTTAAGCGATTGATTGTAATTTGTAATTGCAATTGTAAATATATTTTATTCACCAAATTGGCTTGTCCAGGAGACAGCAAAAGGACCTTTTGGTCTTTGAGTCAAGATGCCACCTGCCCACCTGTCTACCACACACGGTAGAGGTTTCACACTGTACCGTTAAATGCAAAATGTCAAACAGGAAAGCTGTGAATACCGCTTTTTATAGCCTTTGGTTTGACCCGACCGGGAACCGAACTCCAGCCTACCGCTTCAGTAGCGGACGCTCTGTTCACGCAACCACTGATTGACTAGTTTTTACCAATGATGTTCTTTGCAAATAAAAGTGTGGGAAAAAGCAGTTCGCGTCGAATGGATAGAATACGTATGAATAGACATGATAAAACTGTAGTTATGATTAATTGCAGTTTATCAGAGACGAAAATTACTTTAAGCATACCGTAAAACTCAAAAATTCAAAACTGTTTTTTCCAGTTCTCTTGAGATACAGTATTTTTGAAATGCAGTAATTGAATCGTCGAAAGAAACACAGATTTTTGATTATATCGAACTGAGTTTCACTTTGTGAATGGCAAAGATCATTCTGTGTTGAAATACTTATTGATGATGTACAAGTAAACAGCATTAAACTAAGAGTTCGAAGACCAGTAAAAGATTAATTTTAAATAGCAAAACATGCCAAGTTTTTTTCCTTTCAACAAATCAAGAACTTATTATGAAATCAAATGTTTTGTTGTACTCGCTGTAATGCACCGAAGCATGTAACAAGTTTGCGGGGCTACCTCCATGTCATTGCGTCTCCGAGTGTCCGAGCAACTCTGTTTCCGTGCGCCTGGGCAACTCAGATTCTGCAGAAAAAATGTTGCAGTGGTGACGAGCCGTTGACAACACTATGTCCGATTTGACCAGTCCGAAATTTAAACCTCTGACCTCTTGCTCCAAAGACGAACGCCCAAATAGCCGTTACGAATTTATTACAAAATGTGATTTTTTCTTTTTATCATGTCGTTTTACTCCAAAACAAGCTAAAATTTATTCTAACCGATGTAACTTGTTTTGAAGCAATGAATTTGCAACCATAAAGTTACGCGATTCTGAAGATACACAAAACAGTAAAATCTTTTTACAAGAATCCAGAAATCTGACTTTGACCTCACGTTTTCAACTATTGCAGCGGGTTTAACGTTTATTTGGCTCCAACTAAATAATCACTGTAATTAAAGTTTATCTTTAAACGCAAGTAATTATTTTCCCGACTTTTTTGTTTTGTGACTTGGCTCCTTTAAAATTCAATTACATATTGACAAAAAACAAATGATTTTGATTTTGTTTAATTCTAAAACTTAACTAGCTTCAAAGTTTTGCAAAGTAAACACAAAATTGTACTTGCAATTACATATTTATTTACCAAGTTGTCTTGATCAGCAGGGGACGGCGAGGGAACCTTTCGGTTTTCGAGTAAAGCTGCCACCTGCCCAACTAACAAACTACCATACACGGTTTCACAATGTCCCTTTTAATAAATGCTGAACGTCAAGCAGGAAGCTGAGAATACCAATTTTTATAGTCAATAGAAATCCTTTTGAAGAAACGTGGCAGCGGTGGCAAGTTGTTGGCAACGCTGCGTTCGATTTGACCGGCCCAAGATTTGTACCTCAGACCTCCTGCTCCATAGACGATCATACCACTTGATTAACGCAAGTGGCCTTCAGTCAATTCTTTGAATCCCTCTTTAGCTAAATGCGAATACATGGATTAACCTTAAATGCGAAACCTGGTCTTAAAGGTTGCAAGACATGAACAAAAATCTTTTGAATTAAACTCCTTGGTAATTAGTAGCGAGAGTTGACTATAGGATGATGGGTCTTCACTCAGAATAAAAATGTAATAGTTGCAGGGTCGAGTGGATAGAGCATCTGCTACAGAAACCAATAAGCGGTAGATTCGGGTTAAAATCTTTGTTGCGTCAAATCAAAAGTTTAGAAATTAGTATTTATGGATTTAAAAGTATGGTGTGAAATCTCCATCGTGTGTGGCAGACAGGACTGCTGATATGGTCAGGTAAAAGCTGGACTTGAAGGTCATAAAAACTTTTTGCTGTCTTTTGGCTAAAAAAACTTGCTAAAATGAATGCAACTATAAATAGTTTATTATCAACGAAAATTACTTTGCCGTAAACTGAGCATGCACTTAAAAATGTCTATTTTATTTTTTTGGTTCTCTTTAGATATTAATAAAACACAGTGATTAAGTTGTCAAAAGAAACAGATATTTGATTAGATCAAAGCTGAGTACCACTTCGTAAAAGGCAAAGATTATACTCTGTCTTAAAATAGTTATTATTGACGTACAAAGAGAACCGTATTTAAACTGATTATCCGAAGTTCTTTAAAATCATTCACAAAAAGTTATAATTGGGACTTCCTCGACGCTTCGCGTCGGAAGTCCCTATGTTTTTGTGTTTTTTTTTAGTCCCTATGTCCTTATGTTTGTTTTTTTAGTCTCTTCAAGTGAGTCGAAACCGTAATCCACCTCCGGTCGCAGTTTTGTTTAAACCAACCTGCGTACATTTCCACTTGGCCCTGCTGCTGACATGTATATTATAACTTAGAAAAACAGAATATTAAATAAACCGAAGAAAACTTGCTGATGATTATTACAGGTCTGCAGCGGATATGGAAAATATCAAGCATTTGTTATATCGCTATAGGTCTCTTCTATTTTTATCAAACCAGGAAAACAAAACAGCAAAGTTTGCGGTTCAAGTTTGCGGGAGTAAAAAGTCATTTGCGGTTGCGGAAGGGCAAAAACTTACCGCAAACGTACCGCAAACTTGAGGATTTGCGGTTGCGGACCACCTATTGCTATTTTGCGGAAATTGCGGTTGTGAAATAGAGTTTAAATTTGCGGTACTCTACTACCCAGCACTGATGAAAAACCTTTCAACTGCAGCGCTCGAGGGCAAAGAAGTATTGTACTGAACGAACAGTTTCTTTAGCGCTGCATCAGCAGAGGAATTATCATCTATCTTTTTCGCTGGTACTGCTGATAGAAACTCTTCTATCCGTTTTGCAGCAGCATCTTTTTTTGCTTCAGATTGGTTGAACAAACAACCAAAAATTCATCGTTAGTAACAGACTTAACATCATTGTCGCTTTTACCGCTAAGCCTGTTAGCCCCGTGAGTGCACAAAAGCACCTGTTAGCACGTCCCACAGTAGCTCCTGTTAGCACGTTAGTGCACATTAAAAAATCTGTAATCCGTAGCGCCAGCAGGAATTACATAAAAGTGTTTCATTTAACCAAAATCTAACGATTAAAGGATCTATTTTAACAGAACCAAAACTAAAAGTAACTGTAACTAGTAACTTTTTAATGTCTCCAAAGTAACTAGCTCCCACTTTTGTTGCTTTTTTTAAAAAAGTGACTAAGTTACAGTTACTAAAAAAGTAACTAGTTACAGTAACTAGTTGCTATAGTAACTAGTTACTGCCAGTGGCGGATACAGAAAATTTTGGTGGGGGGGGATTTGAAGCACAAAACCTCAAAATTTCGGATGTCTTCATCAGAATTGAGAGTGATTCTTTGGCCGAAATCGGAAATTCAAACGTTTTTTTCGCCCAAAATCAGGTGGTCTCCAAAAAAAAAAAAAAAAAAAAAAAAAAAAAAGGTCTTCACCAAAATCGAGAGTGATTTTTCGCCGGATTCGTTACGTTTAGGTCGGTGGGGGGGGATGCATCCCAAAATGGAGCCGAATTATTCCAAATAGAGGCTGATTTTTTGGCCAAAATCGTTACTTTTAGGCTGGTGGGGGGATGCATCCCCCCCATCCCCCCCCCTAAATCCGCCACTGGTTACTGCCTACCTCTGGATTTTAGTCAACTGGGTTCAGGTGCTGTACTGGCATAATGGTTAAAAACGCCTGTGTTTAAAATTGTCGTGTTTGAACAAAGCTGGTTTCAAATAATCGGACATTCGTTTTACCCAAATCACAAATGATTCCAAATCAATATTTTCTTCATCAGACGAAATCATTTTGTTTGCATTGCATACGATTGAGTTTTAGAGAAATATGGGTAACCTTCAAAGTATAAAGCGGATAGTGCTGGTGAAAAGGAACTGACGGAGGTTCTAGTTTTTTTGATATCACGAAATATGAAAGAGACAAACACTTCGACATAGTTTGAGGGTACCCTCGCGGAAATCCCCAAATGAACTTCATAAAAATCAATTTTTTTAACGGCTTAATCTAAGGCTCAATTTTTTTTCCAAAAGGCGCCGCTATGTTCCAGCATCGGCTTAAAAAGTCTTTCTTTGAGTTTTAGATTAAATCGCTATTTATGTTGTCGTATGCTGGAAGCGATCCCTAATCCTTCGTTTACATTTATTATTGCTTGCTTTGTTTTCTGTTGCAGCTGCTAAAGGCATAAATTACAAACAGCCTTTTTTCAGCTGCCGTTTTGCGCACAATTCATTCGTTTCCTCTTAGCATTGTTTCGTTCTTAATCAGTTTTTGTTTTTTTGCGTTGGAAGAAGGAGCTTTTAATTTTTCACAAGAAGGAGAAACCTCGGTTAAATTTGCGATTGCTTTTTGTTACTTTGATTGTGGAGTTAGCAGGATTTTATTTGTACTTAATAGTACTACTGAAACTCACAATACTTAATAAAAGAGACTATATCCTTGACCACTGTTTTAAATCTAGTTTACCAGGGATCGTAGTTTTAGAAAGCATAGCAAGGCTTGGGCGCTCCGCCAGGCTCTTATGGTTTTCGACCAGGCGCTGTATGAAAAACAAAAACGCTGGATTATCGTTCTGATCCAAGCATCACCATAAAATCAAGTTATATATTTTATTATGCTGGCTTCTCGAAACGTTTGGAAACCTGGCCAACATTAAACTAAAAAGAGTTTACTTGCGGCCAGCTAAACGAAATTTTTGGGCAAAAGAAACTTTTTTAGAGCTTTCTCAATTCAGTCTGCATATCTGCCAGTCCAACCATACAATTTTAGCTCTTCTAAGACGGTTTCATCCCAACCTTAACCGCTCTGGGGCCACGTACTACGGCCTTCGGAAAAACACAAACGTTTGTGTTCGTGAAATTGGCATACAATAGTTGTCGTTACGAGTAAACTTTCCGATTCTTTGTTTCGAAGATTTTTGTTTTTTCCGAATAATCGTAAATATTTCACGAACGAAAAAATCTTCTGCCAAAGATTTTTTTCGTTCGAAAATTTACGAAGATTTGGCATTTTTTCCAAAAATTTTGGTGTTCGCCCGAAAATGTTTTCGTTCGTTACTAACATTTTTTTTCGTTACTTACATTTTTTGTTCGTTACTGAAAATGGCTCAAGATGTTTGTGAATCAGCACAAATCGTCGGATAATTTCACGAAAACTCTAGACAACTCGAAAAATTTTCCGAAGATTTGTTTGCTGGCTATTGCTCTTATGTTGCCGGTTATTGGTAGGTAATAGAAAAGAAAGAACGTGCTACACATTTTTGCTCGTTGTATAATGGCTTAGTTAAATGAATTTGTGAACGAGAAGAGAAATTTTGGAATGACGAAAACCCTATAGTTTATTAGAGGGCGAAACTGATCAAGAGTTTGCAGAATTTACGGCTTTGCATGGATCACCGCCCGTCTTTGATAGCTCTTTATTGTAAGAGTCACGGTTGTTTTTTTTTTGTTTTTTTTTAGTAATGAATATCTTCGAGTAGAGGCAATGCAGTTTAATTTTTTTTCTACTGAAAATGAATTGTCGTCTGTACAATCGATGGAATCAACAACCCACTTCCATTTTTGTTCCACCATGCCTTTTGTCTTGCAGACGGAAAGCAAGATAGTCATAATTCTGACTAACTAAAGGTGGATTTACACGGTACAGAGTTGAAAACGGGTCTACTAGTTCAGGCCCAAATCCGGCCCGAACTCGAATATATAAGCCCAAACTAAAACCTATTTTAAAGCCCAATCATGTCCGAAAAAACACGAAAGTTAAGTTCGATCTGAAATATTTAGCAATGTTGCCAAGTTATTTTGATTATATTTTTGTGCACCTAACATAAAACGTACGTTTCAAGCCCGATTTAAGCCCGACATTTTTGTCAACTTTAGGCCCGAACCCGACTCGAAAAGCCCGACCCAACTTACAAATCTGAAACAGTATCCGCTTTTCGCTCGCGTTTGTACGTTTTTTCTTCATCATGAAAATTTATGTTTCTTTCGTCCGGCTTTTTATATGTCAATTTCCACACTAACCGGACAGTCACAAACTGGACAAAAGTTTTCGGAAAACATTTTTTATAAAGGTGTACAGCTCTATTTTGAAACATCGCTTTTTGAACAGAATTTTTATCAATATGTGGCAGACTACTTAGAGCAAAAATGGACTTATTAAAATGCGGGAGAAAAAGCGGATTCTTTTTCAAGGACAAGCAAAAGCTTAAAAAAAAAAACGGACGAAAATCTAAAACTTTGTAAATTCGTCTTAAGCTTACAAAATTTACTCTTTGCGTTAAATCTGCAACTCATTTTTGATTTAATTTGCATAAATAACTTGACAAAAATTTTAAAACAGCCAAATTAAGTTTAGCCATTTTAACCAAAATACCGCTGGCGCAAAGCGGAAGAAATAACAATTATTTGTTGTTGGTTGTCAACCATATAGTCCATTATTTAATAATTGTTATGAGTTTAATGGCAATTTTTATTCCTGTTGTCCATATTTATACGTGTTGTCCGTAATGTTCATATTTAATGGCAATTTTTATTCGTGGTTGAATGCAAAAGTTAAGCAAGTTGCTTTTATGGACATGAAAACGATCATTTTTCAGAATTCTTTCTAGAACTTTTTACGAAGATTTTTGAAGCTACAACTTTGTTTTGGAAACTAATTATGGAATATACGAATCGGAAGATTTTGTAGTTGTTACATTTTTTCCGAGAAAATGTCGATCACGAAGAAAATGCAGTCATAATTTTACGAAGAAAAATTATTTCAAACTTTCAAAAAGTGTTCATTAAAATCTCTTCTGAATCAAAATTTGAAAACCGAATGACTTCCGAAATACGAATGTTGGAGTTTTTCTAAAGAACAGAGTATGTGGCTTTAGACTACGGTTCCTTTCGTAATTGTAAAAGTTTTTTAAAATCAAGCGGTAAAATTCCTTGAAAAAAGCGTGATTGAATGATCAGTTTGTTGAACGGCTCAAGCTAAGGCTCCAGTTTTTATTGATATCAGTAAATATGTAAGAGACAAAAATTTTGACATAATTTGGAGGTACCACCCCTGGAAAACTCCCCAAATGGACCCAAAAACAAATCAATTATTTCGAATGGCTTGAGCTAAGGTGGTAGTATTTTTGGATTTCAGTAGATGTTTAAGCAACAAATTTTTCTACATAGGCTGGGGTACCAATTTATTCTCTGGAACCCTCCCAAATGGATCTCCTCAAAATCACTTTTTGAAATTTTAATTTAACAATATTGATTTTAGTCAACTGGGTTCATGTGCTGTGCTGGCATAATGGTTAAAGGCGCCAGTGTTTGAAATTGTCCTGATTGAACAGAGCTGGGTTGAAATACTTAGTTGGACATCCGTTTCAACCGAACCACAAATGATTCAAAATCAACATTTTTTTTTCATCTGTTATGAAGTTGTGCACCTGCATTACTGGAGGCGCTACATGACGTCGTCTGGAGCAGACGCGCCCAAAACTGGTGATGACAAAGTTTAATACGTGATTTTAATAATTGATTTTTGTCATGTACACGCATGTGCTGCTTTGGCTTAGTGATTAAAGGCGCCAGCATATGAAATTGTTGTAATTAAATATACCTGGGTCGATCATCTATGTGGTAATTGGTTCTCTCACTTCAAAATCATATGGAACCCAGCATGTTTTATTTCTTGTTTGATTTGAACAAAATCTTTTTTAATGTTTTTTTTTGATGTCAGACATGACCAGAGGGTATTAGGTTTCATTCTCTGTGAAGATCCCCCGAATTGACTTTTGTAACGAATTAAGCTATAGGGTGCTAGTTTTGCTGATATCAGTAGATATTTAACAGACAAATACCTGGACATGGTTTAAGGATACCACCTTTCGGAAATCCCCACATGAACCTCACAAAAAACAAACTTTTTGAACAGTTTAGGCTAAGGTTTCAGTTTTTTTTAGCTTTCAGTAAATATTTAACGAGCAAATATTTTGACTTAATTTGGGGATACCATCCACTTGGAAACCCCCCAAACGGAACACCCCAAATCACTTTTTTAACAGTTAAGCTATGGTGCTAAGTTTGCTTTTTTGATATGAAGAGATATTGAATTGAAAAATATTTTGACATAGTTGGGGGGGGTACCAATCACCCGAAGCCCCCAAATGGACTCCCTAAAAATCAATTTTTTAAACGGCTTAACCTAGAGCGCTGTTTTTTTTATAGTAGTAGGTATTTAACAGACAAATACGTGGACATAGTTTGGGAAATCACCTCCCCCAGAAATCCTCAAATAAACCTAAAAAACACAGTGCATTGAACGGATTAAGCTAAGGCTCCAGTTTTTATTGACATCAGGAGATATTTAGGAGACAAAAATTTTGGCATAGTTTGGGGGTACCACTCTTCCGGAACCTTCCCAAATGGATCCCCCAAATCCAATTTTTTGAACGGCTTGAGCTAGGGCGCTAGTTTTTTTGATATCAGTAGGTGTTTAAGAGACAATTTTTGTTACATAGTCTGGGTATACCAACCCCCCGAACTCCCCCAAAAATCACTTTTCGAAAGTTAAATTTAACAATATTGATTTTAGTCAACTGGGTTCAGGTGCTGTGCTGGCATAATGGTTAAAAACGCCTGTGTTTAAAATTGTCGTGATTGAAGAGAGCTGGTTTCAAATACTTAGTCGGACATTCGTTTTACCCAAATCACAAATGATTCAAAATCAGCATTTTTCTTCAACAGATAAAATCACTTTGTTTGCATTGCATATGAGTGAGTTTTAGAGAAAATGGGTAACCTTCAAAGTGTGTAGCGGGGAATGCTGGTGAAAAGGAACTGGCGAAAGTCCCGTATTCTTTCCTACGGGAAAATGAACATCTAGTTATTTTAGCTGTAAAATACCCTGATAGTTAAACAAGCGAAACATTGACGGTAGTTGTTAAGTCATGACAATATAATGTGCGAAATTTAAAAAATGATAAACACTGTTTTTTGACCATCATTCGCTTTAAACTGTTTAGGTACAATATTCCAATTTTGACGAAGCAAACTGCTGAAGAAACTGCGCCTTTTAAAAAGATCATTTTTGTCAAAAACTGCAACCTACAGTGGTAGTTTATTATTGTGTCATTTTTGTAGTTACCAATAAAGTATCAAATTGGTGTAGAAAGTTGGTAAAAATGAAGACGATGAAACCTTTTGAACAGACTTCATAATTAACTGCATAAAGCATATAGTCACTGTTTGAAACCAACTCAACAATGCACTTCCGGTTTTACCTCTTCGCTATTATGACGAGTTTTTTTACACAAAGCTTAAAAAATCGCGATTTTACTCAACCTCACTGACTGATAACGGAATTCAGTCAAAAATGCGGTCTTGAATTATACAAGCTTGTTAAGTCTTTGGCACTTAGCTTTGGCCTCGCTTGTAAGCGTTGTATACTCGGCCGTGGAAATATTAATATATTAATTTTAATTAATTTTTACCTAGATTTTGGTGTATTTTTGATCAAATCTTGCCTTAAAATTTGCATGCAAGCGCTTCACACTGCTATGAGAATGGTAGTTGCTGTAATTTATCAGACAGTATCATTGGCTCCTCTTTATTCTCCCTCAACAGCATGAATTCATATCATACTAACATAATTCGAAATATGTTTCAGAGAAAATATAACTTTTGACCAGGAACCAAAATTTTTGTTGAAAAATTAATACCCTCAATGGAGCGAAATATGGAACTGGTTCAACAGTCACTAAAAAAATCAAACGGTTTTTTTTATTTATCTATCAAAATAAGCTATCAGTGCTGGTCGAGTGGATACATTCACTGCGGCTAAAATAGAAGCTAGCTTGGGTTGGATGCCTGAATGAGTCAAATCAAAGATCTTAAAAGCAGATGAATACCCAGTCAGAAAATTTATCGTCGGACCAATAATGTTTTATCATTGCGACATGATTCCCCAACAATGGCCAGCCAATAAAATTCCAACTTAAACCCAGTAATAACATTATTGGTGTATGACCGGAAACTTAACACTTAATCATTATTGGGCCAATGATGATTAATAAACAATAAGCCAACCATTAAATAATACGATACCCCAATGTTGGAACGTCAATGGCTACCCAACCAAATGCCAATATTGGCATACGACGGGAAATGAAACGTCGGTCCAATAATGGCCCAATAATATTCAATAATTTAGCGCCAACAATAATGCAACAGTAAGACAATATTGGCAAGCCAATAGTATGCCAACCTAAATTCAGTATTGGCGTATGGAATTTGATTGTGCTCGGCCCAATGATATTGAATCAACTAAGCGTATTGTAGTACAATGATATCCCAATAATGGCAAATCATTGGTCACTTAACCTAAATCCATTATAGGCTCAATGATATTAAATGAGTAGAAAGCCAACTATAACCCAATAAAAACCTAATGATATTTGAGCAGTACTTTATCACCTATTATAGCTGGGTCATTATTGCCCCAATGATAGGCCAAGTATCTGTCCCAATGATAATCACGCAGTAGTTGAATATCAGATGCTGGTTTATTGCTCCAGTAAAACGCCAAAAATACAATAAAAATATCGACATTATAACACAACAAAAACAGAGCCAAACATGCAATCAATAATATATATAATCATTAATAGCAATCAATAACAATTTCATTATACTATATGGGCTCAATGATGTTAAATGAGTAGAAAGTCAACTTTAACCCAATAAAAACCTAATGATATTTGCGCAATACTTTATCACCAGCTATTACTGGATCACTGTGGTAGTAGTGTATAACTGAACAGTGCAATCCATGTACCGGTAAACAGTGTAGTATTTTAATGGATACTAATGTAATGATCCAACAGTGCAATTAATCTATATTCAGGTGTAACTTTAGCGCAACAGATACCGGTATAACTAAACCAACAATCAAGAAGTTCGGCTTTGCTCCAAAAACAAAAACGTTCTTTTCCAGCAACCGCGATCGCATAATCTGGTACAAAGCCCACCATGATCACGTTATTTTATCCTTTGCTAAGACGCTTTACAATAATTACGGTATCTTTACATCGTATCCTCGAGCAAGCACAAAAAGAATTTCACTGGTGAATTGGACAACCGAAAACTCCTAAATAGGTTCGGATTCGTGCAAATGCTTAGTGCTCATTGCAAAGAACAGTGTAGGGATTATCCTATTGTTCGCGTCAAACACAGTACAGTGACAGGAAACTATAAATATTGCAACTGCAAAAACAACAATAATGTAATCGATACTGCACCAGCATAAAAAAACCGATAACGCTTTGGATATCGGAATGAGAAACTACAGTAAAGCAACGAATTGAAACCTGCCAGCAAAATTAACGAACTATATTGAATTGCAGTTACCGGTGCATATGCGATATATACATATGCAATAGCTACTTGTGTTTTAAGTCAATGTTGTAATAGATACTGGGATTACAAACCACAAATGCAATAGATACCGGCATAATACTTTAACAATGCAATGATTTACAGTCTGACGCTAAGGTTTTCAAACTGTGTGCCGCCAGAGGTCGCATTTGGGCTGCGAAAATTTTTCTAACAGTTGCGTATTGAAATGCAGCAATTCTCTAATAATACAGCAGCGTAACACACATACTAGCATAATAAAACAACGCTACAGTTGATATCTGTATAATAAAGCAACAAAAGCAAATAGACAGAAGCCATAATTCAACAAAGCAATAAAAATTAAAAAGCACACAATGGTGGCGCAACAAAGATCTAATACGTACAGTTGTACACTATACAGTACATCTAATCAGTTTCATACTACAATATCGTGGAAGAGTCGCGGGGTATTTTTTTTTTTTTAAATATTGTTTCAACTAATCAAAAACTTGAAATGATTGCAAGTTTATAAGTACAATCATAAATCCATAATAATATCAATACAGTTCAAAACAAAAAGCCTTTAACCAGATCAAATTTTTCGGGAGTTAAATGGTTTAAAATGGTCTTTAGTTAAGACTAACCAAACAAAATTTTCGTTTTTAAATATTATTTTTCACAATCGTGTAGCCTTTTTGGCATTATTACTATACCCTCTTATCTTAAACCAATATTTCTATACCCATTATTTCCATTGTAATGAGTATCGAATAAATGAACAAAACGCTACCTAGCATAATATCTTTGCAAAAGCAATAGAGCTATTGATGGGAAAACGCAAAGAAACGAACCCAGACTGAAGATGCACCTGACTTTTGGATATGATTCATAAAAGTTGAAACAATCAGCGCTTTCAAAAATTAGTCAAACATATTCTAAAACCAACCATACCAAAAACCAATGCTGAAACTGATTTGATGTGGCACGTCTTTTCATATTTGGGCTATGGCATAAAAACTATACCAAAAAATCAGCAATCACGAAATGTTTTAGGAGGGCATTTTTTTTATTTGGGCCATGACAGGTTGTAATGCTATTGAATTTCAAAGACTGCTAGTGGTATTTTCCAGCCAATTCCATAATGCTCTAGTGTTTGCTGTCTTGGTTGTTGCAAGAAAATCAGTTACAAAAACCTTTATTTCATTACTTAATAAATTAGAAATGCATACAGTACCACAAAAAGGAATCGTTTATAGAATATGCTTCATAGTTGTTTTTGTGCTGCTAAAAAAAGTTTTTGAAACAGAAATTTGAAGCAAAATAATTTTGAATTTAACTTAATTTTCTCGAAAAGTCGTACAAATGTTTGATCGCTAGGTGCGCTGTGTTACCAGGCAGACTTTAGGTTTGTAATTCATCTTTGTCTTACGCCTCCTTTGAAAATGAAATTTTTCATGCCTACTCCATAGGACTGAGCAATGAGCATGAGTATTAAGCATACAATAATACCATGCTTCCCAACTTATGGGTCGCGACTCAAAGTTGGGTCGCATAAGAATATTCTTTTTTGGGTTGCTTGTTTTTTTATTGTGTCCATCTACAAAGAGTGAAATTTGCAGAATGCAACAATAAAAAATGATTGACTAAACCCGCGGAAATTTGTGTATTTCCGAAGAGAAGACCTTTTTTTGGTCTTCACCTCACATTCCGCGAACTGGTTTGAGAAAAATTCTGGTTGTCTATGGGTCGCAAAATTTCACACATTCGGCTTTTTTCTATAAGTATGAGTCGCTTTGAAAAAAGGTTGAGAACCACTGCACAATAAATACACTAACCTTTTTTCTATTCATAAAATCATTTCACAACAAACAATGAATTTTGAAAACGTGCCAAATGCCCTATTATGACAACAGCCACAAGGGTGTGAATATGCCAAAACTCGATTATGAAAAAATATCCCCCAAAATCCAAAATAATTGCGTTAATTGTTATTAAACCTTTTAAAACAATTTAAATCATGAAAAATTTGATCTGATACTAAGAGCTACGATGAAATAAACAACAAAAACCAATCAAAATCTTGAAAAACAAAAGATAGGCCATAGTCAGTGCAGCAACCTGGAGAATGACTAAGAAGGCTTTAGCGTTCTCTTCCTTAGCCAAGCCACTTAAAAGTCTTAACCCAAAAAATGCAAGTGTTTAAACGTGTTTGGGATATGAATAGAATGGGGGTTGAATGAACTGACCAATTCAATTCAATTTTAGCAACCCTCTACCCACTTGACCTGTGATGCAATTAATCGAAAAACAAAGTTATCGGAAAAAAAAATTATTCATTTTGTCATCGCTCGTTCCATCCGCCTTCCCAGTCGGGCAATTGAACAAAGATGATTTGCAAATGCTTTCCAATGTCAGTCACGTTTGCTGCATGGCACTTAGTTTCTTGCAGAGATCCTGCAAAGCAAAGAAAAAGAGTAACTATATAACGAAATTGAATGCAATTACTATATTACAGATTTTTTATAATTACCAAAATTGAAATAACCGATTTCTGTCATTGCAGTGGTTATACGTATATCTAAGGTGTTTCTAAATTTCAGTTTTCTAACTTCAGCCCGGTTTTGAGTTGCACTCATTATTCATGTGAACTATTTTATAAGAACATGAGACTCATTTTTGTCTGAAGTTTAAGAACAAATTAAGAGCAATGGCAGCCGTAGTAGTAAAAAAATTAAGAACAAACGAAAAAGAATGAATTTCAACTCTAAAAAAAAATCTGCAGTGACTCACAACGACAAGATTTTAGTAATTTTCCAGTAATTGCCACCAAAATTGCATCGATTCCGAAGTTACAGAGTAGTGTTGGAAATTCGCAATCGAGAAAAGTTTTGGCTGTGGTTCAAATAGAAAAAAAACTCGCACATTCACTTAATTCCATGCTTTTACAATGCTGCTTGAGCAGCAAAAAAGCGTTTAAAATTAATATTAGAGCTGAAAATTGACAAAAAATGAACAACAGGCAGTCTTAACTCAAATTTTACTGGTTTTTATAAATAACATAGTGCATTAAAAAATTAATGAGTTGCAATTACTGCTACTGCGTTTCGCGAATCAATAAATAATATAAAAAAGTCTTAAGAACGTGCGCGCAGTTGCATTAGTGGCTAAATCCCAATAACGATTTGGGCGATCCTCACACGGGGCATGCAATTAGTGAGTTCGCACTCAAAGAGTCTCAAAACGTAATGCTTTATTATCCACAAGTAGAATACTATTAATTAATAATTGTAACATAAAGCAAAGCAGCGTTATATACAGGGTGGGCCATAAGTCGCGCACCACAGAATTACGTGAATTGTGATGTCAAACAATATAAAATCTGCGGGGTGAAATTTTTCCCCTTTCATTGGGTGTAAAATACGGGTTCTTTTGTAGAATATAATGAAGCATAGTTTGTGCGTAAGTACTAAGTAGTTTATCAGAATTGTTTTTAATGCTTTGGTGCGCGACTTACGGCCCACTATGTAGCGAGTAAACAAGGAAAAGCGAGAACAAAAACAACATTAACTAAGTTCCTTTTGCCTCGCAATATCCGTTCATTAAGCAATACCACCCATAACAATGAGCAATATTTGCCAATAACCGGATACGGCAGACAATTACACAAGGACAAATATTAAATTCACTCGCTCACCACAAACCCTTGGTAAAACAAATATTTCGACAACAATCTTTTGCTCCGATTGAAACACAGAAACAAAAACTTTTGATCTGAAAATGCCAATATAATTTTTGGATTTTGCAACTTACATTATCTTGACCAGAAATTTGACACACTATCCGAAATATCAAATCTACACCCTAACTTATCCCAATGCAATATTTTTTAAAACAAATTTTATACCAGCACATGTATGAACAGTTCGACAAATTTTTCTCAAAATCTAAGAACTAAATCAAACAATGTCTGCCTTAGCAATTAGCATGGAAAAAGATACGTACTCAAACAAAATTTAAAAACAAAAAATCAAATTCTAATAAATTTATAAGTGATATTACAGAGTCTAACTTTACGATGACTTCACATTGAAAACTCATAATAATTTAGTCAACTCTATGCTTTCCAAAACATTAAGGGTAATGTTTAAAGTCAAACAACTATTTACCAAAAATCATCTACTTCTTTTGCACATTACGCTTTTTTTAGTTCATTTTAACAGCTTGGAGGTCATTCGCTCTCAAACTTTAAAGGTCTCTAAAAGTTATCAAAATTATCAAGTAACGTCAATCAAAAAGCTTTGAGGAGTTTTAACAGTTTTTCTCTTTATTATGAAATAACATACAGCGATCTTTAAAATTCCAGCGACTTTGTTACATCAGCCAAACTTAGCATTATCCACGGCCAAAAATAAGCACGGATTTTACAACTATTCGTATTCTGAGAACGCAATTTAGCAGTGCGACCCAATGGCCAACATATTAGATATTGTACAGTATATTGTATTACATCCATTATTCAGCACAAAAGTTTTCTTAATAAAAAGGTTCAAAAACTTTGAAGAGCAAGTAGAAGATTTTTCAACGTCATCAGCGACAGTTTAGTAAAAATACTCGGCCATACAGCTTAAATCTAATAAAGCCATTAAGCTCAAGTACTTCAACGTGTAAAATGTTGCAGTAATCCGATAAGTTTTACTCTTCCACTCTTCTGTTATGCCAATTCATTGTGAGAATTTAACGTACAATTTGAAGGTCCATTTAAGCGCTAATTGTCCAACATGGTATTGCCAAGTTTGGCATATTTTATCTTTTCTTATATTTGCCTACCGGTACTCTTTGATTATGTCTAGCTGGAGTACTTCGCAATAAAGATTTTAAAATTTTAAGGAACCCATTTGGCATGGTCTCCTCAATGTGGCCAATTTAATTTGTTATCTTTAATCTTTGATTCATATTAACTTATCCAATAGATTTAGGTTGTTTAGCTTTTGTAGTTAATGGGGAGAGGTGCCAACACAACCGGAGCACCCCTATGGTATGAGATCCTCACTTTTTTTCAAATTATATTTTTACCGATTTTTAAAATTTTATTTGTCTAGCTTGAGTGGTTAAAACTTTTGAAGGACCCCTTGGAGGAGGACTCTCCAATTGTGGCACTTCAAATTAGTGATATTTTATTTATCTATTTTGATTTTATCTTTCTTTTATTTTTGCCTACTCTAAAAGTTTCATACGTCGAGCTTGAATGCTTGATATGTTTGAATTCTGAAGGACCCCCATTTTGGTGCCACAAACTTTTTGTCAAATTTTATTTTTCCTTCATGTTTTCTTGTGTATCCTGAAATTGTTATGTGTCTAGCTTGCACAAGTAAAAAGTGTGAATTTTAGCATCCTCATTTGAGGGGTACTCCCATTGTGGTACTACCAAAGTTTGTCAAATTTTATGTTTTCATATTTTCCTATTCTGAAAAATTTATCAGTCCAGGGTGAGTGGTTCAGTTTTGAATTTTGGCGTCCTCGTTTGAGGGGGATCCCTTTATTTTGGTACCCCCAAATTTTGTCAAATTTTATCTTTTCTTTGTTTTTGCTTATCCTGAAAATTTCATGTATCTACCTTAAAAGGGTAAAAAATTTGAATTTTGGAGGGTCCGTTTGGGGGGGAAACCCCCCCATTGTGCTCCCTTAATTTCTGTTAGGTTTAGTTTATTTTTAATATGTACCCATTCCGAAAATTTGATTTATCTAGCTCCAACGATTTAAAAGTTCAAAACTTTGGAGGGCCGGTTTGAGAGAGATCCCCCAACCTGGCACCCCCAATTTCATTCGGGTACTAGTCCTCCCTGATGTCTTCAATCGCTCAAACTTTGAATACAGTGCTTTAGCGGTTTAAAAGTAAATAGCCGGAGAAGAATAAGAAAAAAAAAAGTAAAAGAAAAGAAAAAAAAGAAAAAAATAGTATCAAGTTGGGGTAAACGAACATAACCAAAAGAAAGACAGTTGATAGTGTGCTCAAAAATCACAAACTATTTTTCATCAATATCGGTAATTACCGAGATGTAGTGGTTTAAAATCGCCCACTTTCTGCCCACTTTTGGCCTGGACAATTTGGGTCACATGACCGGGCACCCTCAAACTCGGTTTGCATAAAGCATTCATAAGCACACACATTGTGTACGAATTTCAGTTTTGCACGTCAAGTGGTTTTGGAATTATAAGCAATATAATAACTTTTCAAGTCAAAAATTTTGGGTTTTTTATGTTTTTTTGGGTCTCAATTCACGATCATGTGACCTAGGCTCGCCAAAATTGGCACACAAAACGCTATCATTAATTGCTATGTTGAGTCCAAATTTCAAATTTCTAGGTTTTACCGTTCGTTAGTTATGAGCAAATCAATTCTCATCTGCTAAAATTCGCAAACAAAACCAACGGTACTACGCGCTCGCGCGAAGTCCCAATTATGGCCGGTGGTTTTTCGAAACGTAAACTTCGCTATGAAATGCAAAGTTTTGACGAAAATTTGTTCGCAACAACGACACTTGTTTTCAAACTTCATGTTTCTTGAAATAACGTGCCTTGCTCTCAGATGTACCATAATTTAATTAATTATAGTATTAAAAGTTAATTAAATTATTGAACAGATTAAAAAATTGCTATAATTTCAAGCGCAATAACGACAAGAATATTTAATCATTGAATTCTCACGCCATAATGAAACTATGTGATTATTTTGGCTTCTATGCTAAATTATTGGCCGAAAACAATTAAAATTGAGCAGTCGCGTTTGGCTTTTGATTGTGCAGCATTAATTTCAAATAACAACGCCTCTCAGAGACATAATACGATAAGTGGTCCAATGCAACCTGTTTGAAAGGTAGAAGCTTTTGAACACTAGTAAAAGTTTGAAGTCAGGAGTACCCGAAAAGTTGCAATCTTGGTATTCATTAGGGTCAGTCATTGACTTTTGAGGTCGTTTTATTTGATGGCTAAGCTACGATCCATAAAAATTTAGGATCAGAAACATTTATTGCATTTATTGACCAAGTTCATTAGAGTCGTAGCAAATTTTTGAGGTCAAAAATTTAAAGTTAGTTGACAGGTGTATATTATTTGTCTAGGTTTGTAAGAGACAAAGAAAATTTTAAATCAGAAATTTAGAATCCTTAGGATTCTGTTAAACTAACCCTAAAGTTAGGCTTGCCCTTTTTTCGAATCAGAAAAGCGGGACAGGGCCGGAAGCCATGAAGTTCTGGAAACAAAAGTACAGGCTGCTGGAGGTAGTTTTTCGGAATTTTTCGAAAAAAAAAAGATATTTAACTGTTTCGCGACGGCGAAATACAAACGGCAATATACCGTTCCATACGGTGGTTTGCATATAAATTTATCGCGTTACAAAGTAATGCTATCAGCATGTATTTTTAATGGGCAATAGAGCGAACAGCTACAGTAATTATCAATAGAATGTTTGCTGTTTCGCTGCAACCACAAACGTTGCGCTAGTCTATCACCTTCATGTTATATCATTGAGAAACAAATTTCAAGAAAGAAAAAGGGACTTGAAGTTTGAAATTTGGTCAATCATACCAAACTTTATAATGGCAGATGTAAGACATATTTTTTTGTTCTGAAAAAACTCTTCAAAGTACCTAAATTTTATTAGTTCTGAAAGAAGATCTACAACCGCTTTTTAAACAAATTTTTTAGCAAAATGATGATCAAAGTCTAAGCTTTAGTTTAGAATTTCATTTTTGAGTTTGACAAAAAGTTTCGCTGACATAAAATGGCCTTAAATTGCAATGAAATTCTGATTTTTCATGAACGGCAAAGACGCGAGGTCTTGACTTTTTTGCTCTTTTTACTCATTATGGCAACGTAGCAATCGAAGCATGATGGCCGTTGGCTAGACAATTTACTGTGCTATCTGAAAAACTTTGAAACTTCAAAATAGGATAAAAATTGGTGATATTACGCGTCAGTGGCGGAGTTCTCGAGTGCACATTTTGAAGTACTTGGCCTTCGCCTTGAAGCTCAAGTCCTTGGCTTCAAAGCCTACAAGTCTTCGAAACTGTCCTGTCCTCGGCTCGAGGACATCATTATTTTTGGAATCCTATATACCTCCCCTAAAAGCATCTTCCAAAAGGTACATTTTCTTGAAAAACACTTGGCCGAAACTTAATAAACCCGACTGTACATTTCCCTGAATGTGCACTTACCAGAAATTACATTTTCCAGAACATGCTTTTGCCAGAAATTACTTTAGCCCGAATAAAAACTTGCCAGAATTTACATTTCCCCGAAAACTTATTTTTCCAGAATTTACACTTGCCAGAATCTATATTTGGCCGAAATTACATTTCCCCGAAAACTTATTTTCAACAATCTACACTTGCCAGAATTTACATCTGGTCGAAATTACATTCCCCGAAAACTTATTTTCCACAATTTACACTTGCCAGAATTTACACTTGGCCGAAATTACATTTCCCCGAGAACTTATTTTCCAGATATTCTAGACATTTGCTCAAAATTTCGTTATTGATAGAATTTACACTACGTAATATGTAATGATGCTTGTTCGTTTTCAAAAATTATTAAATTATGCGTAGAATACAAAAAGCAAAATAGGCCTTTTTTTCACGTTTTGTTAACTAATTTTAACAAATAACGTTAGGCTTCAAATGTTTTTGGTTTTTGACAAAAATAAGTGACCATTTCAGAACAATTCTTCCGAAGTTTGTGATGATATTTTGATGTGTTTTGAAATTATTGGTGATATTATCGTATTTCGATAGTATCTGAAATTCACAAAAATATCAGCAACACAAGCGTTATATATTTGAAGCATTTTAGTTAGCGCGTAGCCAAAATTCTGCAATGGAGGAAAAGGGGCTGTTTCGTGGGTCTGGTCGCGGAGCTTCCAGCCACCGGAGGCCATTGGGGTCTGCGGGCAGAGCGCCTAGCCGCTGGAAAATTTTGTAATTTTTACAAAACTGACTTAATTTTAGTCCTATTTTTAAAAAAATCAATGCTTTAAAGTGTGGCATAGAAATTAGCCGGGCATTAACTTGATTAAACTGGTTACAGAAATGGGCTCTGAAGAAAGTGGCTATAGACGGTAAAATTTTAGTCTGTATTTACATGCTGTTAAATCATAAAATCTTAGTTAAATAACGCTTACCTGGGGTAGTCTGTTTCGTGAATAGTTTAGAGAAAGATAATTGTGGGGGGGAGGGGAGCGGGCTAATGGAACGAAATTTGAAAGAAGTGATTGACCAAATTTGAAAAAAGTTGTTGGTAAGTAGCTGATATTGAATAGCCTCCTGCCTATTCCTAAAGTTTCAATATTTTTTGATGAATACCCTTGTTTAGCATTTTTCAACGAGCGATCAAATTTGATGGTTTATTTGGCGATTTTTCAAAGTTTTTTCCGATTTGTGTATTTTATTTCTGACAAATTATTTCCCCCAAAATGAATGTTTCAATAGATGCTTTAAATCATTTTTAATCCATTAGAGTGCAAAAAAGCTGCTGTCCCAAAAAGCTTTAGCCCCCCCCCCCCCCTGCGCTACTGACCATAGTGCAGAGTTGCATGTATGAAAAGACAAAACTGAAATTTTCCGGCCATTACGCTCGCATATGGCGTACTGTTTTGCTTTTATGGAGCTCGCTAGGTGAGCGTTATCTCAAATTAGTTAAACAATAAAAATAATAAAATACTCGTATTAATAAGTTTGGAGAATTAAAAAGGTACCGTACGGAACTGTCATTTTGATTGGAGATACATGACACGCCTTGAGGGAAACCTTATTTAAAGCAAAAATTAATATGTTTCACTGACACCAATGCGTAAATCCGTGAAATTGTTCAATTCGAAATGTTGGCGTGAGACTGGCCTCAAACAAATATTAACTCAAATTTCTCTGGTTAAGCACATAGCAGAGAACTCTTAACAGCAGGAAATTTGAATTTTTAACCTATGCAGTTGCTGTCCAGCTACAGTACCTCAGCAACGACAATCTCAACAAGACCATTCATTTTACGCTGCTGATTACATTGCAGTACGTGGTCAGTTTTTGCTAGAGCAAGGCTCAACGTGAAGGAATCACTTATCTTTTTATTACCTTCGCATGAACTGCGAATGAAATGTTCCGAATTGTAGGAAATGTGTATGGCGAAAATTGACATCATAAGGAGGTATCCGCAGGAGTGGCTTTCTTTGTAGATTTGAACTAAAAACTCAATGAAGCTTGTCACGGGAGTATACGCCATTGCTGCTTTTTCGTGTGTCTGTAAGCTTAAGTGCGAAATCTTTTGTCGAGAAATGCAACAAGTGTTGTTTTGCTGGCTTTGCATTTGATGTAGATTTTGGCTGCTTCGTACTACAGCTGCTAAATTTTTTTCGCGAACGCAAGACGAAATGGAACGTGATATTACAAGCGATATCTCGGAACTTCGCTTCATTATCCAACTTTTGCTTAACTGCATTAAGCATTAAATTAGTGATCTGGTTGCTTTGAATGAATTTGTAAAAAATGCAGTCGTTTATAGTCAGATCAATAATTTAAATGCGCCCCTTCAAATTTTGTTTCACTAACTTAAATATTTTTGTGGTTATTCGAGTCCAAAATTTAAATCTCTCGAAGTTATCAAAAATAATCGAGAACGTCATTCAAAAAGCTCGCATAACAGTTTACAATACAACGTCAAATCTCAGCACTTTTTACGATTTCTTAAACAGTTTTTCACTCCACTTGAAATAATATAAAGCGGTCATTAAAATTCCAGCGACTCACAAGTAAATTTCGTTACATCAACGAAACTTAGAGTCATATATGATTCTGAAAACGCTCTTTCGCATCGCAATTCAACATATTACAGTATTGGTATACCGGTTGTTTCGAAATTAAAGCTCCTTCCTCAACAGCATAAACTAAAATAAAAAAGTGCTAAAATTATACAAATTTAAACGGGCATTTATTTAAGTTTTTATTAAATCGTTTGTATTTTTGCCACGTCTACTTCATTCTCGAATGGTATAATTTGACAAATTGTAAACAAAGGAAAAGAATCAAAATTTATTTTCCTTAGTTAGTGCTTCACTCACAAGTTGTCACAGGTCGATGAGAATAACTTGGCAAACTATCCCAGTTTTCTATACGGCCTTTAATTAACACGATCTTTCGGGCTAATTATTGTCCATTATGTCATTACCAAGTTTAGCATGTTTTATCTTTTTCTAATGTTATCCTAGCAGTACTCTTAAAATTTGATATGTCTAACAGGAATACTTTGCATTTAAGATTTTAAAATTTTAAGGGGCTTATTTGGCATGATCTCCTCAATGTGACCTACAAAACTATGTAATCTATTTTTGATTTGTATATTTGACACGTTTAGATTTTCTAGTAAATGGGGGGAGGTGTCAGCATAATTAGAGGACCTACCTATTTTGAAATTTTTATTTGTCTAGCTTGAGTGGTTAAAATTTTTGAGGGACCTGTTGGAAAAGAAGTTTTTGATTGTGCACCTAGTCATATTATAATTACCTATTCTTATTTTCTTTTTCTTTTACATACGCCTATTTTGAAAATTTCATCAGTCTAGTGTAAATGGTTAAACTTGAATTTTAGCGTTCTTGTTTGAGAAGGATCTTTTCATTTTGATACCCCCGAATTTTGTCAAATTTTATCTTTTCTTCATACCTGCCTATCCTGAAAATTTCATGCGTCTAGCGTAGGTGGTTAAAAACTTTGAATTTTGGTGGCCCGTTTTGAGAGTGACACTCTCATTGTGGTATCCCCAAATTTTGTCATATTTTATCTTTAACTTGTATTTATCTATTCTGAAAATTTCATCCGTCTAGCGTGAGTGTTAAAAAGTTTGAATTTTGGCAATCCAGTTTTAGGTAGATCCCTTTATTTTGGTACCCACAAATTTTGTCAAATATTATCTTATTTTCATAATTATCAACTCTGAAAATATCATGAGTCTAACGTGTGTGGTTAAAAGTTTTAAATTTTGGCGACCTCGTTTGAGGAGCACCTTCCATTTTGGTACCCCAAAATTTGGTCAAATTTTATCTTTCTTTTATATTACTTATTTACCTTTAAAATTTCAAGTGTCCAGCTTAAAAGGTTGAAAAGTTTGAATTTTGGAGGGCCTAGTTTGGGGAGAACTCCCATTTTGGAAGCCCAATTTCTGTTATGTTTAGTTTATTTTTAATATCTACCCACTTCGAAAATTTGATCCATCTAGGTTTAACGATTTAGAAGTTCAAAATTTTAGCAGCTTTGTTTGAGGCCGGGATCCCCAATTTTGATACCCCAAAATTTTTGTTAGAATAAGTTTCTTTCCTTAATGTTTAGTTACCTTAAAAATTTCACGTGTCCAGCTTAAAAGGTTAAAAAAGTTCGACTTTTGGAGAGCCTTGTTTGGGGAGAACTGCCATTTTGGAACCCCAAATTTCTGGTATGTTTAGTTTATTTCTAATATCTACCCATTTCGAAAATTTGATCCATCTCGCTTTAACGATTTAGAAGTTGAAAATTTTGGCTGCCACGTTTCAGGGAGATCCCTAACTAAATACCCCCAAATTTTGTCAAATTTTATTTTTTCATCGTTTTTGCCTACTCTAAAAATTTCATGTGCCCATAACGTGTATGGTTAAAAAGTTACAATTTTGGCGGCCCCGTTTTGGGGGGACCCCCAATTTTGGTACCTCCAAATTTTGTCAAATTTTATCTTTTCTTTATGTTTACTTACCTCAAAAATTTCGTGCCCTGGCTTAAAAGGTTAAAAAATTTGAACTTTGGAGGGTCCGTTTGAAGGAGAACCCCCCATCATGGCACCCCCAATTTTTGTTAGGTTTGATTTATTTTTAACACCTACCTATTCCAAAATTTTGGTCTATCTAGCTTTAACGGTTTAAAAATTCAAAATTTTGGAGGGCTCGATTGAGGGGGATCCCCTTAACCCGACACCACCAATTTCATTCCCGCACTAGTCCTCTATGATATCTTCAATTGCTCAAACTTTGAATACAACGCGTTCATCGGGTTAAAAGTAGATAGCCGGAGGAAAAGAAAAAAAATAAGAAAAAAAGTAAGCATTTTTGCACAAATTTCAGCTTTATACGCCAAGTAGTTTTTGAGTTATAGTCGAATTAATCAATTTTCAAACCAAAAATTGCATTTTTTCGGTTCTTTTGTGTCCCAATTTACGATCACGCGATCTAGGATCCCCAAAGTTGGGACACAGGACACTTTCATTAATTTCCATGTTGAGTCTAAACAAAAGACAACAATAACTTCTAGTCTGTAAATTAGTTGTTTTCTTTCCTTATTTGAAAAATCATACAATGTGTTAGCCAACTAAGCCAAGTCATACTGAAAGTTATTTTTAATGGCATGGTGCGAAAACTCTAAACGCAGAATGAGGGGGCAAAAAACATTGTAGAAAATCGTTGTTTTTATGTATGTTAATACTTCAGTAGTTCCGGTGCAGGCGGCAGAGGTGGGCACTCGGTACCTTAAAAGTACCGACGGTACAATATTCGTTATATTTTTTAAAAAGTACCGACGGTACCGGTACTCGGTACCGTAATGTAGACCATAGTCAAATTATTGGAGGGGATGAAGTCAAATTATTGGGGGGGATATATCCCCCCGGGTTTCGCCACCCCTGAATGAGAACAATTTACGGACACGATCAGAGGGGGTCAATTGTTTGCGAACGTCTTTTATGGACAGCCTCTTATGAAATTATGTACTGCTACAAATTTTCTTTGGAAAAAATTATATCACTTCAAATGAGTTTATGCAGAGACAGGCTGGTCTTCAGTCTTCACTTTTCACGACAGACAAAAGAGCAAAGTACATAACGCAATACAGCTAACTTTTATGATTTGCTCTGTAAAGCAGCTTAGTGCAGTGTCGGTGAACTGTCAGTCATCCTCAGTCATCCAGTAAACAACTCCTTGTTACGTGGGCAAGATTTGACAGTGCTTCTCCGTAGTTTCAACTCCTTTTGAATGGTTTTAATTCCATTCCACGCAAAAGTACCGAGTACCGCGGTAAACGTGCTAAAAAAGTAACGACGGTACCAAAAACGGTACTTTTTTGAAAAAGTACCGACGTTACCGTTAACGGTACTGAAAAAGTACCGCGGTACTGCCCACCTCTGGCAGGCGGTAACTGCAAAGCACTAAGTCGTGCAGAATCATAACAAGGAATCATGGGGTCAGGACACAAACAAATTTGAGTTACTAAAGCAAAAACATGACTGAGCCTCTTCTATGTGTGAATTCAGAAGAAAGAATGTATGTGATAATGAAATGTAATACAGTAGCGTTTCTCAACCTGAAGGTCGCGACCCCCTTAAGGATTGCGAAGCTCTTTGCAAAGGGTCGTGAAGTTGTTTATAAAAATATGTATCCTTAATTGCAAAGAATTGTGAAAATTCTACAATCTTCACAACAATCGCTTTTCAGTTATGTCGTAGCAAGTTGTCAACCGGTTGTAGGCCTATTATTGCAAATATTACAATACTATGTGCTGCGTTGTTGGAAAGCCAAATTGCTAAGTGATAGAAGGAAATATCGCCATGTTAGAAAATTTGTCCGGAGCTATTAAAGAAAATGAAGAACTCAATGAACGTTTGAAGACATAGATTACAGAGCACCTTCAATCTCTTCAAAATGAGTTCAAACGATATTTTACTGAGCTTAAAGAACAAGAAGCCGCATTTGTACGAAGTCCGTTCTCGACTGCTTTGGATGTTAGTGATATTCCCGATGAATTAAAAGACCGATTATATGATCTTTAAAATGATTGGTCCGCACGTCATGTTTTTCAGGAAATAGCACTCTCTCAGTTCTAATGTGCTACGCGCGAATCCTAACCACAAGTATTTGAATTGGCTTTTCAAATATTACTTCCATTTGCTACAACATATCTCTGCGAAAGCGGCATTTGAGCTCTTGTGCACTGTGCATAACAAAACGAAAGCCTGAAATCGAAGGAAAGTTGAAGATGGCATGAGATTGGCGTTATTGAAAACCAAATACAAATCCCAAAGTTGTCTTGGCGGTTGCTGAGTCAACCGTCGCACTAACAGATATAAAATTGAGCAGCTTTGAAATTAAATATCTTTGAAGTGTTTTTTCTGGTAATTTTATTCGCGCAAAAAGTAAAGCAGAAACGGGGTCGCTATCTTAAAAAAGGGTCGTGGTCCACGAAAGATTGAAAAACACTCTAGTACAGTATTACCAGGGATGACAGATTGATATTATACTTTAGTAAATATGTTAGAATTTATCTCGTATAACTTACAAAACGAATCTTGAAAACGCCAACTTGTTCTGAAAATAGGCTACGCGAGCGCGAAGAATTTGTTTTGAGAAAACGAAGAACAACTTTAATCACTGGCAAGCGGTCTGGAATGCAAAACCATATCCACTGAGCATTTTGTGTGTTGAAAATCGCCGCTAAGAATCCCATATAACAAACTATTGGCTCACATACACCGCTACATGAAGAATTATTAAGAAATTAAATGTGAAGTTAAATAAAACTATGTTTGTCGAATTTCTAGGGTACTTAATAAATTTTTTCAACCAGGTCATTAAAATGAAAAGGCGAAGCTCTTGCAAAAAACTTGGACATTTTTTAGAAAAAATAATGATCTATTATTTTTCGCTTTTACAATTTTGTGAACCCTTTGAAGGGGGCCCGGGACAAATGTATCCACTACTTTACTTCTTAATACAACCCTGCTGGAATCTTCAGTGTTTTTGTAATTAAATCTCCTATGTGAATTACTGAATTTTAACAAAGTGTCTTTAGGGGTTGAAACGTTTGCGCTCATTCTTTGAAAGGCATTAGACGTGAGAATGACATCGCATATACTGAAATGAAAATAAAAGATTGGCATAAAATTATACTTGAAAATTTGTGGAAAAACTAAAGTCCTTTTGATTTAACTTGTACGATATTTTCTTTTCAAATCGTTTTGAAAATCTGAGAGTGAAATCTTCTCTAAAGTCACAAAAATTGCTCTTTTTCCTCAAAAAATTTACTAAAATTATACCACAGGGCATAGGGTATTTGCCCTCGCTCCAAAATCCTGCTTTTTTCCAAGGCCAAAAACTTCAGCTTACAAATATACCCCGTACGTTACCTCAATTGATTTTAAAAACATAAATTTACAGTGTTTTGAAATATTTTTAGACAATAATTTTTAAAAATTTTCGAGAAAAGAAATGATTTAACCAAATAATATGGTTTGCGTCTGGGAAACTTGTAAAAAACTATAGCAATTTATCATCAGGGGACGTTTGCATCTAGGCCCTAACTGATGAAATTCGGGCCTTAAAATTGATCATTTCGACGTTTATAATTTAGCTGTAAGTGGATTTCTATTTACCGGTTATCGCCTTGTTTCATTACCGCGATATCGCTACGGTACGTAATTGACATTAGTCATCAGCTACTAATGTGTAAAACTTCAAAATGGCATTCATTATTATTTTTGAAAAAACTATTTTCAAATTATCATTAAAAACTTAACGAAAATAATGCAATATTTTAAGCACTTTCTCGCGTTTAAAAATTATTGATAACTTGCAGAGCATAAATTACAAAAATTGTAACTTCGGTCCTTGTCCTTGGCCTCGACCATTTCTCCTATTGGCCTTGAGAGAGTCTGTCCTCAAAAAGTCGGTTGTTGGCCTTGGATTTTTTTGAGTTGTTGGCCTCTAAAGTTGGGTCCTCGACTCCACCTTTGCTATGAGGCTTTGAGTAAAAATTGACAAAAATTTTACTAAGCTCTAAAAACTATAGAAAATTAAACAATCATTTAAAATTAAAAACTAAATTAATATTTTTGTGATACATATCAACAAAATTTTAGCCAAAAATGATACCAAGGTAATAGCAAAATCTTAAATAAGGACTAAAAAGATGCAAAAAAGCTTTGCTAAAAATTCAAGATTTTCGTGGCAGTATATTGCCACTACGGCTGGAAGCCACTTTGTAAAAGTGGCAATATAGTGAAAGGCCGTATTGATAAAGTTACGCATTATTTGAATGGCATAATCACACGCAAGTTTTGTTTTAAGGATAAGAAAACTGTTATTCCAACTTTTAATTTTCGGACCGATTCAGGCGCAAAAAGAGAGGTTGTCAGAATTCTACAGTAGTTGTCACACTAGAACCAAATTCAATTCAATTCAATTCTTTATTTGTCTTTATATGGCGGGACGACCTAGAAAACTAAAAGGATTAAAGGATTAAAATGGAGAAGCAATCCAACTTTTTTGTCGAGTTAATTAGGTGCCGAGAAATTTGTATCCTATAGAGAAAACTTCGGTATTATATTTTCTTAGCAGTAGTAGTCTTCTCTATAGTTTGTAGAAAAGGTACGTTAACTTGGTTAACATTTGCAACTCAGCGGAATAAATCAGCGATTTTAACTTTTGACAAAAAAGTTAGCAATTATAGGAAATGATTTTTATTTTATTCAAAACATTTTTGGCGCATTTTCTAAATGGCCTTCTTCAACAAAGTAAAAAGTAGTTCACAGTAGCTTTGAAATTTAGAAATGAAATATTATCCAAAGATTATCTGCAAAGCACAAATGTTACAATATAGCAACCAGTATTAACTTCAGACACTTAGTATTATGCGCATTGTACTTAAGCCTTTTTCATCGTAAAAATAAGTCGCGTAAAAAAAAAAGAAAAATTAAGCAATACTTTAAAATAACAATACTGTATATGGTGCAAATAGATAAGAGGCACACACAGTAACAAAAAAAAAAAAAAATGATAACACAAGCAAAAGAAAAAGAGCATCCGTTGGCGTATAATTGTGAAGTCAATCGTGGTGTTAGCTTTTGTATCAATAATGCGTCTTGTATTTTGGTTTCATATTGATTGTGACAGTTTCTAATTATTTCAAACGAACCAACATCCAAATTACAATTTTGACAACTTTTGCAAGAAGAAATGTGTTGACTTATGACACTTTTGGCGGTATTGGAGTTAAGCTGCAAGTATTGTATGGCCCAATAGTCACCAAGTGGCGCGTTGCCAAAATGTATGTCGTGTTCATATCAAGTTTAATATGAAAACTTATAAACCACGTTGGATTTTAAAGCAGCAGGAGTTTTGGATTTCAGATTAAAATATGACCCAGTTTTTCCTCGTCTTCTTTCTTCATTGCCCGCTTTTCCGTGAGAGTTACGGGGGCAGCTGCAGCTCGAGATTACAGTAAACCGCACGACTTCACGGACTTCCATCACATCCATTATTTTGCTTGGGTGAAGTCCCAAGCAATTCCATCCAAGATCCTTAATGTATAAATCGGTCCATCTAGTTCTAGGTCGTCCAATATTGGTCTTCTCCCATTTGCTTTGGCAAGTAAAGCTTGTTTGGGTAGTCTTTCCTGAGGTATTCTGGTTACATGTCCGAAATATCTAAGCTGAGATCTTTCAGTTCGGAAAAGTAACGGCTTGATGTTAACAGATTTTCGAATCTCAGAGTTACACACCTTGTTAAGCAGTGCAACTCTGTCAATTCTTCATAAAAGCCTCGTTTCGGACGCTTGCATTTGTGAAAGCACACTTTCGGACATTAGCCAAGATTCATGACAATAAGAGAGAATGAGGCGAAAAACCGTTTTGAAAATTGAGAGCTTTGCCTTTTTCGGCAATTCTCGTTTCATAGCAACCGAATAGTGCAAAGTTCGCATTACTGCACTAGCTTTGCCAAATCGGGTATCTAGTACCAAAAAAATTGTTTTGTTTATTTCTTTTTGTCGTTATTTTATTCTTTACTACTAAAATAAATAAGTAGAAACAGAAATTTGATTTGCGATTAATTAATGCAAAACTTTTTGATGTTTTTTGTAGGTATTCTTTTTAACTGCAAGCGTAAAGCATGCTTTATTGCGCCAAAAACATACCTTATTGCGCCAAAGTTACCATGTATCTGTCCGGGCCTGTTTCTTTTCATTTTCTTTTTGATAGGCTAATACTGATATACTATTTGAAAACAAGTTTAACTCTTTACACCACCTAGCGATAAAATATCCAAAAATACATCAGGTAACCCCGTGAGTTAACAGCAGGTTCAAGTAGAAAATGAACTGCACCACCATTATTTCGATATAATCAACAAATGTAATCAGAAAACTGTTTGATGTTTAGTATTTCGTTGGTGTTCTTTTAGAATGCCAGCCTTAAGCATGTCGACCGATATATTCTGCAAAAAAGATACCTGGTGGTTACAAATGATAAAACTGTTATCTGTTCCTACCTGTTTCTTTTCGTTGTTTTTTTTCTCAGAGATTCTGTTTCATATTTGTCTTTAAAATGCCTAACTTAAGTGAAGAGCTGCACATGCCAATATACACTTCATATATAAGCTAAAATAATTATGGCTTCACAATACCGAAAACAAAATCTGAGCCTATTGTATTGGTAGCAGACCAACTGTGTGAGTAATGGACCCAGAGCGTATATTAACAGAAATTGCATTTGCTGTTTTTAGATACTGTACAAACAATTTAAAATACAACACAGTAAAAGATTGAAAGAACAACAGTCTGTTTTGTTCTAAGGACTCATTAGGTGCTTCTCTTAATCTGATTCAAATAGAATCTCAACAATTTAATCATTCAATCAATTACAATTTTGGAATTAAACCACGTTTTATTATATTTTAATTAGTTGGTACGTTTTTCATGCAAAACATGCACCATTACAGAATTTGAAATTACCATTTTCAAAATACACTATTAGAAATTGTTCTTACATTTTAGTTGGTTTTGGTTTTTTGTTGCAATTTAGTTGGCTTTGTGTTCGACGGCCTACGTTATATAGGCCATTGATAATCTGACGAAAAACTGAAATATTGCCGTTTTTAAACACACAAGTTTTTTATTGTATTTTATTTGGCTTTGTGTTCCACGGCCAACGTAATATATGCCAATGATAATTCTACGAAAAATTGAAATTGTCATTTTCAAAACGCACAAGTGTTTCGTTGAAATTTAGTTGGCTTTGTGTTCCACGGCCAGAGTAATATATGCCAACAATAATCTGACCAAAAATCGAAATTGTAATTTTCAAAACACACAAGTTTTTCATTGCATTTTAGTTGGGTTTGTGTTCCACGGCCAACGTAATATATGCCAACGATAATCTGACGAAAAATTAAAATTGTCATTTTCAAAATACAAGTTTTTCATTGCATTTTAGTTGGGTTTGTGTTCCACGGCCAACGTAATATATGCCAACGATAATCCGACGAAAAATTGAAATTGACATTTTCAAAACGCACAAGTGTTTCGTTGAAATTTAGTTGGGTTTGTGTTCCACGGCCAGCGTAATATACGCCAACGATAATCCTACAAAAAATTAAAATTGCCATTTTCAAAATACACAAGTTTTTCATTGCATTTTAATTGGGTTTGTGTTCCACGGCCAGCGTAATATATGCCAACGATAATCCTACGAAAAATTAAAATTGTCATTTTCAAAACACACAAGTTTTTCACTGCATTTTAGTCGGCTTTGAGTTCCTTGGCCTACTTACGATAAACCATGCATAACCTATTGTTGGAAAAAGATTGGAATATTTTGCCTTGGCCAACACATGTTTTCCCAATAATTTCGCGATAGTCGTTAAAATGATCATTAATGATCCAACAATATCCCAACAAAATTTTTTGAGTGCGTACAGCTTTTTTGCTTGGTGTTCCACAATACAACGTGGCAATGTGAATTCTCCAACATGCGTGGTAGATATGTGACGCAGCAACTTGACTCGAAAGCTAAAATTGCTCTTTGCTGTCAACTGGCCCAGCAGCTTACAGTATTAAATGAATGATAAATTGATAATATACAAATCAGTGATTGTTCCAGAGTTGTAAGTCGGGCGGGGCTTTTCGGGTCGGGTTCGCGCCGGATTCGGGCCTAAAGTTGACAAAAATTTTGGGCTTATTTCGGGCCTGAGACGTACTTTTTGTCTTAGGTGCACAAAAATATATTGAAAATAACTTGGCAACATTGCTAAATTTTTCAGACCTAACTTAACTTTCGGGTTTTTTGGGCATGATTGGGCTTTAAATTAGGTTTCGGGTTTGGGCTGGGTTTGGGCCAGAACTAGTCGATCCGTTTACAACTCTGGGTTGTTCCAAACCCATTAGGGTTACCATTCATTTAAGATATATGATTTACGTACGTATTTGATATCAGAAGACCGATATTTAATTGCAATCGCATACAATAGGTATAGAAGCTTACATTGTAAGGCAAAGCAGATAATGAAACGGAAGATAGTTAGCTATACCGGACCCTTTAGTTATAGTGGTTCGAAAAGACTAAAGCCTGCTAACATTGGACGCAAAGCAACGCGTTATTTTAGCACTTTCGCAATTTTACGCTCGTCTTCACAAGCCTAGTCGCTTTACCTTACTTTACACCAGGAACGTGCGGTCAGGGGAGGCAGGTGAGGCCGTGCCTCACCTGTAGAATTGTGCAAAGGAAAACGAAAATAAAGTATATAATTAAAATAAAACGGTTTCACACAAATCAAAATATTTATCAAAACTTTTATTAATTTTTGTCATATTTACTTTTTTTGTGTATTCACTGCTTTTATGTTGTGTCTTTCGCATTAGAATGCCCAAACTATTCGGTGTTATATTGCTATCACTACGGCGTGCCATCGAGCATCGCTTTAAATATGCGAAGTGAGGCATTGTCAATTGTACCTCACTTCAGCTAAGCAAATTTTAATGAACGAACAAAAAGTATGCCTTTTTTTCCCAGACAAATCGCGGACGACGCATAATGCTTTTAAATCTGATTTTGCGGCGCGCCTCACCTGTGACGTCATCAATTGAGAAAAAGTTTAAGCAGTTTTTTTTGTAGTCTTTCGTTCATTGCGAAATTGAACAAGTTATTTTTCTAGCGAAATAAAAACAATTTAATGCGAGAAAATGAACTAAAATGGAAAAAAATTTAGTCTCAAAGCTGAGAGACTTTCTAAACTAAGTTTTTAATCTAAACTTGAAGTTATTGCTAAAAGAAAACCGATTTAAAAGATTTGCTCGAGACATCATTACGGGAGAACCCCTCAATTCAGAAAGAGTAGAACCGTACTCAAGAAAAGAGTGGTTGCGCTATAAAAATCTTCATTTTTGCTTTCATGTTTTTAGCAAAATAATAATGTTGGGACTGAAACTGGGTTTTTGTGACTTGGAGAATTTGCCAAGAAGGCTTAGCAAGCAAGAAAACTTCAATAATGTCCACATTCAAAGCCAAATAATAGGCTAGGCTACCTTTATAGATTTTCGAAACTTCAAGAATTGATTTGGCTTTAAGTGAACAGCAAAAATTAAACGAATAATTAATTATCGAAAAATTTGGTTTTCGTTTAATGCAGGGCTGCCCAACCTTTTTACTGGTATGGGCCACATTTACAGGAGGAAAGTTATTGGGGGCCACATGCATTTTTACCAAGATTAAACTCCAAATAATTGCAAGTTTGTGGTACAAAATCGGTGCTCACTTGGCCAGTATTTCGGGTATTTGTTCCAAAAACTAGGTGAAGACCAAAAAAAAAGGTCTTCGCCGCAAATCGGTGCTGATTTCGGTCAGTATTACGGGAATCTGTCCCAAAAAGTAGGTGAAGACCAAAAAAAAAACAAAAAGGTCTTTACCGCAAATCTGAACTGATTTGGGGAGAACCAAATTGAAAAAGGTTTTGGTTTGGACCTTTTTATTTCCCAGAAAATGCTCAGTAAGCCTTTCCATGAGGAAATCAACCGCGCAAAAAGACCTTGCGGGCCACACAAAACAGTTCGTGGGCCAAATGTGGCCCACGGGCCACGGGTTGGGTAGCCCTGGTTTAATGGCTATGAAAACAATTATTTGCTTGTCATTTATTGTCTTAAATAATTTTTTTGCACACATTTGTGTGAAAAAAAATTGTGCTTCACCAACCAAAAGCCTCACCGCACGTCACTGCTTTACACGGGGGGAGGGCCCTGCCTCTTGGTATTTTAGTGATAAGTTCTTCAGAAAAAAAATTTATTTTAAACCAACTGCACGACTTTAAGCCAAATTTATTCACAATTAATCTCTGAAATTTAAATTTGTCAATGAAAGGAAAAGTTTTCCAATTTTAAAGTATTTTGAAGTCATTTTTCGAAATCGTATAATTTTTTGGACAATATTTAAAAGAGTTTGATTTTTCTTCAAATTTTTACATGTACTCGTTTAAATTAATAATTTCTTTTTTGGCTGAATGACTAGGCATGCAATGCATGCCTTGCATGCATGGAGAATACGCCCCTGTTATATAACTTAGTTGAACTGAAAACTGTAATTTCAGTTATCATAATCTCATTTCAGTTATCATCAAAGACAATTTTTGCCAAGCAAAATGTGTTTGTGTTACTTAATTTGTCATTAAAATTTAAGAACAGAATAAAAACAAATTAGACTGGAAATTAGTGAAAATTTAAGAACAGCCAATTTTCACCCAAAATTTACTGGTTCTTATGAAACAGTTGTAATGAATACACTCCGGGGTTATACTATCTTATTTATGTATACAATAGTGTTGTGTTTAAGTGTACCCACAGCAACCCTCACGGAAAAGCGGGCAATGAAGAAACAAAGAAGTGTTTAAGTGAATATTACAGAAATTGCATGCATAATAATTACATTTTTCATTAGAATTTGCCAACCATTTGGGGCTAGATGACAGCAAAGAGCTTCAGTGTAACACAATTGTTTTACTGGAAGTGCAAACTTTCCTTTTATATCAGAACCAGTAACATAAATTTTTTTTACGTTATTCACGTAGGGTATGTAGCGTTTGAACAATTTTTGGTTGGGTATCTTTATTTAGCACTTTAGACTTCTAGCGTTAAATGCTGTAAATTTTATTATGCAGTATAAGGTACCAAACAATTAGATGGTTGCTTTGAGCTTGCACATAAAAAGCAATTGAAAAAACGCTCGAACTTATGTCTAGAACAGTGCTCTCGCCAGAGAAGTAAAGTGAGATAAAGCCCAAGTCAAAAAAAAGAAGACACCAAAATAGAGCAAATTTTGCTTATCAAAACTGCTTCATATGGCTGATAAATGTAGCACAAAAACATTTTAATTCAAAAATTAACTTTTGATTATGGTGTCATTTACGTGTGTTTGATAACCAGGCAACGGTGTCATTATATAATTATTGATAAGTTTATCCGAACGTTTTGTGTTAATTTGGAGATGTGCAGGCAAAGATTTTGCTTTTGGTGCAAAAACTTTGTTTCATTCTATTGAAAAACTTCCTTGAAAAGCGAAATATAAGAATCAACTGGCCTATTAATTTCTTCATGAAGGCTTTGTTTCAATTAACTTAAAATCAAAGTTGTTGTTTGGATTCATTTAAAGTTTTAAAACATTAAGAAATATTGATTTGGGTAGCAAGCGGACTAGCCAGTTGGTCGAGGGGTGACGTGTTTGTTTCTGAAGCGAGAGGTCTGAGGTTTAAATCTCGAGCCAGTCAAATCGGACACAGCGTTGCCAACGGCTTGCCACCGTCGCGACATTTCTTCAAAAACAGCTGTGTTTCCCGGACGCAACGACTCAAAAATGCGTCCCCAAAACTTGTTGCACTCTTCGGTTTAGTATATTTAAAAAATTGATTTGCTGACGGCAATAACAACCCGTAAATGCATAAAGAGTCACATTATTTCGAATTTTTGATAAAACAAAACATAGCATATTTCTGTCTGCGCAAAAAATTAAATAAGCCTACCGGTACACTCTTCTATGGATAAAGTTTAGAGGATCAAAGCTACTGCATTTGTAAAAAGATCAGACTCAACACCAGGTTAGCCCTATTTTACTCGGGGAGGGGGGGGAGCAATTTGGTCCTTCTCTCGCTTTTTTTTATTTTTTTTATTGTTTGCTGCAAATTTTATTTTAAATCGACTTGACTTTGAGTCAAATTTATTCAGAGATAACTCCCGAAAGTCTGAATTTAGAAAAGTAAAGGAAAGTTTCCAAATTTTGACGTATACCGAAGTTGCTTTTCGAAATATGAGCATTTCTTGGCGGATTTTTGCTTAAATGACGTCATAAAACTTTTTGCGGCGTAACCAAATTGTCTTAGGTATTTTATACTTCAGTATTTTAAAACAAGCGTATAAACAAAATGTAAACCACATGTGACTTTATTGCAAAATGGTGACATTTTTTGAAAATATGGACGTGAGGTCACATTGATGACGTCATCAACCCAACACCAATTTTTCTATAAAATTTTGGGAACACCAACCCACATGCCAAATTTTGTGCTGCCATAACTTTTGGTTTAATAGTTAAATAGGGTACTAATTTGCCCTCTCCTCCCGCCTTGTAAAATGCGTTTGTCATTGCCCGTGTAAGATAAGGTTAATGGAAAAACGTACAGCCAAACTTTACTGTACACATATGTTAATTTTACAAAATAATTAAGTTAAAGCAACAAATAAAACCGTAAAAGTAGTTACTAATTAAGCTGTAATCAAATTTTACTTAAATTTTCACCGCAAAATGTATCAAAATACCTGTGATTAAAAACTCGTAAATTTAGTTACGCTTTTTTTAAAGTAAATGTTACAAAAATTTTTAACAGTATAGCCAAACAATTATATAAATACTCTAACTTGCTAAACAACAAAATTGGGTGTTTCGATCAAAAATTTACTCTACAGATAATTTTTAAATGTTTATCTTATATTAGTTACTGGCAATATGTTTTTTCAAATAAAAGATTATTGTTTTTGAAGTATTTCAGTTAATAGATTTGTCAACCTGAAATAAGCGTAAATAGATGTGGTCGGCAATGAACATGCCTGCTGGCATTTATCTAACAAAATGTATTATTCTATTTGTAATCTTCATCTTCTGCAAGGGGAAACAGATAGGCTTCAACAATACTTGTTCCATCAGTCCATCATTCCTTTTTCCTTGCAGCAAACATCTTGAACTCTCGATACGAGCCGAAGTGAGCTGCAATGCGTCCAATGGTGATAAGGAGCTGAACATAATATTTAACCTAAACAAAGAGAGAGGTAAACAGTGCTATGCGTTATGGAACAACACATATGGACGGAGATATAGTTGCTGGGATAATTTCCCCGATTTGTGGCCTAACATTCGTCCACAACCTGGTGAGAAAGAAATGTTTATCATCACTTTTGGAAACGAACTTTTAACGGATATGTTTCCTAATTCGAACTTCGAAACCTTGTGGCACTTTAGCGTAAATGGCAAAAAGTGTCATCGTCAAAAATGTAGTCTTCAAGTAAATCATTCAATATTTGACAACTGCAGCTCCACTTCGCCATTTACACATGAAATGACCTCTACAGACCAAACGGTGCAGCGACATAGCATTTCGCCTGTTACTGTTTATTCTGCTATAATAGCAGATTATAGCAGAGGTATTTCGCATGTTACTGTTTATTCTGTTGTAATAGCAGTAACTGCTCTTGCTTTGCTTCTGCTTTTTTGCTTTGGATATAGATATAAGCAAAAAAACAAAATTATAAACGCAAAATTTCACGAGTTGGAGATTTTTCCGCATGTTGCTATCACTTTGTATTTGGCCTTTTTGGACGATCATTCTGTTCACAAGGAGGTGGTGTTAAAATTTGCAAATTATCTCAAAGAACGTTTTGGTTTCCAAATTAAACTTGAATTATTTGACCGTGAAACAATCTACGACAATCCAGCTTCGTGGTTGGAAAGATCGTTGGCGTTGTCCGATATCGTGTTGGTGATTTGGTCCCCAGGAGCTGAACAACGTTGGAACAATCCGGATGCATTCACTGACCGACTCGATCTTTTCACGCCGGTTTTAAATCGAATTAAAACTGATGTAAGCTATTGTAGGAATCGCTCGAAATACATGTTTGCTTATTTTGAATATTGCAGCATTGAAAATCAACTTAAGCACTATTGCCTAAGCAATTCTATACCATGTGTCCAATTGATGTCAGATTTCTACTTGTTGTGCACCAAATTGGCGGATTTCGCAAACAAATTCAAAAATCTTTCTCAAAAATCAAGAGCTTTGTTAAGAAAAACATCTACTGACACAAATTATCCTGAAAGAATTGCTTTAGAAGAAAGTATTGGTGAAATGACCAATTTGATCCAAAATTGAGAGGCTTGGAATTCGAAAAATTGCTGTAGCTAGCAACTATACAGCATAAGGCAGCGACTAATAAGCAGGGGTGGGCAGTGCAAGCCATAAAAGTTGCGCCGCAAGCGCACGCGCAACTACTCTGAAAATCTAGCGCCGCAAGCGCAAGTGTGACGTTTTGAAATGTATAATTCTAATTGACTCACTGCTTAAACCTCACTAGGTTACGGTACGAAGCCAATATTCAAAACTAATTATACACGCTACCAAATTAGTAAACAAAAAATTATTGAGTTCCTTTGAAAAATACAAGCATTTGAAAATGCGCATCGTTTAACCTCTTTGGGCGAAAAACATCTTTATACCTAACGAAAAAATATTCTCAACACTCGCACTTAAGGAACCGCGGTGTTAAAATTTTCCTCTAATAAAGTCTGCATGTGAATTAAGCGAACGATTTCGGAGTCACTGTTTTTTTGTAATGACTCTTCAAGAAAATCCTTTACAAGCTTCGACAGTGACTTCGCAAGGGGGAAGGGGGGGCGGCCTGCCCCGGCCATATTATGATGTGAAACCATAACTCCACCGATTTCTGGTAAATATCTTACTTTTTTCACTTTGTTTGGTCGTCCTCATCTTCATTTGGACTAAACACCCACTAATTTTTTGCAAAGATCTTTCCTTTCGAAGACCTTTTTTTTTGGTCCTCATACTTTTGAACTAAAAACCCACTTATTTTGCAGCGAAGACCTTTTTTTTTTTGGACTTCACCAATTTTTGATACAAGAAAGGGTGCCTCCACGAAATCCCTCCCCGGATGCCTTCATTTTAAGCAACGCTTCTGAGCTTCGATACATATTTTGTGCTTCTGGAGCAATTAACATCACTCTCTGACAAATGGAGCACGCTAAAAACTCATCCTGTTTTTGTCTAAAGGTATTGAACCATCTAAGTATTACATACAAAAGTTTTACCAATGATGCTGTCACTCGTGTTTGCAATATCTTTCAAATTTTCCGGACTAGCAAAAAAGTTGTAATTATAGGTGGGCAAGTTAATGCAAAACGTTAGCTTCGTTAAATACTAGTCCGTTAACAAACTTCACACCTCCGTTAACGTTAATCCGTTATTTTCAGCTTTAATGAACGGAAGTTAATAAAGTCCGTTAATCCGTTAATATTTTGCGTGTAATTTACATTTCTTTTTATTCACTCGCTTCTAGAAACACGTATTGACGCTGTTGAGCTGATTGCAAGGAAATATTTATTGCTGTGGTGGTCTTTTTGTGTTTTGGAAGTTACATTGTACAGTCTAATCTAATTTTAAGATAAAATTAAGTTGAAATGCACTAACGAAGCTGCAATTGGAAAACCTTTGGAAGTTGTGAACAGCGATAATTAGACTTATGAGGCTGCAGGTTATCGTTTGCCACAAAAAAGAGCTCTTTTCTTTGCTTTCTTCTATAAAACTCATGCTAATACCCAACAAGCGTTACTAGTGCAAACCGGTTTGTACCGGTACGATAAATAAATAGTGCAAAATATTGACGGTAAAAACCTTAACGGAAGTTAACAGAACTTAACGAAAGTTAATTTAGTCCGTTAACAGAACTTAACGGAAGTTAATTTAGTCCGTTAACACGAAAAAACTTTTTAACGGATTAACGAGTAAATGAAAAAGTTAGCTTCGTTATTTACGGATTAACAATTAATGGACTTGTGCCCACCTATGGTTGTAATCAATAGTTTTTGTTGTTTTTTGTTTTTGAATTACGCTAAAAAAGGACTGTCACGAACAACGCGGTTAATGCCCATAGCAAGTTTAAGATAGTTAAAAACGACCAGCGTATTTCTAAAAAACAATTAAAATTTTTTTTTGCTGTATGAAATTTGATTTTACAACCATTTTACTCAATTAAATTTTTTTTTCAAAAATCGGCAAAAAATATTTTAGAGAGAAACGTTTCAGCGAAAGATGACTCCTGCTGTAAATCCAATAGGAATATTGCAAGTACTAGACAAATGGAATTTCTCATGACGAAGCTTTTATGAACCTACCTCCTCTTCGGTGTAGCCAGGGGGGGGGGGGGGGAACCGACCAAACCCCAATTGAAATGCCACCGATGATAAAAATAATAGCAAGAAAGCGTTATGTTTTTTTAGATTTCGGTTTCTTTGAGCATTTTCGCGAGCAACAGTAATACGTGTACAACAGACTAATATTAACGCCAAGGTAAGTGCTGGCCTTGGTCCCTTCAAATCAAAGTCTTGTCATCCTATTTAAATGCATAACCCGTATTCATGACAAAACAAAAAATTCCCAAGGCAAATATTCGATTGATTAATTACTGCTAAAAATATTGCAGGAGGCCATGTACTTTGCTTCTCCAACTTGGGCCAAGTCACTTACAAAATTTAACCCCCAAATTCAAGACTTTAAGCGTGTTCTGGACTTGATCTGTAAGTAAAAGTAAGACTTACCAGTTTGATTGTTTCAATTAGCTTTCAATCCTTAAAAATTTAGTTACTTCAAATGGCGATAAAATCGTGCAAAATGTGATCCAAATGGCATTAAAACAGCTAATTTTTCCAAAAAAATTCCAAAAAAATCGCCCTGCGGCGGCCCCCAGACCCCCATCTGTGATACGTTTGGACTAAACTAGTTTGCTCACCACGTCTCCCAACTCATACAATTTTGGAAATCTTTTTAACTTTAGGTTCAAGTCCTTTTTCTTTAGCAAAACCCAGGTTACATGCAACCCAGGCCTCGGCTTCTAATCCTCCATTCTACGGTATCTTTGTCCCGTAAAAAAGTCTTCTTTTCAAAAAATTTTGTTGACGTCATTGTCGTGTGATTTGTGGTTGGGCCTCCCCCCTCAATCAAAAATCCTGACTGGGCCTAAGTTCCTTGTCAATGTTTTTTTGTTAACCCTGCAGCAGTACCATGAAAAAAATTACATGAGCAATACCTTGGGGTCAATATGACCCCATTCTTAAAAATGCACTAAAAGTAAAAAAAATAACTCAATTACATATCTTTTAGTGTTCAATGTTGAAATGATTCTAAAGAGTAAATGCTAATGCACGAAAGAAACTAAAAAACACTGAAAATTTTCTTACAATTAAAAAGTAACTAAACAACTGTTTACTTTAGTAGACAGTTATGCACTTCAATGTGCTCTTGAAAACAAAGTAGGCCTATGGCCAGGGGTGCCGAAACCCGGGGGGGGGGGGGGGACGGGGGATATATCCCCCCAATAATTTGACTGTACCCCCCTAATAATTTGAGTATGGTTTTCATCCGCAACCCCTCCAATAATTTGACTCTGTTGTGCATCTAAGCGCAGGCCTCCAGTTGGGGGAAATTTTTGGTGAAAACCTTTCTTTTTAGGTCTTCACTTGAATTTGGGGAAAAAAAGAGTTCCATTTTTGGTGAGGACCTTTTTTTTTCTTTGGTCTTCATCTGAAGTTGGGGAAAAAAAGAGTTCCATTTTTGGTGAAGACCTTCTTTTTTGGTCTTCACTAAATTTGCTCACCTGAAAAAAATCGTAGTCGAGGTTCATCCCCCCAACGTCGAAAATAGGGCAAAATTGGGCTAAAATTGCAAATTATCCCCCCCAATGCTCAACAAAGATTTGCACCCCTGCCCATAGCAAAACCAACGAAAAAAATTTTAACAACAGAAAAACTGAGTGAAGTAATTAAATTTTGATATATAAAGAAATTTAATTCTTCATCAAGCAAAGTTTCCTGATCAGTTAGTTTATTCTTCACACAGATTGCACACCATTTTGCTGTGTTCCTCGCAGATGCTCTTGTTACATCTATCGCAGGTAAACCTGTACTTTTTGGCCTTGGATCTTGGACAAAGAAAACACCTCTTGCGTGCAGACGCAGAAGGATTGTTCATGCTTTGGACAACTTGAGCTTGTACAGGTAAAATTCCACAGCTGCGAATGATTTGTCTCACAATGTTGGTTGTTTGAGGTGCCACTAATCTACGCTTAGCATGAGGAACAATTAGAGATATCGCTAGTTCTTTCAAGAATTTTGAGTGCTTGTCTGGCCTGTTACCCCCAAAAGCAAGTACAATATGTGTAAAAATGAGGTATGCATTTAGCGCGGAGCTGTCAATCATGCCATAGAAAACCCTCATTAGCCAACGATTTGTTTTTCTCGCTGTTGCGTACAAAGCGTGCATCTGGTCATGACTGTCCACACCTCCTTTTTCGTGATTGTAAAGCACGTTTATTTCTTCTTTTCCTGCTTCCTCATCATGGCATGGCAATGCGTGCACTTTAGATAAGAAACCTACTCTTTTATTTCTTTTTGGTGCAATGGAGAGCAGCTTAAAATCGTTGGCATGATCACATGCATACTGAACGGTACCTGGATCTGCTTTTGTTGAGAAGGTGGGAAGAATGCATCGCTTGTTATTTTTCATTGTGCCTACAAGAGTAAGATTACTGGCTTTCAGGTTTTCAGCGAGAGAAATGGAGGTGTAATAATTAGCTGTGGTAATGTTTTTGTTTGTCCCTGAGATAGGCTGAATCAAATCCATAACCGCTTGGATCGGTACCGGTAAACCAGGTATATGAGTGCCTGCTCCTGCGTTTTTTTTTGAACTAACAAAATAGAAAGATGTGCTGTCGGCCAAAACATACACCTTGATGCCATACTTGCTTTGCATGTTTGGAATATATTGTGTGAAGCTGCATCTTCCTTGGAATCCAAATAAGCTCTCATTAACTGTGCATCCAACACCTGGGATACAATTTTCTGCACAAGCAGCAACGAATTTTTCGTAGATGCTACGAATTGGTTCAAGCTTATCACTAGCTCTTCGTTGGTCTCTTGTGGTAGAATCATCAAAACGCAAGCAATAGGCAAAAAATAGAAAACCTCTTTTGCTCATCGCTGCAATGCAAATTGGCATTCCAGTACCATCTTTGGCCCAAATACTTGTCGCATTCTCTTTGGCACTTTTTTTCACGCCCAAAAACAGCAAAATTTCTAGGAGAGCGCGGACTTCTGTTTCATTTGTATCGTACGTGAATCCGCTTCTGCTTTTATAAACTTTTCTCACATTTTCAATTTTTTGATTAGTACAAGTTACAATTCCTGTTATCATAGCATCATCGAAAAAGAGCTAAAAAGATTTCAGGGGTGTGTCTGCTTTAAGACCGCTGCCCTTTGGACCAGGAATGCCTGTTACAATATTTCGCCTTTGAGTTCTTCTGGCATTCTTGGGTGTGGTTTGCCATAGATATCCATCTGTACCTAGAACCTCTTCTACAACATCATTTTCCCCTTCAGACTCCGAGTCACTTACATTTATTTCGCTATAGTAAACTGACTGGGCATCAAGCTCGGGTTCACTTTCATACCAACTCAGATCATTTTCAATGTCATCTACTTCTTCACTCTTGTTTTCTTCTTCCGATTCATCCAGAGTTTCTAAAGCTTGTAAAATCAGCATCTTTTGCCATCTGGCCATTGATTACTATTTCAACAAGTTTTAGCAGAAATAATCAAAAAATAATCTGTAAAAGACAAAAACAGTTTCGTTTCTCAAAGAGTACCATGGGGTCAATATGACCCCAACAAGTACGATGCAAAATTTTCACTTAAAAACAAAAGTGGAAATAAGTTTGCAGCAGTGGAAATGTTCATCAACGAGCTATAAAAAAAAACATAAAATAATGGTAATAGGGTTGGGTTAATATTGACTCCATGCTATCACAGCAAAATAGCTTAAGGTCATATTGATCCCATGGTACCACTGCAGGGTTAACTTTAATCACATTTGATTGAAAAACAATCATTCATAATCGTATTTGACTTGCGCTTGCGCGATTGCGCTCAAAATTGCTAAAGTACTTGCGGCGCAAGCGTCAGCGAAACCATTTGAAAATAATTGCGGCGCAAGCGCTATTGCGAGTGAAATAGTTGCGCCGCAATTATTGCAGCGCAAGTGCCCACCTCTGCTAATGAGCTACGTAGCAACGCTTATTTTGATCATACAATACGACATTTTATTTTTATCAGGCTGGTTTTTTACAAATGCTCAGCTGCAGTTCTTGAGTAGCGGAAACGATAGTAACGGAAGCAAGGTTACTTTTGAAGACAAGTTGCGGGAAGCGAAGCTATATTTTTAGGGCTAGGAATGGTAAAAGTGCTACTTTAAAAAAAATATAGTAGCCGCATTAGCTGCTGTGTCAATGAGTTCAACATTAAAAGTAAAAGTAGAGTTAACCTTTCAGTATAATGTAGTCATTGGAAAAGAGGCGTTTGGACCCAATCGAGTTACTAAAAGCGACTTGCACATTAAAATGCTAAAGCTAAGTCTTTGTGAAAGAAAAAACGTGTGACGTATTGTTGGAGTTGTCTGCTGTTGTATAGTTGCATATTTGTCCTCGTGTCACGGAACATTGAAACAGCGTCAAACACTAATTAAGAGAGGTGGAGTCCTTGAAGATATCCTTGGCTTCGAGGACACATTTTGAAGTCCTTGGCCTTGGCATCGAAGCCTACAAGTCCTCGAAAATGTTCTGTCCTCGGCTCGAGGACAGCATTATTTTTTGATAGGTTAAAAGCAAAATAACCGTGCGAAAGACAACATAACTGCTAGTCTGTCAATTTGTTGTTCCTCTTCATCATTTGAAAAATAATACAATGTGATAAACAACTAAGCCACGTCATACCAAACTTATTTTAAATGGTATTGTGTAAAAGCTCTAATCGGAGCATGGGGGGGCAAAAAGCATTGTAGAAAACTGTTTTGTACTGCAGTGAATATGTACCGTAAATGTGTTTGTATCGGCCAGTTAGTCGAGCGGTAACGCGCTTGTTTCTGGAGCAGAAGGTCGAAGGTTCAAATCTCGGGCAGGTTAAATCGGTCACAATGTCGCCAATGGCTCGCTACCGCTGAAACATTTCTTCGAAAGAACCTGTGTTTCCCGCAGGCGCAATGACGCGAAGATGGGTCCCGCAAACTCGTTATTCTCTTTCGCGTAATACAGCGATTAAACTGAAAGATTTGATTTAAATGTGTTTGTATATCTCGATATAACTAGTAAATCATTTCCAGAGAACGCTAACATATTCTGAAAATGCGCGAGCGAGAAGAGTTGGTTTTGAGATAAGAACAAACAACTCTAATCACTCGGAAGCGGTCTACGGGAAAAAACACACTCACTGAAAAATTTGTGTGTTGTAAATCGCTGCTAAAAATCCCAAATGACAAACTACTAAATTTCAAAAAAAGCGGCACGAAGAATTGCTAAGAGATTAAGCGTAAAGTTAAATATAATTGTATTTGCTCAAATGCCAGAAATACTTAATATATTTTTTACATCGCGTCATTAAGATAAACAGTCGAAACTGCAACAAAACATTTGGGCATTTTTGGAAAAAATTTATGATTTATTATTTTTCCGTATCTACAATTATGAACCCTCTGAAGTAGGGCCCGGGGCAAATGTCTCCAATGCCTTCCTTTTTGATACAAACCACCTGGGATTTTCAGTTTTTTTTTTGTAATTAAATACCTTATGCTGAATTTAACAAAGTATGTTCTAGAGGCCGCAACATTCGCGCTTATTCATTGATAGGCTTTAAATGCGAGAAAAACATCACGTACACTCATGGGGCTGGGGGGAAGCTACAGCCATGGAAGGGGAGCTATAATCCCCCCAATCGGCCTGCCTACCAAAATGGAGTATATGAAAAATATCACGCTTTTATCTCTTCTGAGATTTTTTTGCATTGGAATAGCCTAAAAAAATGATTTAAAGCATATCTTGAAACGTTTATTTGTGGGAAGGGATGCTTGTTAAAATCATAAAAAAAAGAATCTGCCCTGCTTTTCTACTCGTGACTGAAGACCCAATTTCAATCTTTGTTTTTGCATTTGTGTCTGATTAATTATTGGTTTTTCGCAATCTTGTTACTTAAATCGATAAGATTATTAATTTGTCATTGCCTAATCGGTGTTTTAAGTCAAATTACTGCTTAATTATTATCTCTTGTTTAAAATAAACTGTTAGTTGGCGCATTTAATAAGGCAGTCTTTCAACCCTATTTGTACTGGGGGTGGAGAACATTTGTCCCCCCTCTTAGTTATTTTAATATAGCTCCTAAATTAAAACAAAGTTTTGCTTTGATGCACCCTGACTTTGAATCAAATTTAATAACACACATTTTTAGAAGGTTTGGGGTCAGCCGGACAACCGGAAGTGACGTCATCTTTGCCTTTGTCTGAGGCACTTAAGGAGTTTTATGCAGTTTTGAGCTCAATGCATGTTTATCAGTGCGCGTATTCTATTCATTGTACTGCATATTTATTATCGATGCTAAACGTTATCTAGAATAAAATGTTTCATTTACTGATAAATGCATAGCATCTCATTACGTCATTGATGGCGTCATAATTCAAAAATAATGCTTTTTCTGCTGTTTCTTGAATTGAACTGCGTTTGCATAAAAAAATATTCATTTCCGTCAGCTGTGGAATGATATAATGAAACTATTACTGCAATATTCTAAAATTTTGTTCACTGTAGTATATCTCAGTTACAAAAAAGTACAAATAGGCTAACAATCAACACAATGCATTAAAGATGACGTAATCATAAATTTGACGTCATTATGCATGTGACGTCACAATCTGCGGTGACTTTATCAGAGATGTCTTTGGAATAACAAAAGCCCAAACTGGAAACAAAATTTCGCAGCATTTAGACAAATTTGCATTCTTTTATACGGATTTACTGGTTTTAATGACGTCATCATCGTTTTCGTATCGTCACAACCTCAAAATGTTTATTTTTAAAAATTTAACACAAAATAGCTTCAACAAGCAAAAAATCTCACTTCTATCACTTACCAAACAGTTTTTAGATAGGGGGCAAATTTGCCCCCTCCCTCCCGATACAAATAAGGTGTAAAAGTAGCCCAGTAGGTATAGGGTTAAGAATCGTTAACTTGTGTTAGAAGGTCTTTTGCATTATTTGTCTTTCGAAACGACTTTAAATTGCCAGCTGCCAACCTTTGTTTTTTAATATAAGACTTTTGGGTGCTAAACAAAGGAAATCTACCACGTGCAATCACTGCTTGAAACTATTTAAATCGTACATGGAGCTTTAGACCTCAGTAGTGGCTGCAAGGGTACTAGAAACAATGTCAGTTTTTTGTAAAACGTGTTAAGGCTGCTCAACTTGGGTAAATTGTGTTTTGCGATCTTCGCTTCCTAAGGATTTTAGTATTGACAGTGGGAGAACATTATATAACGTCGAAAAAAGGCCTTGAATTGGTCTTCACATTAAATTTAGAGATTACTTCGTTTTCTGTGTTTTTCTTTGTTCACTATAATGATAGACTTCATTAAAAAATCATTGTCAAGTGTTCAGCTAGTCCAAGAAGAGAGAGATTGAGAGAGTTTGGCGTAGTTCTCCTACACGTTATTGAGTTTGGCTACGAAACTCCGCATCGCTGTCGTGTAGAAAATACAAAACGGTTCTAATTGGCAAGTCGTGGCACATCTTCATTTAGAGAATTCAGCAATTAACGAAAAATTGTTTGGCGAATTGAAACGGTGCTAATTTGTCAAAAACTCATAAATCAGACAAAAACTCTGAAAAATAGCCAAAATTAGGAAATCAAATTTGATTTCCAATTGAAAATATGTTCACATAGGTATCATCAAAGCTACATAATAATGTTAAGAAAAAAAAGGGGGGGGGGGGCGGGGCGGTGCTATTCAGAATTAGTAAATTACCAATCACTTGTCACAAATTTCCTTCCATTAGCCCCCAAATTATATATCTCTCTATAAAATATGTAGACGAAATAAATTACATCTTTAGAGTTTTATTAAACTACCTGTATAGGATTTTATGATTTACCACTTTGTAAATAACAGAACTAAAATTTTAACAATAATTACCTTTAACATTGCCCATTTATGCACCTAGTACAATTATGTTTTTGCACTGCTAATTTCTAGCCACGTTTTAATTGCATAAACTTCCTTTCAAAATAGGCCTAAAATTTTTTATTTTGCCAAAAAAATACAAAATTCTCGAGCGCTAGAGGCTCCACCCCCGGACCGCCGTAACAGCTCCTATCCCCACTCTCCCGCCTCCGCCCCCCTTGCAAATTTCTGGCTATGTGCCTGCATACACTGACATGCAAAAAAAAAGATTGACTTAAAAACAGAGTTTAGGAATTGTGGGAAAACTTTTCTGATTCAGCATTTATGGTATTCTCTTTTCAAATTGCTTTGAAAATCTAAATGTAATCTTTTTCAAAGTCACAAAAATTGCAATTTAAAAAAAAATCACTAAAACAATTTAATGGGGGCAACTGGCCTTTGCTCTTGCCTTATCACCTTATGATGTATTTTTTCTCGCCCGCCATATCGTCTACCGCTCTCGCCTCATCATCTATTTTTCAATGCCAAAAACTTAAAGAGTTTGCAAATATACTTGGTATGGTACCTCACTTCATTTTAATAACATAACTTTACAGTATTTTGCAATGATTTTAGACAATAATGTTTAAAAAAATTCCGTAAAAAGAAATGGTTTAACCAAACAATATGGTTTGCGTTTAGGAAACAATAATTTAGGAAAATTGTGTCCTCGGCCCTTGGCCTCTAGATTCTTGTCCTTATTGGCCTCGAGAAGGTCTGTTTTCAAAAAGTCCGTTCTTGGCCTCGGATTTTTTTGGGTCCTTGGTGTTAGCCTTGGCCTCGAGCGCTCTGTTCTTGACTCCACCTCTGCTAATTCATCTTTTATATCAGGTTTTGCAATAACATTGATGAAAATTTTTAACACCAATAATTCGTCATAATTATTGGTTATTGCGTCACTGAAGCTTGTATCACGATTAGTATTACCTTATGAAGTATTCATAACAATCGTGATATCGTTTAAAACAAAATGGTGTAGATTTTTTTTCATGAACACCATTGTAAAGCTTCACGTAGAAAAGTTGACTAGCCTATTGGATAATCTACACACGTTTCATTGCGACGCCTACCAAGTGTTAGGAAAAATTCAAGCCTGTTTAGAAGAGTTTACGGTGATTCAATGTTCTTACGGATTTTTTCAAAGTCTTGTACATTGATTAATTTCCTGCTTTTTCAAAGCCAAAAATCAGAGAAATCATTGCAAAGCTTCCTTTCGGCCTCACAGCCGACCATTTAATTGACTTTTGAAATATATTTTCAATGACAATAATTATATCTATCCAGATTTAGTAGTCAGCTAAGATCCAAACAGGAGTCACAAACATATACAGTTTTCTTTCATAAACTGTTTGAAATGTTTTTTAGGTAAAGCTGCAAAATGTAGACCACAAGAAACCGCATATTTGGTCTAAAAATTTCTGTATCTGTCATAATTTTTGTGTAAGTTCACCTATAGAAAAATGCTTAAAAATGTTTTCAGTGTGTTTTTTTCTGCTCTGAAAACTGTGATCTTTTTAATAATATTTAATTGTGATGTTTTGACATTTGCGGTGCCTGAGTTTTAATGTTTAATCATTTACGTGCTATCTGGCCAAAAGGCAACCAACGCGGAAGCCTCGGGAAGAGCCTCCAGAACGTCAACTACCGGTATTTTAAACAAGCAGTGCAAAAAAGTTGTCTTTCAACAGGATTCGTTGTAAATCAGCGAACCGGCAATCCAAAGATTGCAGCTTCTAATCCTGCGGGAAAACAACTTTTCGCATTGCTTTATTTGAGTTGTCGCCGTTCTGGTAGCTTTTTCCTAGGCTTCCGCGATGGCACGTAAACGATTAAACAACTTTGATCTTAATCTTTGGTTTCGCTAATCGTTAATGTCATCGACATCAATCATGGTCTTGAATTGACGTGAGTTGCTTAACTCTATCATTTGATTTACTATGTAATTCTGCATTACGATGAAAAATGATGTTCCAATCTAATTGCTTGTATATTTTGCGTACGCTTGTAATAACAAATAACGATATTAAACTGAAACAATTGGGCAAAAGTACTGTACATACGTAGGTCGTAATGACATGAAAAGTATGAGCAGTTTCATTTCGCTCTTCAAATTTCAAAAACACCTTGCTTGGTGCTCATTTAATTGTTCCAAAGGCAGAGCAGGCGTACGAGCATTTAAATTTTGCTCTAACAGTGCTTGTGATGCAGCATTTTAATGACATACGTTTGAAACGATAATGGAGTAACCAACTAGCTTTAGTGACCTTAAAACTGAGCGTTTGGAATCTATCTATTTTTAAGTGAAGCAACGCAATCTTTTTCGATATGATTATGAAACTGTTGTGTTTGTTTTCCCTCTAAATATAGAGCTTGCTCAACCTTTGTTACAGGCTATATCGTGATTCTCGTAACCAGTCGTGTTTGATGTAATCAAATTGTTTTGCAGGAAGCCAACCATCCCTGAACTTACAAAAACCAGCTGCTAAAAAAATTTAACATTTGGTCTGCGCGGTAGACTTGGTCTATCGATTTTTCGTCTCTCAAAAAATCGATGAGATTAAATGCTTAATATGATCTTACAGTACAACGCGGAACTGTCGGGATTGGTTTTTTAGATTTTGTACTGATCATTCTTTTGCTGCTTTAAGCATTGTGATTGACATGATAAAAAAATTTAATGCACATCAACAATAACAAAATGTAGCTTACGCCCAGACCACAAAAATATTTATAGACCCCTATATACATGGGACCCTATTATATTTAAGAATGCTATATAGTTTATCTTAAATTGGTTATCCTTGAATGCATTTTATCTATGATTTGATTAATTTACTTTGTGCTTTACTCAGTATATACTGTATACCTATAATGTAAATAGAAAATGTTCGTTGATTCCAATTAATTTTTTTTACGATGAGTGGACTTTTGTGATGATTATTTTTCAGATACAGAAACTTTAATTGTGCTTTTGGTATTTACACTTTTGAACTATTTTGTAGTGTATCGCGTGTGCTGATTATTAACCTAATGCTTTGACCATAATTATTGTCTTTACAAAATACAATGCCTACACTAAATAGTCCTGTTTTTCCCTAGGTCTGGGTAATCAAAACCACGCATTGAAAAAATACAATCATGTGTACTTTAGACCAGATCTATTTTTATAATTCAAGTTTCCGGTATGCAATTAATTTTACAGTGATGTTCAAAATGAATGACTGTATTCCTTCGATTGTAGTCTGCAAAGCAAGCTTTAACTTTTTTTAAGACTTTTTTTGGAGAAAAATTTGTGAAAAGATGCGATAGGCGCAGAGGTGTAAACGAACCGACTGGTTTAGGCCCGAACCCGAAAGCAAATTTGAGGCCCAAATCATACCCGAAAAAACCCGAAAGTTAAGTTAGGTCTAAAAAATTTAGCTAAGTTGCTAAATTATTTTGATTGTATTTTTGTTCACCAAAGACGAAAAGTACGTCTCAGGCCCGAGTTAAGCCTGAAATTTTTGTCAACTTTAGGCCCGAATCCGGCCCGAACCCGACTCGAGAAGCCGGGCCCGATTTATAACTCTGGACAGGCGTGTTCCCACAAAAAGCAGCCTGTTTTGATATATTTCTAAAGCTCCAATCGTACTGTAGCAGAATGAGCAACAATCGAACCGAACTGCTCGGAATGTAAATTTGGCTTGATTCGGGTTCATTCGGGATTTTGATTTCGAATACACGAGGAATTTACTTCGAATGGCAAAAAATAGGAGTATTAAACAGCTTCGGGATTGCAAAAAACAAAGCTTTAGTAGTTTTAATGATATTTTGTCATTGGAAGTTAAAACTAAATCTCTAATTATTTTGTCTCGGTAAACTATTTCAAATTTTAACTCCAGAAATTTTAAGCGATTGATTAGTTTTTGCCAACGATGTTCTTTACACTTAAAAATATTTGGAAAAAACACTTGGGGTCGAATAGACAGAATGCGTAAACATAGAAATTATATGGTATAGTCAAAAAACGCGTTTACAGGCTCCGGAAAGATATATTTTATCTATATAGCGATCCTGAGTATAGTCTGAACTTTCCGAATGGGGTTGCCCCCACCCTACTTTTCTAGCCCATTTACGTCGTAATGACGTCATTTCCGGAAAATTGGCTAAATTTTTTAGCTTTGTTGACTTCACTTCATTCATTCTCACTTCTCCTATGATTGGAACTGAATTTCCATCCTTCATTCTCCTTCCTCCATCATCCGTATCAACTTCCGTAATTGTTGACCCCCGTGGCGCAATTCCTTCTGATTGTTTTGTCTAGCATCAAAGAACGCTAACCACCGTTTGCTACGAGCAGTAAGGCATCAGCAGGATTCTTGGCAAAGCCCGCCTTCTACATCCAACTACTTGGCAATAAGCAACATGATGGAAGAAGCAAATGATGTAGAGGATGAGCCGCAACAAAATCTGGCAAGAACAGCAGAGCCTCGAGGTGACAAGGTCAGTACAAATTGTTTTGACGCGTTACTTCCGTCATTTCCGGAGCTATCGGCACCATTTCAGCCAAATGTTACACCAAAACATTTTGTGCTTTCTCATATTTATACAAATGGCCCACGCATGTGAATTTTACGATTTTCTAATTGTATACAATTTGTTTTGTTTCTACAGTTAATTTAGTTTGTGTTTCATAGTTTCATTCCAAACAGGCAAAACATCACAGGCAAATTTGAGTTGGATTTTGCTTTGTCATGTTTAGTACGTAGTAGTTGACCTCTATGCAGTGCCGTAGCCAGAGCAAACAAAATGAGGGGCTTTAGCCGAAAGTGGGGGGGCACTAAAATAGACTGAACAGTTGCACATAAAAACTGATAATTTATGGCTCTAAATTTTGCGCTATTTTAAAAATTTTGTATTCATGTCTGAAAAAGAGCCGAATAAAAAGTCCGGTAGTAATACGACGAAATACATGCAAACCCGGAAAAAATTTATAATAAGCTGAAATTTGGCACGATGACTCAGGACTATGTCCTGAACCAACAAAAAAAATCCCCATGTTTTGAACGTGGGACTTTCCCCTTTTTCGACTTTTAAAGTCTGCCATCTAACGTCAAAGAGCCTTTACTGTCCTACAGCCAATCCAAAAGCTGTAGAAGAGCCAAATTTTGAATAGTAATTAATTTTTAAGTGCAGGTATAAACTAATGTACTGTGAAATTGATGACGTCAATGTTGGTAACGTCATTTTTATTTTTATTTTGAAAAATGTCGTCGTATTCTGTATTGATGACTTAAATTGTGAATGAGAGTTAGCGTTTTGGCTCCAAACCAAAAATTGCTTAAATCAAAGTGATGCCGCCACAAACGTTGTTGATGACGTCATCTGTCAAGAGTTTTGATCGTAAATTTGAAAAAGAGTGTATGTCCAAACGAAACATTGGAACACTTAGGGAATATCTGCATCATCATTCGAGTTTCTAAGGCATCTTCGAGTTCTTGGCCGAGGTCTTGCCTCATCCTCCTACAGGCAATGGTTCTAACAAAGAATAACTAGCGTAATTATATGTAAATTGATACGAATATGTGCCGAGCACGATAATATATCCGATACGAACAAAATTTCTACCGCTTTGCAATGTTTGAAAGCATTGTTATCTTACGCAAAATAATGTCCGACAATATTATTTTCAGGCATTATTTTGCGTATTTGCGATATTATTGCAATGTCTGACAATATTATTATCTTAATACAATAACCACGCTAATATTTGACAATTTTCCACTTTAATAATTTTTTTTTATCGTTCCTCAAGCTTGCATCTTAAGCTATATTGCAGATTAACTTTATCTGCGCGTGGGAGCTTTTCGGGAAACATTCAAGGGCTTTCTTGATTAAACTGCAAAATGCATTATTTTGTTTTAATCCCTTATTAGCATTGGTGCGCAAATTACTGTATAAAACTAATGTCACTACGTCATCAAAAACTACTGTAAAAAAGTAATAAAATTACCTTATTCGTTACTTCTAGGAAAAAGTAATCAGTGATTTTTCGTTGCAAATTACTATGAATGAAAAATTCAGCCTAAATGACAATAGTCTACTCTACATCACTATTTCTAATGGCGCTAAGCAAAAAAAAACTAGATTTTGTTCGTGATACTATCGTTTTAAAGTTATAGCTTTTATTGTGCTGCCTCTTTGATGCGACTCAGAGCTCACCAATATTATTTTTTTGATTACTGTATTACGTCTGAGCATCAATCCCATGGTCTGAGTGAGTACAGAATTGTTCTAAAACTAAGTGGGTTTCGAATTTCGGATCTTTTGTTTTTGCGGTTAAGGTCATATCACAACCAGCCAACTGCTGTGACTTCTCGTGTGCTGCAGCCAGATCACGCATACGTTATGATTCAAGAAGAAAAATTGAGCGATAGAAATTAAACGCTGTAATTAACTCCAAATTTATTGCACATCCTCAGGTTTTGATAGATAGTTTCAGATAAATCATCTAAATATAAATAACACACTTAAGGTAATTCTCACATAAAAGTGCTATCAAGATAAAAACTCTAAAAATTAATACGTGATTGATCTATTTGTTGGTCGAGTGGTAATGCGTTTGTCTCTGGATCGGTTGGTCTGAGGTTCAAATCTCGCGTCGTTCAAATCAGACGCAGTATTGCCAACGGCTAGCCACCGCTGCGACATTTCTTCAAAAGAAGCTGTGCTGCCTGGGCGCAATGACGTGAGATGGGCCCCGCCAACCCGTTACACGGATCGGCGTTATACAGCGATAAGATTTTTGATCTATAACATTCCGGTACTATTTTTTCAATGAATTTACGGTGTGGCAAAATGGCGCCATTTTAGTAAACTGGAAACTAACAATATGTCTTTTTTCATCATGGTTCATTTTTTTCTAAAATACGCCGGTTCGTCAAATCAGCGTGACTTTTTTCTTCACGGTTCACTCGTTCTACGATAATGTCCAATCAAATCAGTCGAATACAGTGACTACAAAAAACTTCGCAACAAGAGCAAGCTTTTTCCTTCATTGCTGTTCTTTTTTTTTTCCGCGCGTTTGTATCTGGTCTATTGATAAAGGGTCGATGATGGCACTGTGCCTGAAGCAATATGGCAACCCCTGGGTGGAGAAAACTTTTTTTTAGGCTATAAGTTTCGACGAAAAATGCAATCTTTAGCTCTAGAATTTTTAGCTCTAGTTTCGACGAAAAATGCAATCTTTAGCTCTAAAACTTTTAGCTCTAGTTTCGACGGAAAAAGCAATCGATCATTGATAGAGCTCATAGAGACAGAGTTTCTGTAGACCTAAGCGTTGGAAAACTTTTTTTTTGGTCAAAATATTTTGTTGGCAAAAAATGTGGTAAAGGGTCCGGGGCAATATAAATTTGGTCTCGCAAACAGGTATCATCTCTGTTTAGTTACTACAAATATCATGAAAGTTTATAAAAAGCTAGGTGGTTGCTGGTGATTTTATTCGCTTTTTGCAAATTTATCTGTGTTTGTTATGCGTTTATTGTTTTCTTTGATATTCTTTGGAAAAAGCCCGTAGTTTTTAGCTCTAGCCCAAAAATTTATTTCTCGCAAAATGTTTAAAAATATTAAAACTGTTTTTGACAAAATACTGTCCTTTTTTTGTATTGATGTATAATAGCTATAACAAGAATTTTACCCATCGGCTTATGAATAAATAGGGTATTGCAATGCCTATCTTCGGTTTTTGCTCAAGATCGAAATTTAATACTACGCGAAGGTAGATGATAGTGTTGACCCAAAATACGAAAGATTATTCAGATTGATGTTTGTTAATCAAAGATACAAAACAAAACTTTTGTAAATAAAGCCTAGGCATGTTTATAATCAAGCATACAGACAACAAAATACCGCCACTAAAGTCTTCCCCTTAAAACCAGAGGAATAAAAAAACTTGACAGTATATTTTCTATTGTTATTGCGCTTTTGTTGAATCCCTATGCAGAATTCTAAACAGGCCGACTAGCTGAGGCCCGAACCCGAAAATATAAGCCCCAACCCAAAAACTAATTTAAAACCCTAATTATGCCCGAAAAAAAACGAAAGTTAAGTTAGGTCTGAAAAATTTAGCAATTTTGACAAGCTATTTTAATTATGGTTTTATGCATCTAAAACAAAAAGCCGAAATTACGACAAAGCACCTAAGACAAAACGTCTCAGGCCTGAATTAAGCCTTAAATTTTTGTCAGCTTTAGGCCCAAACCCGACCCGAAAAGCCCGGCTTGACATACAACTCTTTCTCTATGAGCTCTATCAATGATCGATTGTCTTAGACGAAACTAGCTTTGCATGAATAAACCATTCTGGTATGCAAAGACATACGGCCCATGGTACGACCCTGCGTCATTCTCAACAGAAATAACTTTTTTGATTGACCGGAGGTATAAAATAGGCAGCCAGTAAAGTGTTTCTACTTGATGGTAACATTTACAAAGTAATTTGTAATTAGTCATTTGACACCTCTAAAAAAATAATAAAATTATCACAAAAATTACTTTTTTGAAAAAGTAGAGTCATAACTGTAAAAATTACTAAAAAAGGAATTCGTTACCGCGACCACTGCCTATTGGAAGGTCTAAGTTTTTATCTGCTTGATTGCTACCCCGGAGTTTTACTCTCCCAAATTTAAAGCTAATACAAAAAAAGTTTGAATTGTTCCGTTTGGTCAAACACTTTTTCAAATTTACAGTCAAAACTAGTTACAGATGACGTCATCAACACACGTTTGTGACGTCATCACTTTGATTTGAGCAATTTTTTATTTGGAACCAAAAGCCTAACTCTTATTTACAATTTGAGCCATCAATACGTCATTTTTTCAAAAACTTTGGCAATGACGTCACCAACAATGACGTCGTCAATTTCAAAGTAAACTTTTTTATACCTGCACTTGAAAACCAATTATTATTCAAAACTTGGCTGTTCCACAACTTTTGGATTGGCTGTTTGATAGTAAAGGCTCTTTGACACTAGATGGCAGAATTTAAAGGCCGAAAAAGGGGAAAGTACCACGTCCAAAACATGGGAATTTTTTTTTGTTGGCTCAGGACATGGTCCACATGGAAATGGTCCTGAGTCATCGTGCCAAATTTCAGCTTATTATAAATTTTTTCCGGGTAAAAGCTATTTTTGCCGGACTAAAAGCCGGCAGCGTTTATTACCTCGTTTCGTATCTAGCCCGTATAATCGCTGAAAAATCTGTCTGCAACAGGAGTGAATGCGATCAAACGCGCAACCAGGATTTTGCTCAGAGGGAGAAGACTTGAACTAGAAGTAAATTTTTTTGCACAAAAATTGTTTAAGTTAGGCCACGTGCTGAACAAACTGATGCAACTCAAGCGTATGAGTATGACAGAGGAAGCATGTGGGCAGAGCCCCCCCGCTGCTGGATGATTTTTGCAATTTTGCAGCAAATAAAAAGCAATTTTAACTCCATTTCAATCACATTTCGCACAATTTTGAAGCCATATGAATAACTACAGTAAATTGCTGAAGTTCAGAAGTCATTAAAAGAATTAAATTGTCTAGCCTTTTCTGCCCCCCTTTTACTTCAGGTCAAGTTCAAAACATATTTAAACCATACGTGGGCACAAGTCCGTTAATCGTTAATCCGTTAATAACGATGCTAACTTTTTCTTGAATTCGTTAATCCGTTAAATTTTTTTTCATGTTAACGAACTAAATTAACTTCCGTTAAGTTCTGTTAACTTCCGTTAAGGTTTTTATCGTTAATATCTTGCACCATTCATTCATTGTACCGGTACAAACCAGTTTGCAGTGGTAACACTTATTGCGTATTAGCACAAGTTTTTTAGAAGAGAGCGAAGAAAGGTTTTTTTGTGTCAAATAATAAGCTGTAGCCTCATAGGTATCAATTATCGCTGTTCACAATTTCCAAAGATTTTCCGATCACAGCTTCGTTAGTGCATTTGAACTTATTTTTATCTTGAAATTAGATCAGACTGTAAAATGTAACTTCCAAAACACAAAAAGACCACCACAGCAATACATATTTCTTGACAATCAGGTCAACGGCGCCAATACGTGTCCTGGAAGCGAGTGAATAAAAAGAAATGTAAATTACATGCAAAGTATTAACGAATTAACGGACTTTATTAACTTCCGTAAATTAAATCTAAAAATAATGGATTAACGTACGTTAACGGAGGTGTGAAGTTTGTTAACGGTCTAGTGATTAACGAAGCTAACATTTTGCATTAACTTGCCCACCTATGGTTTAAAACCCTTGTATTTTAGAGTTAAATTTTCTAAATGACTTTGCAAATGGAGGCTAAATCCTCCTTAGCTCTTTCCCCCTGGTTGCGCAACTGACTACGACCTAAAAAAGTTTTGAAAGTGCTCTAAAAAAAAAAGAAAAACAGCTAATCTTTAAAAAAATGTTTTAACGTTTTGCTTCAGGTCATAATCACTAACAAAATACCGGTAACGATTCTATAGGCTTACACTCTATTCTGCACCACAATCGTAAATGCGTGTTAAAAAGACGGATTATTGAGTCACATATATGTACAGCTATGGAATGCCAAATCCGCAAAAAATAGTAGTGTCGGTTTTGAAAATGACATTTTAGTGTTTTAAATGACACTTTTGCCATTAGAATGACGAATGTATGCCATTCAAATAGCACTTTTGCAAATGCAATGACCAATGTTGTTGCTTGGAATGACACTTTTGCAAGTAGAATGACAACATTTATTCAGCAAATTGGCTAGCCATTTGAGGAATTGTTACTTGACTTGACAACATGGTTTCGATTTCATTAAAATATTGACCAGTCGTTTGAGAAATCGTTGTATAAATTGGCAATGTATCGTTCGGTTTCATTGAAAGAATTGCTAGTTATTGTCAAGTTGTCATTCGATTTTAAAAAGCGTTGTTTTATTTCAGAAGGAAAGTAGCTTATAAATGGTTATTCAATTCAACAAAGTGCCATTTGCTTTAAAAACATGTTATTCAGTTAAAAAACAACATCATTTCATTTAAGACATTATCATTCGATTTGAAGGACTGTCATTTGATTTAAGAATTTGATCATTTAACATAATGTTATTCAATTGAAATAACTGTCTGTCCACTTAATAAGATGTCATTTCATATTATAAACCGTCATTCCATTGACAAGACAGTACTGATTCAGTTTGATTAAATGTAATTGTATTTAACAAATTGTCTTTTAATTTCCAAAATCATCATTTCATTTAAGAAGAAAGTAGTCATTTAATTTAAAAAAGTGTTATTTTATTTAAGAAATTGTCATTGAATTTCAAAATAACATCGCACCATTAACAAGTTGTCATTTCATTTGAAAATCGTCATGCGCTTTGACAAAAAATTATCATTCAATTTCAAAACCGTCATTCCATTTAACAAATTGTCATTCAATTTCAAAAATTGTCGTTCCATTTGACAAAGTGTCATTCCATTCTAAAGAATGTCGTTTCATTCAACGAATTTTTGTTCCATTTTAAGAATCGTCATTCCATTTAACATGTCATTCAATTTGAATAAATGTTGTTGTAAGTAACAATTTGTCTTATTCAATTCTAAGACTTATAATTCCATTTAATAAGTTGTCATTCCATTTGAAAAAATGTCATTCCGTTTACCAAATTGTCATTGATGATTCCATTTAACAAGTTGTGATTCCATTTAAAAAAGCGTCATTCCATTCATTAACTTGAGGTTCAATTCCGAACATCATGATTTCATTTAACAAGTTTCAATTCCATTTTAAAATTGGTCCTTGCATTTGACAAGTTGTTATTTCATTCCTAACACCGTCATTTCATTTAACAAATTGTTATTTCATTTCTAAAATTATTGACATATTGTCAATCCATTCAAAAATCGTCGTTCCATTTAACAACTTGTCATTTCATTCCCAACATCGTCATTCCATTTAACCAAATTCCATTTAACATTGTATACGGAAGTTGGGCGGACGTTGCATTTAACAAACTCTTACTCCATTCCTAAAAACGTCGTTCCATTTAAACAAATTCTCATTCAATTCCAAAAATTGTCGTTTCATTTAAGAAAAATTGTCATTCAATTCCAAAAATTGTCGTTCCATTTGACAAAGTGTCATTCCATTCCAAAGAATGTCGTTTCATTTAACGAAATGTTGTTCCATTTCAAGAATCGTCATTCCATTTAACAACTTGTCATTTCATTCCCAACATCGTCATTCCATTTAACCGAATTTCATTTAACATAGTAGGCCTATACGGAAGTTGTACGGACGTTGCATTTAACAAACTCTTACTCCATTCCTAAAAACGTCGTTCCATTTAAACAAATTCTCATTCAATTCCAAAAATTGTCGTTTCATTTAAGAAAAATTGTCATTCAATTCCAAAAATTGTCGTTCCATTTGACAAAGTGTCATTCCATTCCAAAGAATGTCGTTTCATTTAACGAAATGTTGTTCCATTTCAAGAATCGTCATTCCATTTAACATGTTGTCATTTCATTCGATAACGCGAGCCAAATGCGCAAAAATTGACGTCACCCATTTGTTTATCGTTGAAAAAAGCGTAGTTCAGAGGAAATCGCGTGGAATACCAAATGCGCAAAATAGGCTAATTGAAGAATGAAGCGTGAAAGAATTGCTGATGTCTGCTAACTTGATGTGTGTATGAGAATGTGATAGCCTACTGGTTATCGGTATGTAAAAGCTGAACAGTAACAGTAGGCTACATAGGCCCATCAGGTAGACTTAGTTACCGGTAGGTGACAAGGTAATACTAACAGCAAACAGGGAGTAGAGCGACAGTGTAGCAAAGTAGCCCTATGAGTAGCATAGGCTACCGGTATGACTCATATAGGCTAGCCTACTTTAACTTACCGGTACTGGTACTGCCGTAGGGCCAAACGGTAACCATAGGAAGAAAGAGTTAAATGGAAATCGTAAATAAAGGTAGACTAGCGGTACCAGTAGGCTGGAGAAAAATGGAAAAGGCTAGCCTATTCTACTCTCTGGTCTCTACCAGTAGGCTATGCCTTTCCAGCTTATAGGCTATCCTACCGTATATGAGATGGATGTTATCCTCTAATCACTCATAGGCTACTGGCAGACTGATTCTGTGCAGTGTGGTCAAGACACCAAGAGGGAGGGCAAGGGGTTACAATCATTTCTGAGGCCCATGCGACTTAGGGTCCCAACAGGTGAACATGGGCCCATTGACAGTTGAGGTGAACTCCAAGATAGCTTACCAGCTTACACGTTGAGTGAAGGTCTTTCAGAGCACCCTTCCTACTTCTACAGTTTTTGGCAGAAAAATGTTTGAGGTGATACAGAACACATAGGCTAGAAAAATGGGGTAAGAACGCATTAGTACATTCATATGTGCTAACGTGCTTGGCAGTAAGAACGCATTAGTGCATTCATATGTGCTAACGTGCTTGCATCAACACTGTGTCACGTTGGCGGAGTGGTTCAACACCTGTTCTACGATTAAGAGCTGCCGCGACCTCTGATGCCGGGTTTAAGTCACCGGTTGGTGCGGACATGGGTTCGAATCCCATACGTGACCAATTTTTGTTGGCACATCCCTGAGGTTGATCTAGCTGGTTTCATCTATTATCTTTCATGATTTGGAAGTGGTGATCGTCTCGTATAGGATGTTTGTACGACTGCTTGGCCACATTGGAAAGTTGATGCTTTGCGCCGGATTTATCCGGCGCGAAAATTTTGAAAAATCTTACATTTTTTGGCGCAGAAATCACTAAATTTTGAGTGGCGTGGCGTCCAAATGATACATTTTTACAAAATGTTTGGCAAAAATTTTGGAGTTTTTTTACTGACTTATTGAATTGATGAGGCAATCGCTTGAATTTCATTGAGCTTGCGCCAAAATTTTTTGGGTTGCTGCCACATCATTCATGTAAGTCGATTTTTAAAAGAATTAATAGCAAAATGAAAAAAATATTATATACGTTCACTTTTTTATTGTTTTATCGTAAACTTTCGGAAGTTTGCACCAAAAATTTTTGTCTTGATGCCATGTGCGAAAAACATTAAGTATTACAAAATTAATTGCAAAATAATTAAACTTAAACAAAATTTTGCACAGATATTTTCCACATTTGATGTTTTGCCCCAAGGCATTTGACATTGACGCCAAGTAATTTAATCAAATGTGTGGTTTTAAGTTATATTTAAGAATCATCAATTAGTATAAAAATAAAAGAATATTCAAAAACAATATTCTAGGACAGGTTTGGCATTGTGCGCCAAGAATATCCATCTTCTTGCCATGTTAAAACTAATAACAATCAACCAGTTCATAATAGAAAAAAAAGCAAAGTCCAAAAATCGATAATTTTGTATGAATAGTATTTAGCCTTTGAAATTTTGCACCAAAATTTTCTACCCACGCAATTTAGTTCAATCATAATACGTTAATTGTTCTACCTTATGATCATAAAGCAGTATAGGCTACGACAAAAGGTATTGTAATAAAAACAATAATTGTGGACAGTTTTGATATTTTGTGCCAAAAAATTTCACTTTAATGCCAAGTTTTTTAAATAAAGCAAATTGTTGGTTCATGTTGTAAACACGTAGCAGTATGTGACAAAAAAAGATAATATAAAATGAAAACGATAATTTTGAACATATTTAGCTTACATTTGGTATTTTACGCCTAGAATTTTTTCCTTAACGCGACGCCAATTCATCACATTAAAGTGTTATTTTCATGTTGAAACAGAAAAAAAAAAACTAACAGCGAAAGAAACCAAAATAAAAATAAAAAGGATAATTAGATTTGATTTTTGCGCCAAAGTTTTTTATCTCGACGCCACGCCAGTTAATTTAATCATATTATGTTGTTTTATGTTATGACCATAAAGCAGTACAAAAAAATAGATAATGAAAACAATATTTTTGAACAGTATCGATATTTTGCTTCTTAACTTCAACTTTGACGCCAAGGATATAAATAAATCAAGGTTGTACTGTAGTCTCATGTAGTATAACCATAAAGCAGTTGGTCTACGTGAAAAAACTGCAGCAAAAAGATACCAAATAAAAATTAAAAACGATAATTTTATTCAGATTTATTTTACATTTGGTGTTTTGTGTCAAAAATTTTCACGTAAACATTATGTCTTTTAATTGAATCAAATGTGGTTTTCCATATTGTAATAAAAAAGCAGCAAAAAAATAGAAATAAAATAACAATCGAAAAGCATTAATTTTAAACACAATTTGATATTTTCACCAAGAATTTCCACCTTAGCACCACGACAATTAATTAAATTTAGGTGTTGTTTTATGATTAGACTTGTAACAATAAAGCAGCACGTTATAGCAAAAGAAAGCAAAATAAAAATTAAAACCGATAATTTTGTACATTTTTAATGTAGTTTTGATATTTATGCCAAGACTTTCTATCAAAATATTCAAATCAAAAAATTTGCGCCAATAATCAAAACGCCACGCCACTGGATTGTTGTCAGTCAAAGTTTTGTTTTGTAGTACCACCATTAAGCAGTCTGACATTGAATGCGAAATAATTTAATCTAAAGGTAAATTTTGTGCTAATATATTCTGCATTTGATGTTTTGGGCCAGCACTTAATCATAATACTTTGACGCTAATTGATACATCAAGGGTATTATTTAAAGCTAAAATAACCATAAAGCAGTACGTGACAAAAACAAAACAAAAATAGCAAAGAACAGAAGAAAAATTGAAAACAATAATTTTGAAAAAATTTAGTTTAGATTTGGTATTTTGCGCCACGAATTTCCATCTTGACACCACAAATATTAATCAAGTTAGTGCTATTTTCATGTTGAAACTAAAAAAATTATGAAGTAGTTCGTTAAGGAAAAAGAAAGCAAAATAAGATTAAAAGCAATAATTTTGTACCAATTTAAATTGGAATTGATTTTTGCGCCAAAGTTTTCCTCGTTGACGCCACGCCATTCAATTTAATAAAAAGTATGTTGCTTTATGCTATGACCAAAAAGCAGTACAAAAATAAAGGTAATGAAAACAATCATTTTGAACTGAATTATTATTATTACCGATTTATTTCAGATATTCACTACAAGCAGAAGCCCGATCCATAAGAGAAAAAATTATAGCCTTCATTAGAGAAACAAAACAAAACAAAAAAAGAAGCACAAACACATGTCAAGGCATGACAGCAGCACTTCGATTGGAATCAGCATAAGCAAACAAAAGATCGCAATATTTCGCAAAGTATTGGGATTGGTAGAAACATCCAGAAGACATTAAAGATGCAATTAGATTGTTAGTAGATTTAAGACAACGTGAAATGAACAAAATGATGGATTTATGTAGTAGCAAATTTAATGTACTCGAAATGAATTGTTTTGCGCCAAGCGTTTTTGTTTTGACCCCACGCCATTTAATCAAATTAAAGTTTTATTTCATATTTCTTCGCAATTATAAAGTACAGTAGAACCTCACCTAACGGACACCTCAATACAGTGGACACTTTATGATAATGGACAATTTCTTCATGTACGGAATTCCCCCAAGCCAGTAACCTGTATTCTTAACCCAATACTATGGACACCTCATTATTCAGGACAACGGACAGCTCATTTGGAAAAATGAGCGTCACAACCTCACCTATTATGGACAGTGTTGGTAACAAAATACAGTCATTTCAAAGGTTGTTTGTGGTGATAACTCAATAAATATTAACAATTACTTGTATTACATAATTGTTCGACGATTGTTAACTAACCAATGCCAATTTTAATCAAACTTAAACCTTTTTATTTAGAAGGCTGTAAGGTAAATAAGCTAGTAAAATAATTTGAGCTGCTCAAGTGAGAAATCCCCTTGTTTTAAAAATACGCGAGGTCACGAAATACACTGTAGAAAGAGAGGAAAATAGATGGCACTGAGCAAAAGCAGACAAACAAGACGTGAACTTTTACTAGAAGCAGGGGTGCCAAAACCCGGGGGGAATGGGGGGGATATATCCCCCCCAATAATTTGACTGTATCCCCCCCAATAGTTTGAGTATGATCTACATCTGCATCCCCCCAATAATTTGACTCTAGTGTGCACCTGAGCGTAGGACGTCCACTTGAATTCGGGGAAAAAAGTGTTCCACTTTTGGTGAAGACCTTTTTTTTGGTCCTCACCTGAATTTGGGGAAAAAAGTGTTCCCTTTTTAGTGAAGAACTTTTTTTTTGGTCTTCGCTTAATTTGCTCACCTGAACAAAATCGTGGTCGAGGTTCATTTCCTCAATGTTGAAAATAGGACAAAATTTGGGTAAAATTGCAAATTATCCCCCCCCCCAAATGCTCAACAAAGATCGGCACCCCTAACTAGAAGACAAGTGTAGGCTGATAAGAGAGAAAGAGAGTGGTGGAAAATCTTGCAGAGAGCTAGCTGTAATCTTCAGCATTGGAAAGTCTCACGTGTCGCAGATTATGTCTAGAAAGGCAGAGTACCTAGAGGCGTATGAGGAAAATGCCCCTGCTGATAGAAAGCGAGTCAAGATTTCTCAGTCCCAGGGAATGCAAGATGCGGATGACCTTACGTTTAAGTGGTTTCAACAAGCTTGGAGGAACAAAATTCTGGTGTCTAGACCATAGAGTAATGTCTAGCTATAGAGTAATTGGAAGGACCGACGCTCGCGTCGCGTGTTTCTCTGTTTTTACTCGGCCATTTTTCAACTAACGAGTGCGAAATTTCAGACTTTTGCTTATGACTCGAGAACGGTTCGGTCTAGCTACATGAAATTTTGACAGCAGTTTGAGATTAATGAGTTGTATGTTTGTACCAAATTTCAAGGCAATAGGTCACGTGACTTCGGTTTTAGAACCCGAAAACCGCCCCGCAAGTTAGGCGTAAAAAGCGGTATTAGTCAAAAACGGCCTAAGTACGGCAAAAAATATTTCATATGGTTGCATGTCTCAAGATACCCTTTCATCCCAACCAACCCACTTTTGGCCGCGATGAAGTTTATTTCTTTTTTTTCCTTTTTTTTCTTCCTAAATTTTGTACGCTCTTCTTCTCCTAAACCACAAAACATCGAAATCTAATTTTTGTGTAAAGTTGTTGAGCTGCAAATGCAATTATTTCTCCCGCAATTTTTTGGGGCAACTCCACCGGGAACCCCCCAAAATGGGGCCCCAAAAAATCAATTTTTTTAACGGCTCAAGCTAGGCTGCTAGTTCTTTTTGATATCAGTAGATATTTAACAGAGAAATATTTTGACATAGTTTGGGGGTGCAACCCCCCCGGGAACCCCCAAATGGATCCCCCAAAAATCAATTTTTTGAACGGCTCAAGGTAGAGTTCTACTTTTTTTTGATATCAGTAGATATTTAACAGACAAATATTTTGACATAGTTTGGGGGTGCCACCCCCCCCCCCCGGGGACCCCCCAAATGGACCCCCCAAAAATCAATTTTTTGAACGGCTTAACTTAGAGTGCCAGTGTTTTATGATATCAAGAGATATTTAACAGACAAAAATTTTGACATAGTTTGGGGGTGCCACCCCCCGGGGACCCCCCAAAAATTAATTTTTTGCACAGCTCAACTTGGGTGCCAGTCTGTTTTGATATCAGCAGATATTTAACAAACAACTATTTTGACATAGTTCTGGGGTGTCACCCCCCTAGGGACCCCCAAAAATCAACTTTTTGAACGGCTCAAGCTAGGGTGCCAGTGTTTTATGATATCAGGAGATATTTAAGTGACAAATATTTTGACTCTACGTTTCTGGAGGTTCCATAATCAGATATTTTTGAATAATTGCTGATTTTACGGTAGACAAAAAGTACTTTTGAGCGTCACAGCATTAGCTATGCGTCGGTCGTTCACTGGGTTTGCTGGCAAACTCCCATCTAGTTTACTCTATGGTTAAGTGAGCTCAAAGTAAAGTTAGAGGATATCGTACTGTATAATTACGACTCCCAAGGAATGTCTTTTTCACTACCAAACTATTGTACAAAGTCCGTTGGTGTCCATTGCAGATTGATTTTCAATACAACGGACACCTCAGAATTACGGCCAGCTGAGCTAAGTCCCAAGAGTGTCCGTAATAGTGAGGTTCCACTGTAATTACAAATATTATAATAAAAAAAAGCAAAATATAACGAATAAATTAATTGATTTTGTGCAAATTTAGTCCAGATTAGATATTTGGCGCCTATATTTTCCTCCTTGACGTCGCGTAATTAAATCTAATATGTTGTTTCATGCTATCAATTACCAAAAAGCTGTAGATATCAAAAAACAATAGCAAAACAAAATTTTAAAAATACTAATTTTGTGCAAATTTAATGTAAATATAATATTTTACACAAAGAACATTTGTCTTGACGCCACACCTTAAGTTTACTGGTACACTGAAGCGAATGGCCATAGGCCAGTTTCTTGAGCGAGATTTCTTTGCGGGAAGGTGTGTACAGAATGTAAGGCCGCCGAAATGAGTCCGGTCGACTAGTTTCACGTTTTGCGTAATATAACCACTCATTTCTTGTGTATACAGGCAAAAAATGTCATTTTTTTTATTCTGTAGGTGTAACATATCTTATGTGTTGTAGTACATTACGATGATTACAACTTTGCAATTTTCCAGTGGAATAGTAAATTAAAAGCAAAGTGTGTGATACGCCGCAGTGGTTCTCAACCTTTTTTCAAAGCGACCCAAATTTATTGAAAAAATCAATTTGCAAAATTTTGCGACCCGTGTACATTCTTACGCATACTTGAATTAAAAGCTATGTAGAAAAATTTTTTATGATGACAGAATTGTGTTGAAAATAGTACATCAGACAACTTGTCACTGAACAACCGCAAGTCAGCTTCAACTTCCAACCGATTTCGATTCTTAGTTATGAATATACAGATTGCACTAAATCCAGCCTCACAAAGCCAAGGTGTTGCAAATGGAATCAGTTTTTTTATAACGAACTTTAAAACTGTTGGATGCGTTTTGTGCATGGAAGACCAAAAGTGGATATTTGCAGAATCGCTTCGCCGCCTTTTCGCTCCTAGCCCACGAGTAGGAGCGAAATCGCTTCTGTATTTGGTGTCTGTTGCTTCACTTCTATATTTGGTGAAATAGGATTAGGAGCGAAACCGTTTACTACCTACTTCGTAGCGATTTACAACTTTGCGGTCTCCAGAATTAAGCTCAAAACTTGGAAGTTTTTGTTTACAAAAATCCAACAAGTGTTACTACATATAAAACGGCGTTGCGTTTATTTTATTATTTCTTTCTACAAGTGTCACTCTTTGTAGGTGTTTACAAAAAAACTAAATAAATAAACAAGCGACCCAAAAGAATTTTTAGGCGTCCCAACTTTGGGTCGCGACCGGTAGATTGAGAACTACTGTGATACGGTATAAATTGGGGGACTTGCATATTATTACATCGTTCTATAAGTTTCTTCCATTTCCTTTCTACATTTCCAACAATGGAAAATCAGCCAAGTAAAATAAATCATTTATTTAACATTTCCTCAAAAACTGCTTTAGGACATGGGAAACCACTCCATATGGTTCACTTTGAAAATATCGCTAATAACATCAACTGACCGAAAAGTGAACCTTGCCCTCTGAATTTTTAAAGAAAAGTGTGATATGATTTTCCGCTAACTTCAACATGCACAGTTGGATTCCAATTTTCTCATTTCACTTGTCTTGATGATTGATAGTTTCAGCGATCTAAGATTTGCCATTGCTCTATTACATTCTAAATTATCTGAAACAGTCTCCGTGTTGGTCGTCACATACGTTAAGAAGTGTAACAGCAGAATTAGATTTGATATTTAGCTCAGTAATAAATAACTTACTGCAAAAGCATTACTAGCGAAAAAAACAAATAAACATTGAGAAAAGTAGTCGGAAATAGAAAATCTTTATAATAGCTTCAAACGCTCGGTTATACTTCCGTGTACTTGTGAGTATTGCGCTTAGTTTATTATGGCAAGCATTATTCATTAAAAAGTTTGATTTTATATTGTTGCCTCTGAAATTGTTTACTCAAAAATTAACTCAAACTTAAACTCTGACTTAAATCTTTTTTATTTTTTATGTTGTAGGGCACTGGTTTCCAACCAGGGGTCCACGGACCCTTAAGGGGTCCTTAGAAAGCTTGCCGGGGGGGAGGGGGGGTCCGCGAGTGCATTGAATTCGACAAAATTAAACAACATCTTTTTTGCTGATTGTGACGTTATCCAAACTTAAGAGATTGAAATCACACGTTGAACCAGTCTTTATGATGTCACAGTTTCTCCCAGTTCTATGCCAAGCATTAGTTACTAATAGTAGTAGATCAGCATTAGCAGTTAAGTGTTTTGGTGCATAAAAGACAACAGCAGGCTTCTCATTAAAATGCACCAGGGCACCAGTATTCGTTTAAAATTACCGTACTTTTCTGATTGTTTGTAAATGTAAAACGTTATGACTGAGCATTTTGTAATTTAATTACGCTCACAATATTGCATGTAAAGTTCGCAAGCGTTTGTAAAAGTAAGTGTAGTTTACCAAATTATTTGTTTAAGATTGGTCATAAAAATGTAGGGGTCCGTAAGCTTGATAATTATTTGAAAGGGGTCCATGACTTAAAAAAGGTTGGGAATCACTGTTGTAGCTTGTAGGGCATAGTGTTAACAGTAACGATATAAAATACCAACACCTACATACTGTACTGAGTACTCAAATAAAAATCCTCGAATATACTATCCATTTTACTGAGTACTCAAAAACTTCTGGTGCTGATATCATTCCAGAATTTTTTTGCGATTTTGTTTTCAGAATTTTGTTCAAACCATATCAGAATTTTGTTTGCATCAATCAAAGCTCGGATTTGACTTGAAAAAGAAGACATTTTTGCATCTTTTAAATTTTTTTACAGTAACTTTATTGTCTTAAGGTTAGTTTTTGTAATACTTGTTAAGTTATATTAAGTGTTATCGAGCACTTACAAAACATTAACATCAAACACAGACTCACCAAATTTACTCGATATTGTAATTAAATCTGTTTGCGTTTACTGCATGGCATAGCTACATAGTGGTTTACTCTAGCAGTATTCAGGCTACTCTGCTTTGCTTGTAATGTGAATTGATTAAAATACATTCAAAAGGTTTTTTTTCGTAATTAATGCTTATTTTTTTAAACTATTTATCAGTAGTAATTGTCAGCTTATCTTTGTCGGTGGATGAGTTTTAATATCCATAAATTTGTACGTTTCTGAGTAACTTGACAATCACGCGAACTTTAGTCAAATTATTCATCACATTTAATATCATGATGTTATTGTCGTGCTGCCTTGGACAGAATAGAAGTGACTTGTATTGTCTTCGAATGAAGCTGACGGACAAGAAAAGTGGATAGGTTTAAACTGGTAACACTATTGACTATAATCATTTGATCCTGCTACTACTATTATAACAACTGTACAGCAAGTTTGCAACGACTTCGATTGGCTTTAGTTTACTTTCTCGTAATTTTGTTATTATTTTTAAAGTTATTAATTTGATGATGCGGTTTAATAAATAGTGATTATTTAATAAATAGTGACTACTTATTCATAAACAAGCAAAAAAAGTACCGCAAATATAGATATCAACTTAGCGCCCCATATAGGACCTGTTAAATTATTTTTGATTGGTTGTTGAAAAAACCTAAATGCTGATTACGTCACCACATTTTTATATTGTCTAAAACTATATGTACTCTATAGTTGCATTCAAAAACTATTGCGGCACATTTGAGTTGGTATGAAAAGAATTTCTTAAAATTGCTGTTTTAAATTTAACTAGATGGATATTTCTAGACGAAATCACACTCACAGTCGAATAGAGGTAGATACTAAGTTAGATAGTGGTAAATATTTAGTAGAATGATACTGTAAGTTAATGAGCGAATATTGAGAAAAATGCGAGTTAAGCCAATAATTTTTTTGTTAGTGTGAAAACACTCATTTTTCACCGTTTATTTGATGTAGATACTTCTTACGCAATTTCAGTGTTGTTTTTTTTCAGTCGATATTATGTGGAATTGCTAAGTCAATAAAAAATGAAAAGTATAATGAAAAGAACAACCAAAAATAATAACAAAATTTTTTCATAGTTACATTGCTTGCAAGCTCCACCCGGGAAAAACCTTCTGCGCAAGAGTGAGCAATTCAACTTGGAATTAAAGTTGAAGTATGACTTTATAGCATCATAATATTTTTTTTTCGTCCAATCATGATATTTTGGTTTAATTTTGCGTATAATGGATATATTGGTTGAATAAATAGTAATTTCTTTGCTCAGTCGATATGCCAACTGGTGATCAAAATTGGTGTTCACTTTCAACGCTGAGGTCAAATCAAATGCCGTATTGTCAATGTCAATAACTACTGTAGGGTGATGCAGCAACGTTTCTTTAAGAAGCCGTTACTGTATTTTTGTATATGCGCCATACGAGAAAATGTTTGAGCGTGATAGAACTTTTGTTTAATATTGCACAGCGGATGCAACTTAATTATAGCACTTACAATTATTCATTGTCTTCAGTAAATGTTATAAGTTAATTTCTTAATTGAGGTAGAAAAAAAGGTTACGCTTTGACTTCTTCTATAGCTATCATTTTTTGTTAAAGACAGGCATAGGCGTACTTAAAATTGTAATCTCTTTTTTTATCCTAATTTTTTTAACAACCAACAATTTCAGAAATAGTCTACTTCAAAAGCGAAAAAGAAATTCTGGGCTATCCTTGAACAAGGGGATAACTCGATGGTGCAAAGTGTTCCATCCCTGTTTAATCTATTAATGTACTCGCTTCTTATTGGAAACTTTTGCTTGTTTATTCAATCGTTTCGCTTTTTCAATTTTCGGAAAACAACAGTAATTTAAATCACTTGGAAATTGGCAACGTTACTGAGAAGGTTAAGGTGCTTGCTTTTTTTGTTTGTTTTTTGTTTCACAAGTACGTGGCAAAAGATACGAGTTTAATTTGCATCTTGATCCGTATTTTACTTTTTTATTGCGAAATGTCTTTGTAGTGGCTTCGAACAAACTAAGCTGTAGCAAGCACGTTAATGAAAAAAAAACGGCCATAGAAAGCAAATTTGAGTATATCTACACCTCATGACGTTTATAATTTGGAAGATTCCATTTCACCAGCAAATTCTATTTCTTTTTTATTAATTCGGACTCAAATCTACCCCAAACTCATATTCTTGATATAAAAGTTACCTCAAATGTAACCTTAACTCAAACCCTAACTCAAACCCTAATCTTGACCCTTAAAAATAAAAATAAAAATGCGCGGATGAACATTCCTCATTTTTGCTTTACTCTCTTTGACTTAAAATTTGCCTGTGGGTCACTCCCTTATAGGTTATTTTGCATGATCATGGTCCAGCAAGTCGATGTCGACTCGTATAGTGACTTCATGAACTGCAGTTTTTCCGGGGTTTCATCTATAACCATCTCCGACTTGGTCTTCCTCTTCTTTTCTCTTAAGTAGCCAAATCTTTTTTGCATAATCTCTCCTTCCATGGTTTGTTCTTAAAATGCGTCCGCAATACTTTGGTTTGCTTCTTTCAGTAATATTGACGAGTGCCATGTGAAACTGCAACTGTTCAATTGCCCAATCATTTGTTTTTTGACAGTGCATGGATGTTTTTTCATTATAAATTTATTTGCCAGTTTGATCCTTAAATTGTGACCCATGGCTAGCATTCTCCGAAATTCTTTCTCGCATTCTGCATGGTCACAAATTATAATTGACCCCCAGGAAATTGAAGTTTCGCACAATTTTAGACATAGGGTAAGGAAGTATGTAAAAGATTGTTTATAACTGAATAACTTATGATTAAGATCCTAGCGATAATTTGACATTGTGTTTATTTTTATCATTTGCGATTGAAATATCTTTTGCATTAAGACTGTGTTTTTTTGCGATAATCCATTACCATGTATTTGGAACCAAGCACTCAGCTAGCGATTTGATACCAAAATATTCCAAAATCCAAGAATTTTTAGGGATCGGCTTGAAAGCCATTCTGAGGATCAAAATGCGAAAAAGGGGCAATACTTGGAAATACAGTATATACATTTTTCACAAAATCATTATTTTTTAAACTTAAGTCTCTGTCATTGCTAATTTGAACACTATGTTACAAAGCAATATTTGATCTAAAGCTATTTGTTACACTTTCTTATTGGCTTTAACGCTAGGTCAAATTTAGGGTGGGTCAACCCCAAAAAATATTTTTGTAAATTTCATTTAAAACCGCCTAGCCTAGCAATTATCAAAAAAATACTTTGCAGTCATGCTGGGCTGTATGCTATCAAATGCAAATAAAATATATTCAGGCATGACGTGACGATTACCGATATACAAGAGCTAGACCATATAATCCTTATACTATACCGATAATCGACAGTAGCATAACCGGGAGGATAAAGGGGTTTACTACCCCTACTCAAGTCATTTAGAAATTTTAACCCAAATGTGCATGTTTTTAAACATATTTTGAACTTGATCAAGAAGTAATTTTAACTATTACTTCATTTAAATGGCTCTACAAACATGCAAAATCTCATTCAAATGACGTTGAAAGGGATATTTTTTTGCAGAAAACTCACAAAAATTGAATTACACCTGGGGAGTTTCGCTCTCAGATCTCATAGATTCCGGCGGCAGGGGTTTCCCTCCTCAGACTTCCGTAAGAGGAATCATGAAAAACGCAGGTAAATTTTAGCGTTGGGTTCAAATCCTCTCCTCTTAGTAAAATTCTGAATATGAGCCAGATAACGGATATTTTTATCAAAATCCTTCCTTGAAATATTTGTATAGATATGGCCCTGCTTGGAAGCATTATTTTCTTGAGCGTTTTTATCATCTTTTCATGAGGTAATTAGGTTATACCTGTGTAGTTGTAAGGTCTACTCACTGTTCGTATATGCTGTTCTCCGGTCCAAATTCACAGTTCAACTTCTGTTAGACGGTATCAAAGTTCAAACCACGCACATAATCGTTACTGCTAATATCCAAAATATCCCTGTAGAGGAAACATAACGAACACGCATTTTTTTATCTCCTACTGCTTAAAACTGGGGGTTTCCCTCAACCGAACTCCGTACTGTATGAAACTAGCGGAGTAATACTATTACTGTAGTGCCGGTATGGATAACCAGGCACTACAGACTTCCCCCTTCAAGGAAAATTAGTCCCAAAACAAAGGCAAAAAAAAAAAAATCAAAATCTGTCACTTTACGAGCAACGTACACAACATTATGCAGACAAGATTACAGTATAGCAGTTGCATTTAACAAACCATTACGTTATACAGGAAAATAATCCTAAGATAAGAGGGCCATTATCTTAAGGATGGGCAAGGATATACATTATTACAATCTTGTATACAAGTAAAAATTATGATGGAAAAAAAATCCATGCTTAGGAATAGTTATGGCCATTAACTAAGCCTAATCACGAACAAGGACAACAAAAAGGGATCAAGTATCTAAGTACCGGTACTGTAAAATTACGCATGCAGTCGTTGCAATGTAAAACATTATGATCATGTAGAAAACACACCTTCATAACAAGATGATGATATTAACAGATAGTAAAACTGAACCTCTAGCAGACAACATAAGAGAGCACAAATGTGTTAATGTAATAAAAGAAAATGCAGCAAAATAACGAAGTGCCTACTTATTGTTGCTACAGCAAGACAGCAAGGTTACGGCACACATGCACTTCCACCTACGACATAACAAAATCAGGAAAGATAGTAGGCCGTGGAGCATGTCTCAAATTGTAATCATGTGTGTGATGAGTAGTCGTGTGTGATGAAGGCACATGTGAAGGAGCTGTAGGCATGAAAGGAAAATCAAATGTTGCACTCACCGGCGAAGGCAAAGAAAAGGCAGGTTTGACATTGTTGATGGCAACAGCATAAAGTGTATTGTTACGTAGAACATGGAAGGTTTTGTTGGTTCTGGAAACAACGAAAAAGGGGCCATCATAGGTGGGGGTAAGATTAGCCTTGATGGGATCATTCCTTATGTAAATGTGAGTGCAAGTTTGCAATATGTGAGGCATGTGCTCAGATGTCAATGGAGCAACACGGGTATCAGTAGGCTTACACGCATTAGCGAATTTTCTCATGGCTAGAAGCATGTCACTTGGGTAACTGACTCGAGGTTTGGGAGTATCATAGCATAAATCACCTGGAAGGCGAAGAGTCTGTCCGAAAACTAACTCAGCACTGCTGGATTTTAAATCTTCCTTGTACATATTATTGATGGACAAGATGATTAGCGGCACGTATCTTGTCCAGTGATTCCTGTCTAACTTGGCGGTAAGAGCCGTTTTGATAGTTTTAATGTATCTTTCGCAAAGACCATTAGACTGTGAGTAGCGAATATTGCTCAAGTGATGTTGAACACCCAAAAATTTGCAATACTCTTTAAAGGTCGAAGAAGTAAATTGGCATCCAGAATCTGTGTGGAGTGAAGAACATGTTCCAAAGGTTTGAACAGAGGTGGAGTCGAGGACACAAGGCTCGAGGCCAAGGCCAAGGCCAAGGACACAAAAAAAATCCGAGGCCAAGGCCAAGGCCAAGGACAGCCTTTCCGAGGACAGACACTCTCGAGGCCAAGGACAGGAATGCTCGAGGCCAAGGCCAAGGACCGAGGACACAGCCGCAAGTGTTGTCCAAAAAAAAAAAAAAAAAAGCTCTTCAAAAAATTTTTTCAGGCAATCTCCAATTTAAAGGCGTAGCCAGAGTTTTTGATTGGGGAGGCCTAAACCACAAATCACGTGCAATGACGTCATCAAAAATTTGCCTGTTGGCACTTAACCAGGATTTTGCACCGGGAGAGGGCCTCAACTAATATAGTTGAAAAGTGCAAATATGTAGCTTTGGAGACGTTTTGAGAAAACCAATGTAACCTATACGTATCATAGAAGGGGCTGTGGGGGCACAGCCCCCAGCTGTTGGGCGATTTTTTGTAATTTTTTGGAAAAAAAAGCTATTTTATTGCCATTGAATCACACTTTGCAAATGTTTAGAGCCATTTGAAAGCACTAGATTTTTGACATTTGAAAGCCAATTAAAAAAATTACATTGTTTAATCCTCCTTCTAGTTGCAATTTAAGTTCAAAACACGTTTAACATCTTGTATTTTGGTGTTAAAGTTTAATTGTACGTGATTTGGTCCAGGTAGGGGGAAGTAAGGTGAATTGTTTCGTGCAACATTTTAGCAGTAAATGAAAACTCACTCGAAGATTTTCCTTAGAGATGTTTGTTTTTTCATGAAAATTACCAGTTATAGAAGTGCATGTTAGGCCAGGGGACCCAGGCCCCCTCCACTGAAGTTCAACGACTTGATCAATCAGCATTTTCCCTGGCTAATTTTTTTAAAAAGTATTTTGTGCGTAAAAACTGGCGAGGTGGAGGTAAATTTATGAATTGTTATTGAAAAATAGTACAATAGTTGGTTAGTTTCGCTTACTAACCATGTTCAGGCATGTAGCCAGAAATTCACAATGGGGGGGCTGTTTTGGGGGCCTGTGAGCAAAGCTCCCAGCCGCCGGAGGCACGGGGGTGTGGGGGCGGAGCCCCCAGCGCTCAAAAATTTGGCATTTTTGTGCAAATATAACTTAATTTTAGAGCTATTTTAATAAAAAATATTGCTTTTAAAACGTGGCATAGAAATTGGCAGCGCAACATGATTCAACTGGTTGCATTATCGGGCTATGTGGGAAGTGGCTAATGATAACATTGCAGTTCTCTTGTTTACATGCTGGTAAATAATAAAATCCTATTATTCAATAAAACTCACACGGAATAATCTATTTCGTCTGTATTTTATAAAAAAAAATAATCGGGGAGGGGGGGCTAATGGAAAGATATTTGAGAGAAGTGATTGGTAATTAACTAACACTGAATAGCCCCCCTCCCCTTATTCCTGAGTTTATAAAACATTTGTTGATAAAACCTATGTTTGGCGTTTTTACACTAGCGATCAGTTTTGATTGCTTATTTTTGGGCATTTTAAAAGTTCTTATTGATTGGTGACTTCAATTTTAGACGAATTAGCTCCCCCCCTCTGAATATATGTTCCAAAAAATGCTTTAAATTACTTTTTAGTCAATTCCAGCGCAAAAGACGGTCTCAGAAGAGCTAAAAACGTGGTGTTTTTCTTATTCTGCATTTTGGTTGGCAGGCCAATGGGGAGGAGTTATAGCACCCCCTGGCTACGCTACTGACCATGTTATTGCCGGGCCGGATTTCCATCGCGCTGGGCCCCTGGCACTTTGAAGATTTTCGCAACATCTTTCTGCCAAATGTAGGTGAAGACCATAAAAAGTCTTAAGATTTGAGCGCAGGGCCCTTAGCTGGTACTGCGCCATATTGTGGTAAATCTGGCCTTGGTTAATGCATTATGTTCATAAAAAGGCTAGATGTGATCCTGAGATAGCAACTTTTAGGACGTAAACTATCCACTTCGTCCAGGTTTACGTTTAAATTGGCTGGCAAAAATTGATTTTAGGGGGCCCCGGGGCCCTTGGTCTTCAATATTGTTGTTCGCTACTGGTGTAAGCGAAAAACGCTAAAACGAAACTGAAACTGAAGAAGCAATAGGCTGTTTTGTCACATTTTTGTCATTGGTAAAATTTCATTTCGAGTGGGAGGCCCGCTTAGCTAAGCCTATGCTCCAATTACGCAAAACAAAAAAGGTATTTACAAATTTTCCGCGAGGTTTCTGGCGTTTTCCGACAAAATTTCAACGGTTCAAAAATAGTGCTGTCCTCGAGCCGAGGACAGGGCAATTTTCGAGGACCTAAGGGTTCGAGGCCAAGGCCAAGGCCAAGGACTTGAGGCTTCGAGGCCAAGGCCAAGGCCAAGGACTTCAAAATGTGTCCTCGAGGACGTCCTCGAGGCCAAGGACGTCCTCGAGGACTCCACCTCTGGGTTTGAAGATGCTTGCCAAAGGCTGTAATTACAGATTCAGTAGATTGATCACTCATGGGATATGCCTCGACCCAATGGGTAAAACGATCAACGCAAACCAGCAAATAACAGTTGCCTTGTGAAGGTGGAAAAGGCCCACAGATGTCGGCATGAATGGAATCAAAACGACTAGAGGGCAAAGGAATGAGATGGATGGGTGATTTTACATGGCGAGTGGTTTTGGAACGCTGACAAGCAATACAACTTTTAACCAGGTCGCGTATCTGTTTGTGCATGTTATAGAAAACATAACGTTGCTGAATGCACTTTTGAGTAGCCTTGATGCCAGTGTGTGCAAGGTTGTGGTAATGCCAAATTAACTTATCTTGCATAGATGGTGGAATAATGGGCCTGGGAAAACCTTTACTCACATCAACAAACAGAGACAGATCACAGTCAGAAATGGGCTCTTCTGAGACGGAAATGGAGGAATCCGGTGGAAAGTCAAGCAATTCAGGGTACTTGCGTTGTTCAAGAGCAATGTCAACAGCAGAAAACGGAAGTTGATCTCGTTGCAAAACATGTTCAATTACTACCCGAGATAGGCAATCAGCAGTTACATTATCTTTACCAGGAAGATGAAGGATATCGCAATTAAACTGAGTTAAGTAGCTCAAATGTCGAACTTGACGTGGAGAATGAGTTTCAGATGGCTTATTAAAGCTGTTGACAAGGCTTTTATGGTCAGTGTAGATCACAAAATGTCGATCATACAAAAGATGCTCAAAGTATTTAACACTGAGGTAGACACTTAGTAATTCCAAATCGTACGTAGAGTAACGTGTTTGAGAACCATGTAATGCTTTTGAGAAGTAACCTAAGGTCTCCACTTTACCATCACGAGACTGCTCGAGAATTGCTCCAACTGCAACACCACTTGCATCACATTTTAATTGTAACTCGGCTTTGTCATCAGGATGAGCCAAGGTAGTGATGTTTTGCAAGGCCATTTTGGTGTCAAGAAAAGCAGCTTTAGCAGAATCAGTCCAGTTTATGAGGTCAGTGTTCCTCACTTTGCCCTGCAAAAGGTCATTGAGAGGTTGCAAAAGTCCAGCTGCATTTTTGAGAAAACGTCTTTGATAAGTGACCATTCCAAGAAATTGGCGTAAAGACTTGACTGTTGTAGGCAATGGAAATTTTTCAATGGCAGTGACTTTGTTTTGCAAAGGTAAAATACCTTTAGGAGACAACTGGTAACCAAGTACTTCTATTTCCGATTGAGCAAGAGAAGTTTTAGACATGTTTAAAGTGAGACCATAAGCATCCAATCTGTTGGCAATGTCAAGTAAATGAGCTTTGTGCTGCTTTAAGTCTTGAGAGAAGATGAAAATATCATCAATGAAAGAAAAACAGAAAGATTCAGTTCCTCGCAACACGTGGTTAATAAAATGCTGGAAAGAAGAAGATGCATAAGTTAATCCAAAAGGCATTTTGTTGAACTCAAAATTTCCACGGTGCGTAGAAAAACATGTGTATTTTCTATCACCTGCTTTAACATCCAATTGCCAAAAGGCAGATTTTAAGTCCAGACAGCTAAAAATGGTGCAGCCATGAACATTGGCTGTAAAATCCTGAATCCGAGGAAGTGGGTAGTTCATTTTCCGAGTATTTTTATTGATAGCTCTGTAGTCAATAACTTAGCGATAGGAATCATCTTTTTTTTTGACAAGGTGAACTGGGCTGGCCCAAGGGCTAGTTGAACTTCTGATAATGTTCAGTCTCAGCATTTCGTCAAGTTGCCTGTTAAGTTCTCTTGTTTTCTCTGGGCTCAGGCGTCGAGGTCTAAAGGTGATTGGCGGTCCTTCGACATCAATAGAATGTTCAAAAGGGTGAACTTTCTTGTTCACATGAAGTTCTCCAGATATAAGATTAGGATACAAGGCTAAAATGTCCAATAAAGAGAGCTTATCAAGATCTACGTTGGGAAGAGGTGGTATCTGAGTAAAAGAAGTTGATGGTTCACCTAGGGAGACTGTGTAAGAATGTGTATCAATGATGATGTGGTTATTGTGCAAGAAATCAAGTCCCAAAATGGGATGTGAAATGTCAGCAAGAATAAATGTGTACAAACTTATTGTTGGGCAAAGTGTCAAATGACAGAGTGAGATCCATCTCACCAGCCTGAGTGAGTGGCTTAGCGTCTACGGCAAATAAGTCACAGGATCTAATCCCATTATGAAAATCCGGAAAAAGGTGCATGGGGATCAGTGAACGTGGGCTTGCAGTGTCTATGTGAAATGTTATGTAGTTGTGCTGATCATGTAACAATATGTATGGTGTTTTGTTAGGCGACGCATCTAGCGTATTGATCGAAAAGATGGGTGGTGAAATCTTGATACGCCGCCGTTGGAGTTTAAAGAATTGTGATGCTTACAGCCTGCAACACAAAAATGAGGGTTCTGGGGATAGTTACGATGATAATAGCACAAGCCATTAATAATTGTAGTGCGATCAACAGATCGATTGGCCGGTTGAACAGGGGCAGTAAAGCGTGGTAGAGAAATGCGATTGGGTGGAGGTTGGTGAACAACAGACATAGGGAGAGAAGAATGATGGGAGGACAGCAGTGAAGAGCGAGGTGGTCTTCGTGGAGAAACAGAATTCAACGGTGCTGGAAGAAGTGAAGGGGCCGCGGTAGGGGGGTGGAAAAGAGGTGGAGCAGCAATAGGCGGTTGGAATGAAAAACCAGGCATGTACTGCAAGGGCTGGGAAGGAGAAAGGGAAAACCGATTAAAAAATCTGTCCTGGAGTAAAGCATCAGCTTTAGATGCAATAAGATCAAGTGGCTCATCTTGAAACAAACGTAGAATATGCCGCATATCATGGGGCATTCTATTCAAAAATTCACTAAGCAGGAGCATTTTGGCAGTTTCATCTGCAGAATCATCTTTACCAAGCGTAACACGTAAATCATTAAGAAGTTCTGATGGAGCACGATCGCCCAAGCCTGGAATTTGAGAAAGATTTAACTGTCGCTGTGCAGCTGGTATGTCATAGACTTGCAGCAAAGCTTCTTTCAAAGCAAGGAAGGATGGAGGTTTATGCTTGATTAGATGAGAAATCCGATGAAGATGGGCGTCTTCCAAGCAATTCAAAAGCTCATAATAAAGCTCTTCATCAGTTAAGTGAAGTTTTCGATATCGAGCATGAAAACGTTGAAACCATAAAGGAACATCAGCAGTGCTAAATTTTAAAGGGTATTTTTTAAAATTTTTAAAAGCAGGAGCTGTAAAAATGAATGATGGAGAAGGTGCAGTAGAAGATGAAACAAAAGGTGAAGTAATGCTCGAGTGAGGCATGGTAGAAACAAAAATCGGAGAAGCAACAGAAGTTGAAGGATGGGTAGCTAAAGCATTTAATGGCGATACAATGTGTGGGTAGGTACCCATAGTGCATTGAGAAAAATGCTGTGTTAAAGGTGAAGAAGCAGATGTAGCAGTGAATTGAATATCGAATATTGAATATTGAATACGAAGCTGTTGTAAGTTTATGCATTTAAGTTTAGGTTGTTACCTTCTTTCATTATTATTATTATTTTTTCAGCTTTCTACTTATTACGAAATCTTCTGTCTACTGGAACACCAACAACTCCTCGATATTGAGAACGCAGTTGACATGTTTTGTTTGCATTTGTCGTATTTATGCAAAATTAACATGGCACTGGAAGAATTTACAAAGTCGTGGAATTCGCACAAACTAAGAACCGAAGGAAATCAAACTCCAACGGAGCTCTTCATGAAGGGCATGCTAAGAGCGGCCCAGGAAAATGATGTGCCGCCTACCGAGTTGGCAGGAGTACTTAAGGATGAAGTAAGAAACATTAATTTTTACGTTAAGAAGTTGAACATAGTGGAAAACTGCCATCAGTGCGAATGTTCCGACAGTGCCCATTTGAATTTTTTCCATTGTTACGTTATCATATGGAGTTGCTATCATGTATCCCATAATTAAAATTCTGCTTACAATTGTGAAGCTCTGCATGCAAAATGAATGGCTCACATTTTCAAGCAAATATAAATTATAAAAAAGATTTTCAGTGAATTTACTAATTTTTTTTTGCAAAGAAACAGTGCAGTTAGCTGGATAAGATTAAGGTGTGAAGTTAGCACAAACGTGGTACAAACCTCATTTATGTAGGAATAACTTGTAACAATCTTGAGGGTAATTTCCGGCAGGCTAGGAAAAGCTAGGTATGTTTTTACAAAATGGAGGTGTTTTTAACAGTGCCAACTAAAGAGTGATCCATCCTTGTTTATTCTTGGGATAATATGCACATTAGGGTGTTTCAAAATTGCACCACTTTCAAATTTTTTAACGGCTCAGCAAATTTCTAATGGAGTTTTGGCCGCTGATTACGAATTTGATATTATTTTTTAATTATGACGTCATTTTGAGGGTTCACGCCTCCATTGTTTGCGTCATTTTTCGACTTTTTTGTGATATCTCACGAACTACGTATAGTAGAACCTTAAAATTTACTTCAAACGACGCAGAATCCACGATTTCCTATAAGTGCTCTGTAGATAAAAAAAGCTTATCTGCAACAGAAAATAAGTTATACGCAAAAACGGTTTTGATCAGTTGCCAGATATGACGTCACAAGCCATTTGGGCAATGGACACTTTTAGTTGCTTAGAACAGTTTTGGTTAAAACGAAACATATTTCTGATGTAGCCAAGCGTTATGTAGCCGAGTTGCGTTGTAATTACGGAGGGGTGTGGATGGGGGAAGGGTTATAAGTGAGGGAGGGGGTTAGGTGGTGGGCTAAGGTAGCGAATTCAATATCTATTTTTCTGACCATGGACTTAATTGAGCTAAATTTGCTGCACTGCCACAACAAAATGTTTCATAGAGTGCATTGAATTTTTTTGTACACTTAATTCCGCACTTGGCAACAAAACAGAATAGACAAGATAAGTAAATATTCCATAGCTTTTTATGGAAACCACTGACCAGAAGTCAACACATAACAAAGATTTCAAGAATTTTCAAAAACAATAACTGACCCATGAAGCTGAAAGATATCAGCAAAATCTGAAACACCTGAAACGTTAGTATAACACCATTCCAGGACTTTTAAAACGGCATCTGCAAACGATACACAAGCATACAGTAAACTTTTTGGGTAAAATGCTGTGTACATAGCAATTTTCTGCAACTTTTCGTTTACTGAAGGATGTTGCACTGACTACGTTAATCTCCACTGCGTTGCGTCGTTCAACTTTAATAGCTGCCTTCTGCGTGCGTTTATTGAAACTTTTGTCTTTCGGCGATGTCATCCGCCTCGAGATCTTTGATCCAGTAATATCTAAGCTCAGCTGCAGGGATCCTGTTTTCAAATTTGCGTGAACTAAGACATTTATCTTTGTACACTTGGCAAGTTTTGCTAATATCACACCGGCGCTTACTGATATCGAATAAAATTTCCAGCCAATCTCATCAACAGTCGCGCTATTTAATCTTTTAGATCTTTTACTTGCAGCATCAAATCAATCAACAACTCGCTTAATTTATTTTGAACACTTTTAGAATTTATGATGGGCAAACCGGCCTTTTTCCACTACCCTGCAACCTCGGCTTGAACTAAAAACTTACACATCATTTAAACCAGAATTTTTTCTGCAAACAACTTAGGATCAGTATCCACCAAAAGCTGACGAAAGTAATAAAAGTGTTCCAAAACCTCCCTTGTTGTCGGTAACGTGTTTCCTGCTAACTTGTTTTGTACAATTAGAGAGCTTGCTTCAACTGACCGCAGCATTGTATCCACCTTTATTTGAACTCAAAAACTACTTTCTTACTTTGATAACTCAGGTTTTACGGAGCTGAACCACTAGAACTGCTTGCAGCTAAGTAAAATTAAATAAAATGTCAGCGAATCCCCCTATGATGCCCTGCTTAGTATTGTTTTAAAACAATCAGTTTTTATGAGTTTTTCAGATGCGATAAATATTAATGATGACGTCACAATACTTTTTTGATGCTGAGTAATGTGTAAATTCGTGTACTGTTAATGCAGCAAATGTGCGCAAAACCGTTTTTTGCGTATAACTTATTTTCTGTTGCAGATAAGCTTTTTTTATCTACAGAGCACTTATAGGAAATCGTGGATTCTGCGTCGTTTGAAGTAAATTTTAAGGTTCTACGATATGTAGTTCGTGAGATATCACAAAAAAGTCGAAAAATGACGCAAACAATGGAGGCGTGAACCCTCAAAATGACGTCATAATTAAAAAATAATATCAAATTCGTAATCAGCGGCCAAAACTCCATTAGAAATTTGCTGAGCCGTTAAAAAATTTGAAAGTGGTGCAATTTTGAAACACCCTAATGCACATCACTTTCTAGTAGGCCTTAAATGGTAGTTCATTAAAGTTAAATCAGACAAATTTTGTTAACATTTTAATGTTTTGACGGTGCAGATCGCCCCTCGCCCCCTGTGGGTCCTGGCTTAACTTAAACAGCGTTTTTGCTTTTCACGAAGTTTTTAGCCTTCGCTATGTTTCGTCACCAACAGTTGGACTCGCTGAGGATGCGTGAAAAACGCTATTTTGGTCTTCAAAAAATAGCCGATCATTAATACTTTTTTTTGCATTACTTCCGTCAAACGCCAAAGTATTGGGATCTGTCCCTGGTTGTCAGTGCTCCCCACTTTGAAAATGGTTCCGTCATCGCTGACCTACTGGCCGGGATAGCAGGGCTCTCAGCGTCACGAACCAGCTGCGGGGGGTGGGAAGGGTGCATATTTCTCAGTAGGCATCCTACGTTGCGGGAGAGGTAGACAATAAGACATAGGTTGGGTATTGTGTTTGCTTGGAGTTGGGCGGTTGACTTAATTGTGTTGCTTTCACACAGTTTGAGAATTTTGCACGTTTTAGCATTATCGTGTTTGTTGTATTTCAAGGACCTTCCAACATCACCTCGTAGCTCTAATAGCGATGAAGACCTCTCGTTATTCACAGATATGCCATTGGAGGGGGTGTGTTTGAATGCAGTTGAATGCCCATTTACCGAACGTCAACTTCAGTGGCTGGCAAATACCTTGGAAGTAGACTCGTTGGTTACCGACCTTTATCACCCAGAACTGTACTTGAAAACGCGGCAATTGTGTCAGGGTTTGCGCAGTAATGAAGCGGATTTGTAATGTTGTGGGAACTATAATGTTTAATGAAAATTGAAACCTTTGGACAAATTTTGGTGCATCCTTCGCAGTATTGTCATGGCTGAGCATTTAACAGACCGATTTTTTAAGACATTGGTACGAGCCAACGGGGTACCAAACGTAGTCTTGCAGGTAGGGTTTCTTTTTTCGGGATTTGGGACAGGAAATTTCCCGGGAAAAACGGAATATTTCATTCTTTTGCTAATTCTTTCTCGCCAATTTTATGTGAAAGCATCAAACAACACATTTCATTACTTTTCTTCAAAATTCCTGTTCCCGGGAAATTTTTAGACGATTTTACGTGTAAGATAGACTCTATACTCTTTGATTTGCGTTATATCAGTAATATTATGATCGTTTGATGATCTAACTTTGCACAAATAATTATATTTATAGAGAGAGTCGCGCTCACGACATGCAAGTTACGAACAGAGCATTTAACCGTAAAGCCTCGGGAATCGAAAAGCAAAAAAGGATAGTTTTAATTTAGCACTATTTTATCTCTTAGTTTGAAAGTTATCAATCTGTTTGTTAATATTTCCCAAAATTTCCGACGCAATGGAAACGTTTATGCAGCAACTTTGTAACCGTGTGTCAAACGTTGCACTCTGCTGGTCGTAAGCTTCGTAAGTTCAACGTTTGCACCCACTTTTTTCGCTTGGGAGTCTTTGCAGTGCTGCCCAATTTAAGTAGGTGACACGTTGCCAAGAGCAATGCACTTGCGTTTCGTTACGGCCGGAATATTGGAGAAATTAAGTTGGCAATAGTGAACAAAAGAGCTTATAAGCCAAGATCATTATCAAGGAAAATTCCTAGTAAAAATTGATAAACGAAGGTTACGATTGTTAGGAAACAAAAAATGGAAAAATCTCCCTAGAAATATATACTGTTCTTTACTTTAAAGAAGAAATCATGTAAACAGTTGGCAAGCCAGCTTGAAACGGTTGAAATTTCCCTTGAATAACAAAGATATCAACAAAAATTTGTTGAAAAATGTTACTTCCCGGGATTCAGGAATTCCCGGGAGAAATCACGGGATTCGGAAATTTCCAACATGACTTCCCGTTTCCCGGAAAGCTGAAATCCGGGAAAAAAGAAACCCTACTTGCAGCGTTGAAGATACCAGGTTGGTATGATCAAGGTCGCAAGTTCGATAAATTAAGAATGCCATTTCGATTGTCCGTGATTTTTCCAACTTAACTCTGATTTTATTGTGAGATTTTGTTCAGCACTCGGCAACGGATACGTCGCAAGTCGCGTGACTAGAAAGTTCGTTATTTTTGCATTGGATTCGAACAATTTCTCAACGCAGTTTGCAATTTATTCGCCGAGTTACCCCGGCCAGAAAACCGCTAAATGACCGTACGATCTTCGAGATACTGCCACCTACAGTACGTCTAACACGCCAAACTGGAGGCTCCACTCGACAATAGAGTGAACCCTGGTCTACCGACTGCGAGGCATACGCTGCGAACGCGCCGGTTGAACATGCAGCCTCGTTTGGTTTAACCCTACTTTTAAGTGGACATACGCATTGTGTTGTTATTCATTAGTTTCTGGAGGTAATTCATTCATTTTTTTACTGCTGAGAATTGTGTTCTTGTTCCTAGCTTGTACCTTAAAAATTAGTACCAGAAACGGGACACCTCCCAACTTGGCTAAGTTCTTTTTTTCGTTACCGGTACTATGTAACCTTTCAGCCAAACGCAATAAAAGTGCGGCAGCAAATCACAAGTGAGCAACTAAGCTGCGTGTTCTCAAGAATTTATCATTGGTATGTACAGAAGAGAGATTTGTAATATTGTAGAAAACAACTTTTTCGAAAAATAAATCAGACATGGCAGGAGCAGAGTAACCGAACAAGTTAATACAACACAAGTCAACGTAAGCAGTAGAGGACATTGAACTCCCAGCCGATCGCCGTATGGAATGCAATAGTATAGAATACCACATTACACTACCTACTGATCGAGATTGTGATACGCTAAAGAAACACCCACGAGACGTGGCAGTAGCGGAGTAACCGGGCTATTTTTAACAAAAAAACAAGCAGTCAACGAAAGCAGCAGATAGCGTTGAACTCCTCTACCTTTTCACCACGAGCCGAATGTCGTATCGACTGCAATAGTAAAACACCACATTACCATACCATATGCAAAAAAACACGCATTTCTTGAAACTTGAAAGGTAATGAAAATCACGATTCAATATGGGTTCGAAAATCAAATGTCTTAGCACTACAGATTGTCCGCTTCTTTGCCAGTGGGACGCTAGCATAACTTGTTATCCAAATTAAAGTTTTCAGTGCTAGAGAAACCCCATTCCAGTTTTTCTTTGAAACGATTCATCTCTTCTGTCGACGGTGAGCTCAATTTAGCAAGCACAAGCTGATTAATGCAGGTACTTGCTCTAGGCAACAAAGAATCGTCAATCGTCATTGACAAAAGCAATTGTCGCAGCTGGAGAAAAAAACAACACAGGAATATGAGAATTGCCAGTGAATCAGTTTCAGTGACAGAGACAAGTTTTTCATAACAGCGCTCAATGATCAAATTAAAAGACGGGATCAGCAAAATTCAAAATTTAAACTTGTACTAAACTTTAAACAAATTTAATTGCCAATGATATGCCCCAAAATTTAAGGAGGGGCAATATTATTCCTTCTTGGTACTAGAAAGTACCGGTATAAGATGTTTTTCATTTTTCGACATGTTTGTACATCAAAGCGGTCATGGTCACATATGATAAGATTTTCGGTTAAAACTACACCCAAAACCGTAGTAGATTATGACGTCATATAGAAGATCCACTCTTCACCTGAAGTGTCAAAAGTAGAATTAGCTCTTATCCGAAACCTAACGCTGTAGACCGATGAAATTGCTGCCAAACAATTTGCAAACCCATGTTTTCCTATCCGCAGTCAATACCGGTACTTGGTTAATTTGTAGAAAAAATATATGCTGACAAGTTATTACCATTTCTTCGTGAAAGTTTATTATTTGACGAAATGCACAGTTACATGGTATATACTGTATAAGGAGTACTTTTTGAACAAGAACAACGAACATAGTACTGTCACCAGGTATACTATAACAATAAGCTCAAATGGTGAGGCAACATTATAAGCCAACGTTTCGACGGCATTCAAACACTAACTGCCTTAGAACGCCCTGTAAATTCAAACACTAACTCCCTTAGAACGCCCTGTAACGAAGCAACATTTACTAAAAGAGCATTTTAATACTGTCGAAACGTTGGCAATTAGGCATTTAATTGTTACCTCACCAGTTCAGATTATTGTTTCATTCGATAAAATAGTGCCCTTTCTGACTATGTTATTTTATACAAAATGTTGAAAGTTTTGCAAAACATTGCTTAAGTACTCATTATTCTCTTTCTACAACTTTGGAAACATACCAAATAACTGGTAAAAACCAATGTACATTGTAAGGCAGGGGTAATTTTTTTATGTACCGGTAGTGAATATGACGAGATCATAGCACAAAATTCGTTTCAGTAAATAACTTGGTTTCTGATAGAGTATGTGGATAAGAAGCCTGGGTCTACAAATCGTTTGGCAGCAACTTGATCAGTCTACTCTGAACGGTTTTGGAGATAAGGGCAAATTTAACTTTTGGACACTTCAAGTGCAAGATACACCCTCTATATGATGTCATAATCAACTAAGATTTTGGGTATTAACTTTCTACCAAAAATCCCATCATACGAAACCCCGACCATCAAGTGGAAAAAACGAAACATCCCAGTAACTATAACAATCTGCACGGATCAATACCAAGACCAAAATGAGGTTTGAAAATTAATCATAAGCAGTCATACAAAACAAAAGACAGTTCGGGCAATTTGTTAACGAATAAGAACAAGTAGTTAACGAAAGCAGCAGAGAGCGTTGTACTCTACTTTACCTCTTTACCAGAAACCAAATGCCGTATCGACTACAAATAGTAAAGCACCACATTAGCATACTCTACCGATCTACGTTAAAATACGCAAAACCCCACGCATTTCTTAAAAACACAATGTTCGTGAAAATCACGATCCCATAACGGTTCAAAAATCAAAATGTTATAGTAGTAAATGTTCTCCGATTCCTTGCCAGTGGGACGATAGCATAGCTTGTCATCGAAATTAAAAGTTTTCAGCACCAAATTCAGTGCTAGAGAAAGCCCAGTCCAGTTTTTCTTTGAAACGATTCATCTCTTCTGTTGATGGTGAGCTCAGTTTAGCAAGCACAAGTTGGTTTATGCAGGTACTTGCTCTTGGCAACAAAGAATCGTCATTGACAAAAGCAATTGTCGCAGCTGGAGAAAAACCCAACACAGGGATATGAGAATTGCCAGTGATATGCCCCAACAGAGAAGGTAAAGTTAAGGACGGGCAATTCCTTCTTCTTGGTCCTAAAAAGTACCGCTAGTGAAAACAGAGCAAGATTACCGTCAACCAAAAAATGTAAGTTGTTTTCAAGTAACGTTATACATTTTTTTCAAGCATGTGAAATCTTGAGGCCAGGCTCGGTTATGCTTAGCAATTGGAAAACTTTGAGGCTCGAGGCATGCTTAGCTTTTGCTTAACAAATTGCCAGAATCAATAAAACGTAAGCAAGTTTACATCGGATTGCCAATAGCTGCGCTAAACATTGCAAAAACTGTTTAAGAGATTGTAAGTGAAACTATACACTGGCGGTCAGTTTCGCTAGGCGAATTTTTTCGTGTAATTTTTAGTGAGAATACTCACAAACGTTGCTCGCTATATGCTTATGTATATGAGAATACTCCCAAACGTTGCTCGCTATATGCTATATTTTTCGGGGATTCAGCTTTATTTTCACTGATCATAAAGTTTATGAGTACAGTAATTTGGCTATTCACGTAATCTTTGTGTAGTTCATTTTTCGATAGATTTGTTATTACGTAATTCTGGCATCTGTATGATTCATTAATTGTTACTTTGCAAATCGAAATTCTTAGAATGTGCTCGAAATCTTGAACAATCTAGAATAATCTATTGGTTTTGTTTACGAAAAGTTAAACCTGCGTTTTCTCACGTACAACGTAATCTGTATGTGGACGTCACAATGTTATTCTGCAATTGTAGTACCGTTGTTTACGCGTTGGCTTGTTCCCGAATCTTCCGGAATTTTTATAATGATCTCTTGTGCAGATATAAATAGGATCGTAATTTTGCCGCTTTCATTCAGAAAATAGTAGTGGACGTTGTTTCTGATTCAAAAAATTATTGTAAGAGTTAATTAGCCTTAGGTAGGAACTGTGTTTCTGCTTGTGTGTTATTAGAGTTGCGCTGTGTGCCGGCGACAATTTGTGTTCGCGTATTGGAGTTTATTTGTGAAGAGTGGAGTATTATAGCGATTTTGCTCGGGGTGTATTGAAGATTTATTCCGCTTTCATTCTTAATAGGTAGTTGGTTTATAAAGAGTGGCCTGGTTTATCTTCTGCTTGGATTTGGAGGTTGAAACTGAACGAGCCGATCGCCGTATTTCGACTTACAATCCCACGTCGTTCTCTGGTTTAGTCAGAAGACTATTTTCGGAGATTAAAAAAATTACACTGCACTCTAGCAAAGTTCAATATCGCGACAATTTTAAAATACAAATAATCATTGCAAAAAAAACGTTGCTGGTCTTACCTGTGACTTCCCTGACGTAACTAACAAACGCGTGGTAAGCATTTTGTTCCTTCAGTCTTTCACTGCTTCCTTCTAATGAAAATTGCACTTCGAAAACACGCAAAAATTTGCTTACTGTCAATACCGTGTTTTCCAAATTTGTCCAAATGTACTTTGTCAATGGAAAGTGACGAACAAGCTGTTGCAAACAAATACTTGTGATCACATCAGCAATAACAACATGAAAAAACAGCACCAATTATTGTAAGCAAGCAAAGCAAAATTTTCGTGTATAGTATTTTGGGAGATGCTAACTTTAAAAATCAGTAGGTCTAATAAAAACTGTTTTGTCATAATTTGCGACTAGTCAGCACCCGCAAAAATTCGCTGAAGGAGATCAAATAATCAGGTTATGCAGGTACAGAAACACTAGTCGTAATTTCGCCCACCTCACAAATCCAGGACCGCTATTCTGCTTCTAAACATCTAGTAGATGTCCATTTTCTGGTTACTAGGATGTTTTGTTTAGTTTTAAAGCTGGAAACGAAGCAGCGAGTCAGGTGTATGCACCCTATATATGGGCCTTGTGAGAGTCTTTTCGCAGTTAGGTAATGAAAAGAAATGTTTTTTTGGCGATGTTTTTTCTGTAAAAATAAATTAAAAAAAGTTTTGTATCACCATATTAAAAGAACGTGTTTTTAATTTGAAGCTTCGTGTTTTTCAATAAAAAACAAGATTAAAAAAACATTTACATCTCTACCCGCAAACCGCGATGTGCCAGCAAAATGATGAAACAGTATACCTGTATAATCCCACATTTACACAAGCCTTTTTTGAATTCTATTTCAAAGATGGTCGGGCTTGGCATGTCCTCAGATTCCTCACAAAGCACGCTTGCATGAAGAGGAACCGCATCCCCCCCTTCCAGCAAACTCAAACCTGAAACACAGCAATAGTCAAGCTATGTGGACAAAAAGCTGTTCTCATTACTCCTTTCTCAATTTAGTTGAATTCCATTCCGAATATGAACATCGTCAATTAAGAGTTCAATATTCTTAATAATGTTTCGCTAGAGGCGTACGCTTTGCCAAAGCACCGTCACGAACATGTAAACAAACTGAATATGCGTAAGTTCAAATGAAAAGCAAAAAGTTTTGTGACATTACGTGATATTTATGACATCATCCTTTTGTCCATTTCAGTTGTGGAAAATAACCTTTAAATGTATTTCACAACACCAACAGTCCAACACTGAAAAATAATTGTAGTGACTGAAAAGCATTCATTTGTTGCTGTTTCAAAATATGCTTTTGCTGCCTCTCCAAATTATGTACAGTATAGACGCTGTGCTTTATCTAACGATTGAGCAAATGTTTATCAACAAACAGAATTTTTACATACAGGAATGGTTTAAACAATGCTTCAGTACACAAAGTGCAACACGTTCAAGCAATACGCACCAACAATAACGCCACAAGCATAATATCCTTGCTGAACATATGCCGGATTATTTCCAACAACAAGATGAGCATCTTTTGAGGCGAGAATACCTTTGTCAATCATTTCCTGACAAGCCAATCTAAACGTAACAATAAACGAAACGTAAACGTCGCTAAAATTTTGCTACTGCTGCAACTTAAATGCTAGACTTTACAACTTAGCCTATGTGAAAACATACAGCGACTTTTTCCGTGTAACGTTGCAGCACAAAAGTATTCTCTAGAATTGATTGTCAAGAATTTGGCAGTAGTTACAGCAATAGATCTGTTTAATCTAGCAGTGATATTCATGATAATAATTCGTCGACGTGTTTTGTAAAGTGCTGTATGAAATCGATTCAGAGCAAAGTATAAATACAGAAACAAAACACAACTATTGACACCCCTACAGGCTATTTCTCCCTTGATAGGGATCGTCAGGGGGACCTAAAAAACAAGCAGAAAGAAACGTAAGGGAAAATCTGCTACTAAAATTTGTTATACAAATCTGGCATAAACTCCAACTATAACTATAAACCGCGAAACATTGAAGCCACTGCAAACACTGTTAATCACCAAATGCGGCACGCGTCAAAGTGCAGCACCGCAGTAATTAAGTGTCAACAGCAACAGAGCGACAATTGCAAAGAGAAATCACAATGGTAGCGGTTCTGAACTTACTGTAAGAATACTGCAATTAATTTTAAAATCTTAATTTGACATTTTTTAACAGAAATTTATTGATATGTCTGCATATGGATACCATTTCCGAGCGTTAGTTAAGTAAGCAGTGATATTCAGATATTCCGGTATTAATTTGTGCATTTTCCCCTTTAGAGTGCGATAGCGTGAATCAGCACAAGCCCACTCAAAAGTTCGATTTCCGTTAAAATAAACCAACCTCTACGTTTCATATGAAAAGGAGGTGTTGGATACTGCAGTAACTCTAACCTTAGACCTACTCAACCCCGCATAATGGGCACACCAAATCTTCATTTATGGTGTGATGAAATTAAGACGCAAAATGAGGTGTTCGGCTGGCTGCATTTATTTCAAAAAACGTAGAAAACTATGAGTGTCAGTTCGGCAAAGTTTGAAATTTTCAACTGTAGCCGTATCTGAAATATTGATGTTCATAACTGAATCCTTTGTCTACGGCTTGTCAAAGTAGAATAATTGGGTATTCTAGAATAATTCCATGATAGACATTTCCAATCCTATTCTAGAATAGCAAAATTGCATACAGTATAAAGAACTCAGTTTAGCTGTTCACCAGGCTGCATCTGAATTGTTAAGAAGGTAGTTCTTCCGCTGAGGTAGCTTAGCTTATTAGCTTTTCACCGGAAGAACTACCTTCTTAACAATTCAGTTTAGCTGTATTGCGCTGATAAAATTATAGAAACAGCGCGGCTTGACGATCAAGTGTTTACTTTTAAGACACTCAATATTTATTTACTGCTTAGCGTCACGTTTCCATTTGGCGAAGGCAGCGCTGACGCTGAAGATGTCAACAATAAAGATTGTTTATCGCTCGTTTATCACAATTGCTGATTTGCTGAAATGTTACAAAAGACACACAAACTTTTTTCTTCGAATCCAATCACCCGATAAAAATGGTGTTTTGGGATTGGAATCCAGAGAGAATATAGGCTAGTATAAAAATAGTCTCTACGCAATAGGCACTACAGGAAAAAGGGTTCAGTTTTGAACTCCAATATCGCAGAAAGGCTATATTGAACTTAAAACTTGCAGACTGATGTTTTTCTCGGTTTTTCAAAAATGAATGCTTCCAGGCCGAACACCTCTTTGAGTTTATGTAGACTTTGTAGAGTGATTGACATTACATTCTACAAATTTCATTAGTATTTCAAATTACATTCTTTTCGCTTGAAAGGTATGTTTTGATTTGAACGGAAATAAGAATAAGAACGTTACAGTAATGGAGGACAGAGGTGATACACATTCGTTCTATCCTTCGCAGAAAAAGAGCCGGATTCACTGTGAGAGTGTAGTGGAAATTAGAAGATTGTACTGTGTAATGAAAAACACGAAATATGAATCTCAACAACTACAAACCACAGAGCAAACATTCTAAATATTTGCTTAAAAGTTAGATATTCTTAGTTAGTAGAGATTGATCAAATAGTTGCTGTGCAACTGGGTCATTGCTAAAGAGACCTTTTTAAATTATGTACCGGATCACAATTACAAGAAGGTATCTAGCTTTTATTGGGATCTTCGTGTTTTATTTCCTTTTCCAACAAAAAGAAACGATTACCGGGCTCTAATGATCTATCATTGCCTTCTCCTTTTATGGTTACTTACGGCACCGGGGCATAACAGAACAAATAAAATACACAATCACAATAGCATAAACCTGAAAAAATCTCGTCGTGGTCCCCCAGTGTCTATTGCACTTTCGCCATAGAATTGAACACATATAGGAAACCTAAGGTTTTCCAGGGTAACAATTTCCTCGATAGCAGTAGATATTACAGTTGATCTACTGATAAAAATATTGCTGGTTTGTCCATCATCGCAACCTGTCTGACAGTCAGCATCTAACTGTCGTCCCTGCAGAAATTCGTCTCGGAAGGCACGCAGGATAGTACACGGTTGTTGTTCTCCGTTGGCTCTGCGAAAATACGATATTCAAAATTATATTCACAAGTATGCCTGCAATGATACTACCGGAAATGCACTACAACGCACCAAGGTCCACCTGTATGTGCATAAAAAATCAAATCTGCACTATACTCGCTTAGCACCCGTTCGGGTGTAACGAGCGCTAAGCAGAGCCCATCTTGCAGCTAGGGCCATGGCACACCATGTAATGTCACAGCAAAGGCAAGCTGCTGGCAACCTGTGTCAGATCTAACTTCAGACTTCCCATTCCAGAGGTGTGATGCTGTGAGCCATAACCACTGTTGTTGTTATTTACTCTGCTCTATGGCTTGGGGATGAGAGATATCCCAAAAGGGACATTCTTGATACAAGAAAATCATCCTCGACACAATACCACAATAGTGCCCTCACACCCTAGAAGAGAACTTCAAGGCACCAACCCTACTGTCGATTACAGTACTCGAAGGTAAACCTGACACACCCAAGCAAGGCGTTGAAGAAATCACCAACCTTGGCATTATACAGACATAGAATGATCCGGAAAGATGAAGGTCATTTGGATCCTCAGAGCCATCCCACCACATGGCAGAGACCTTCATAGGTAAGACTACTGTAGAGCAGGGATGTGGAAGCGGAGGAGGCGATTATATTTTGCTAGCACTTTAACAAAACAAACAGGAAACGGAATCGAATTAGGAAGTGTCTAAGGATTTGAGAGCTTGGAAAAGAAAACATTTTGTAAAATCTATTGCTTCCGCTTCCAACAATGCATTTCTATTTGATGTAAATCTGTGTTGATGCTCATCACTTCTTGTACAAACGCAGATTAAAGCATAGATTGTGCAGAGTTAATAAAACTGTTGATGTTTGGTTGTAAACAACTTTGTATACAACAATAGGTATGACACAATTCTCAGCCCCTCTAAATATGCCAGTGGGAAACGGAAGCTGAGAAGTGGTTCAGTTTTCCTGGAAGCAGTTCTAAGTTCTAAGCAGTTCTGACGAAATGCATTGGAAGCAGAAGCGAACTTGGCAGCGTTTAACATTTCGAAACGCTGGAATCGGAAGCAGTCAAGACTGAGAGACAGCGGAATCGAATTCGAAAGTAATCAGCTCTTCTGAAGGTTAGGAGAGAAAGCAAAAAATGATCGCTTCCACATCCCTGATAGAGTGCACAAGACGGTAACGAAAAGAAGAACGTTCTTTTCTTGACTATAAAAGTAATATCCAAGAACCGTTACAATATCAGATTATTGCAGCCTCATGGAGATGTATTACAGCATATGAAATACGAGAAGTTAGCCCAGAGGCAGAAGCCATAACCACTCGTCTAACACTGACCGTTCGCATGCGTGTATGCATATAAAAATGTTGTCAAACTTACGAAATGACGAAGTGGCAACAAAGTGCAAAAAGCTATGTTCACGACTTCACATGCCAATAAACCGAACATAGGCTTAGGAAGCAACAATTATTCCATATTTTCTAACAAAGTAGTTTAATTACTTTGTTCCCGTGTCAGAAAACGGCATAGCATTTTATATTTATAATTCACAGGGTTGCCACAGAAACTGCAAAATCAAATTCCAGGACTTTCCAGGACTTTTTTAGGTCATTTTCCAGGACTTTTCCAGACTGTTTAAGGTTTTTGTTACATGTCTTAAAATTTAACTTTCCCTATTAGTCTTTCATGCACCTACTTTTTTGTATATATACCGGTACTTGTGAGTTGTGACTGACAAAAAAATTTGATGAAACGCATTTGTATCCCTATTACTGACTACTAGCCAGGTACAAAGCCAGAAATTTGCAATGTGAGGGCTGTACTTGCGGGTATGGGGGCAGAGCCCCCAGCCACCAGAAGGTATTCGGGGGTTTAAAGGAAAAGCCCCAGCACTCAAAGATTTTGCAATTTTTTGCAATAATAACTTAGGTAATTTTAGGTCTAGTTTGGTGAAGATTATTACTTTTAAAACATGGCATAGAAATTAGCACTGCAAAAACATGATCAAACTGGTTGCATAAATGGGCTACAGTATGGGGTGGTGGCTAGAGCTCGACCGATATGACTTTTTCAAGCAGATACCAATATTTTGGAAATTTTTAGGCCGTTACAGATACATTACGATAACTTATTAACTACAAAAATTTTGTCATTATTTTTCAATTAACTTGACACTAAAGCTTCATTAATCCTCCTCCAAAGAAAAAATCTGCAAGCACAAGTCATACTAAGCAAATAGAATGCAAGAGCACTCATGCTTGCTCTAAAACATAAACAGTTTACGGTAATTGCGCTAAGCCGATATCGGTATTCTATTGGCGGTAGATAGCCGATATGGTATATCGGCTAGGCTTTGGTATAGCAGCCGATATATATCGGCTGACTGCTATATTGGTCAAGCTGTGGTGATGGCTAATGCCAATGGTGAAACGTCAGTCCTAGCTTTATTTCCAGCCAGTAAATCATAAAATCCTATCATTTGAAAAAGACAAAGCTTAATAAAGATAGAGCTTAAGACTCAGCGTGCAAACAAAAAAACGCTATCCCAGCCTTAACCCAAACTGTAACCCTAGCTCTGACCCTAACATTAATCCTAACCCAAAAATCTAAACACCAAAGACAATACTTTACAAAATAAAAGAGTAAATGAGTACCAACTCTTGCTCTTTTATTCTCTGCAAGTACAGCTCATTTGCACACTAAAGTACTAATAGGCACTTTCTTTGGAATACTCATGAGTGTTAATCCAAATCGTCTGTATTTTATAACTGTAGATAAAGATAATTTGGGAGGAAGGGGTAATGAAACAAGATTTGAGAAAGGTAATAGGTAAGAATTAAATACTGAATAGATCCCTTATAATAGTTTTACAAAGTCTACTTTAAGTATTTTGCACCAAGCGATCGAATTGATTGTTTATTTTAAGACATTTTTAGTTACCGTAGTTGTTACTGATTTTATTTTTGACCAATATTAACCCCACCCCTAAATAATGTTTCAAAAGTGGCTTTGAATTACTTTAGAGTCCGTATTACTGCAAACAACTGCTTCAGGAGTGTAGTGCAAAAAACGTCATACGTTTCTTATTGTACATCTTCAGTTTTGGTCAACAGACCAATGGGGGACCTATAGCCGCTACGCTACTGCTACTAGAGTATCACATCACAATAAATTACTGTCCATAAATTCACTCTTCCTAATAATATTCAATAATTTGTACATACTGTACTGCAGAGTGCAAATTTTGGCATTTTAACAAGAAAGTGCTTATTTTATAATTTACACCCTAGTGTACTAGCAAGAATTGCCTAAAAAGAAAAAGAGAGCACAGCGCAAAAGAATGGGCCCTCATATACAGTAGTCTCCTTTATTTTTTAAATTATCGTTAGGGTTTGGGTTAAAATTTTAACTTTGGGTTAGGATTAATGCTAGGGTTAGAGCTAGGGTTACAGTTTGGGTTGTATTTAGAGTTGGGTTAGAGCTAGAGATAGACAGTTTTTTATTTGTGCACCAGCATACAAATAAGCTCTGTCTTTTAACACAATAAAGCGTTTTAAGGGACCTTTGCAATGCAAATTATTCCAACAATGGGTTTGTAAAATTACAAGGTACCAGTTATTATAAAAGAAACTTCACATTCAGTGCTGGTAAATTACGGGAAAACTTTCCAAACATTTTCCAGGACTTTCCAGGACTCATAAACAAAATTTAAGGACTTTCAAGGACTTTCCAGGACAGCAAAAAAAATCCAGGACTTTCGAGGACTTTTCCAGAATGTGGCAACCCTGAATTCAGTACTTCGTATCAGGTGAGTATATATATTAACATTTGTCTTACAACTTGCTCTTTATCTTTTCCATGATACCTTCAATGACACTATTCGAATCGCTGTTAGGGTCAGCTGATATTGCATGTTCGGATACCACTGTTGCGCTACTTTGTTGCACTACATCAACCATATTGCTTTCAATCGCGCTTTCTTCATCTTTATCTGGCTGTGTGATAGTGCTTTCCTCATCTGCAGCTGGCTCTGAGGTGTTACTTTCCTCATCTGCAATGGGCTGTGAAATGCTGCTGCTGCTTGATACAGAATATCGTCTCAGCTGTACAGGAATTAGCAATTCATTGTCATCGCTGTCGTTGTCCACCTAGTTAGTAATGAAATACGCCTATTAAGCAATACAAACACTAAAATATCATAATTTTAGATCATAAATTTAAGATCTTAGAAGATGGAAGAATCGAAGAAGACATTTTTAAGAGAGTCAGACATAGAGCAGTCAAAGAACGAGGTGATGAAGATCCTGTGTCGGATGACCACAGGCGCTGCAAAAAGTATTCTCAAAGCTGCTAATCTTATAGGTAAAAATGGTTTCATCCGGATACATGTTAATTAAACATTTCACCGAGATCTCACAGTTTTGAATTCTGATTGGTCAGATAAATGAACTCACGGAATTGACTAATATTGCGCATTGTGGACACAGATTTATGTTACTTACAGTTGAGCAAAAACAGATAAATAGATTTACATATGCACTACCCTGCAATTTGTACACCAGTTACTGAAACATACTTGTTTGTCAATTTTTAAAACATTAATTTACTATAGAAAACGAAGTAAATCAATAAGAAGCAAGTGAGGAGACTGGAGAAAACTTGGCATAGTTTCTGAACTATAAGCAAAACCATAAAAGTGCACAGTAACCAGCAGAAGAACGTAACATTGTCAAAAACGTTAACAGAAGTACAGTAACTTATTTCATGCAAAAAATAGCACTTCAATCAGATAAAACTTACTTGGTGACTTTTCAAATGCTCTTCCAAAGTATTCATAGGTACATTTGTTGAGCATTTTAGACATTTTTCGAATGGACCTTCATCCTTATTTTCCACATCTTTTTTTGTCAAATCAAGATTTTCTTGTAATGGTCTAATGTACACTTTGCCCGAGCCTGAGGCTTTTTTCAATAGCATTCCGTCGCACGGGCCACAAGATAGTTTTATCATTTCACCTTTTCCTCTGCTCATTATGATGTAACCGCCACATTTTTGTAGAGCAGGAAAAATTCTAAAAAGGTATAAAAAGTGCGAGCATTCTGAACAACACCCTGCAACAAATTTTACGCAATTATAGCTGGCAGCAGATTTTGGAATTTGTGTACGATATTTAAAAACGTAAAATTACCAGAATCGAGAATAGCTCCAATCGATATTTGCACGAATGGAATTTATGTGTGAAGATATGGTGCTAACTTGGTGGTGTTGCAGCAAGCAGCAAAACGCTTTGCATTCTAACATGAACCTCACTTACTGTTACACGAAAAATTACAAGAAATAAAACTACGGTGTGGTGCCATTTTTTGTTCTATTATTGCTAATTGATAAGAAGAAACAAACCATTAAACTTAGAACAGCGCAAAGATCTCACAAAAAGAAAATTCTTTGCATAACATGGAAAGATCGAAAAACAGCAAAATGATTGCGAGAACAAACCAAATTACAAGATATCGTTGAAACAATCAAAGTTAAAATGGAACTGGGCTGATATTATGCGAACAAATGATAATGGATGGACCAAAAGAGTGACAAAATGGACTCCATATGGCAACAAAAAAAACAAAGAAAAACCAAATATGAGATGGCACGATGAACTATTAGCTTCAAACCCAGATAGACTCAATTGACTTTTGACCGAGAGGGATGGAGGGAATTGGGGAAGGCCTTTTTCCTGCAGTGGAAGAACTAGGCTGCTGCTGATGATGATGATAAGAAACAGTTTAAAAGCATTTCATTTTCAATACGTATTGTAGGTTAAAAGTTCGAGGCATTCATGGTTACTAGTTATTAGATGCAATACTTTGAGCAAAAACAATGTTCTTCTTCTTTTCGGCTTTTCCCAAATTTTTGGGGGCCGCTACAGTGAATCAGTTCTCTCCACCTTCCTCTATCTTCCACATCCCCACCCGTCGTCACTCCAGCCACCTTCATATCCTCTTTCACCCTGTCCATGAACCTCCTTTTTGGTCTTCCTTTAGGCCTTTTGCCTGGCAGTTCAAGGTCCAGCATTCCTTTCTTTTCTTCAGTGGCACCGTCTTCAAACCGTACAGCATTGCTGGCCTCACCACTGTCTTGTACATTTTTCCCTTCATTTTTGCTGATAGTCTCTTATCGCGCAATACACTTGACACTTTTCTCCAACCCAACCAACCCGCCTGTACATGCTTCTGTATCTCTTTTCCACACTTTCCATTACTTTGCATTGTTGAACCAAGGTACTTAAAATCCTCCACTTTCTTAACCTCTACTCCCTGCAACCTAACTGACCCACTCTGATCTTTCCCATTTACACACATGTATTCTGTCTTACTCTACATCTGACCTGCAAACATCATGGTCCATGGAGATTCCTGTCCAACTTCATCTGTCACTTGGTCCATTACTATAGCGAACAGAAATGGACTCAATGCTGATCCTTGATGCAGTCCCACCTCCACCTTGAAGTCCTCTGTCATTCCCACAGCACATCTCACCACAGACCTGCATCCATCATACATATCTTGCACCGCTCTAACATATTTCTCAGTAACTCCAGCCTTCCTCATGCAATACCACAGTTCATCTCTTGGTAATCAGTAATCAGTAATCGTCATTTTCAGTGCACCGTGAACAAGAAAGCATCATAACACAGAATTTGTTTTATACATACCAGCACCATTGGTACCCTGTCGTAGGCCTTCTCCAAATCCACAAAGACGCAATGTAGCTCCCTCTGTTTTTCTATGTACTTCTCAATCAACATTCTTAATGCAAACACACCATCTGTAGTACTCTTTCTTGGCATGAACCCACATTGCTGCTCGCAAACACTCACTCCTGCTCTTAATCTTGCTTTTATTATTCTTTCCCATAACTTCATTGTATGGCTCATTAATTTGATTCCTCTATAATTGCCACAATTCTGTGCATCTCCCTTGTTCTTGAACATGGGCACCATAACACTTCTTTCCACTCATCAGGCATCTTCTCACTCTCTAAAATCTTATTGCATAACCTTGTCAAAAACACTACTGCTACTTCTCCTAAACACTTCCAAGCTTCCACTGGTATATTATTAGGACCAACTGCTCTTCCACTTTTCATCCTTTTCACTGCTATCCTTACTTCTTCCTTACTGATATTTTCTACCGCCTTGTCTACAATGGTCACCGTCTCTACTCTTTGTTCTCTCTCATTTTCTATGTTCATCAACTGTTCAAAATGCTGTTTCCATCTTTCTATCACTTCTTTAGTACCTGTCAGAACATGTTCATCTCTATTCTTTATCACCCTAAGTTGTTGCACGTCCTTTCCATCCCTATTCCTCTGTTTGGCCAACCTGTACAAATCAGTTTTGCCTTCTTTACTCTACAGCCGGTTGTACAAGTTTTCATATGCTCTTTGCTTGGCCACAGACACTGCTACTTTTGCTTTTTGCTGTAGCTCCTTGTAATCCTGTTTGCTTTCTTCAGTCCTTTCAATTTTTCTGTATACACTCCTTCACCTGTTCACAAGCATTAAACAATAACAAAGTAAATAAAAACGCTTGTAACGTACCGTTTCAATTTTTCATCCACCTGATGATAGTCGTCTGAAAAAGCAAAGGTTATGGTCTGCTCGCTCAGACCAGCATAGTATAGGTCTATTTTTTGTTGAGCAGTCGGGGGATGCATCTGGTTGGTTTCCGGTATAAGGCATACAACCTTCGAAAAAATTTTGCCTAAAAAGAGTGAAGATGTTCCCTCAGCATCAGCAATGTTAGCTACATTGCAAAAAAATGAATGTGCTACTTGTCACAGATGCTTTATTCAACAAAAAATACTCAATGCAAGTCAAACTTTGTGAAGTTAAAGGGGGTGTGAACTGAAATAAGAGTGAAGTTTAGAAATTAGTAAAAATACAAAAAGACATTACGTTTTGATTTTAGCATTAATTGCCTTTTAGTTTGAAAGATATTCAACTGCAAAGCTTTTTTTGTTACATTCCTTGTCATTTTGAATGGCAACACTGAAAATTTGTTTCTGCTCCAAACTTATTGATTTGTAGTTTTGCAACAAGCCACAAAATTTTGAAGTGTTTTGCACTATCACAAACCAATAAATTGGTGCAAAACGCAAAGGTTCAGAGTTGCCATCAACATAAAAGAAATATCATAGGGAGGTAGGTGATTCAATATCTTTTGAACCACAAGATTATTGAAGTTAAAACCAAACGTAATGCTTTTTTTCATTTTTTGCTAATTTTTAAACTTCACTCTTATTTCAGTTCACACCCCCTTTAACTAAGTCAGAGAACACAACTATTTGGAAAACCATAACCAACATATACAACGTTAGCAGCATCAATTAACAGCGCAGTTCTTACGTCGACTATAAGATCGAAAGGTCTGTGGTTCAACTCGTACCCTTGTCGCATTGTATTGTCCTTAGATAAGGCAATTTATGACAATTATCCTTCATTAGTTGATTTTAACATGCAGCAATACAACTGGATAAGAACTCAAGAGACCAACTGGACAATTGGAAAATAGAAATTCCAAGGCAGGTGCAGATTCGTCCTATATAGTGCCTCCGTCATTTTTCAGTGACAGAGGATAAAGATGCAAAAAATAAAAAGTAGCAACAACTACAGATGGGCAGTTAAAATCCAAATGGCTCTTCACATTCAAAACATATATATTTCATAGCCAAGCCACATCATCAGTGTACATTTGTACATTTGATCTAAAAATAAAGGAAAAATAGAAGCAATGAACAACCTGCTAACCAAGGGTATACAGTAGACCATTGGGAAGCAGGTTGTGCATTTCTTCTATTTTGTGTTTGTTTTTAGATCTACTCTATGTTGACGATGTGGCTTGGCCATGAAAATATAAGTTTTTAATTTAAAACCTATTGCATACAATTGGGTAGTAGTTTGTGCAATTCTTCTATTTTTCCTTTGTTTTTAGATCTAATGTAGAAATATTATGCATTCAATGTAAAGAGCCAGTTGGATTTTAACTGTCCATCATTAGTTGTTGCTATTATTAAGACCATCTTGGATGATCTCGATTTTTATTTTATGTATGGGTTTGCAAGAAACAAACCAACAAAACAAACAACACAAGCAAAATAAAAGAATGAAAAGTCATGATCTAGGCCGCATTGTTCAAAATGATAACCTAACTCTGAACAACAAATTTCAAGATTCTTGAATCGTGACTCACGATCTTGATTAGTCAATGCACATAATTAACATAATTCACCTCGAGGGTCAAATCTTGCCCAACGCGTATTGTGGTTTGGAGGTCTGGTCACCTGAAATAGTACAAGCTGCATTTACATAAATGCGAGATGTACTACAGTTTGTTGCTACATAGATATCAGAAGACTACATTGTAATTTATTGTAAGTAAATTTCAGTGTAGCAAAAACGTTTGTCAGTACTGGCACCATACTTTTTGTTTAATCTTGTGTGCATTTTTCATTACACTGATCAGTCGACCACATTAATAATGTTTTTCTGAAAATTTAGGTCAGCAAAACTGGTCACTTAAACATTTTTGCATGATCCTTACACATTCAAATGTTTTGTTTAAAACAAACTTAAAGGCTCCAGTGGATCAACTAGAATTAAACCCATGACTTTCCAACGCAAAGCAAGCACATTCACCACTTGGCAAACAAGTCACTGTTTGTTTGCTACACATCAATCAATCAATATTACATATATATGTAATCAATAAACATATTACATTACATAATTGTAGCTTTCTTACCCTTCCGAATAGTCTTCTTAATGTAGTTCGTACATTGCTTGGTTCACTTAAATCATCCCTACATAATAATGGTGGTGTCGTGAAAAACTCACAATAAGGTATATTAAAAGCCAAATTTTTTGTTAAAATAGCAGTTTTTGCTATCCCACTAGTGATAGCAAATTATAGGTTAATAAACATTATCCCTGGTTTCACAAAAACTAATGATGACTTTTGTCCATGTTGGTATATACTCTTCATATTTGGTGAAATTAATCAAGCAAACTGAATTTAATTAAGTAAAATTAATGAAATTAATCAAGCAAAATTAAATCAAGCAAACTGAGCAACCATTTCACCAGTAAAGTATTATATATATTAGATTACAATTGTTGAAGAATAAAAAGAGAACAGATCATCTAGTGGTATAAAGCTTGTGATTGTTTCTTTCACTGTGAACTTGTTATGGGTATGAAATTATAGACATTTCTATCAGTAGGCTATCCCAAATGGAATAACTTTAGCATTTTAATTGCCGTTGAATAACCGTACTGGTTGCCATATGGCTGCTCTTGGTAGCCTATAGCCTAGCTGTGGTAGGCTATAGGTTTGGCTAGTTAGTACATCATAATATTTTAGACAAAAAATTTTAAAAATACGCAGGTAAGCCAGTAGGCCTAGGCCTAAAGGCTTTATCAGTAGTTCACTTACCCATGAAATGCAGAACTGCTACCAGTACCACTTGCACTTGAATCCATTAAACAGTTAACAAGTCAGGCCTTTTTGTAATATACTTTAGGAACATGTACTATGCCTGCTAGGGGTACAGTAGACTATTAGTATACATAACAGTAGATTAGTTACCATTACGCTACCAGTACCAGTAGGCCTAGTAACAATATACTGGTAGGCACGATTTAATTACCAATTTCCATAACAAAACCCTCCATTTTTTTTTCAGGAATAGCCTAGCCTACTAGGTACCGGTAAGTTTTAGTAGAGTAAGACCAAAAGTTTAGAAAAACATAGAATAGACCTAGGCCTAGCCTATCTGTAGGCTACCACATTTAAAGCAACTAAGACATAGCCTACTGGCAGACCGGGTTGGCTACCCGTAAAGAATATCTTAACATAGGCTATTGGTACCAGTAGCCTAGACAATTGCAGTTACAGAGTTAGGTCTGCCAAGAGCCTGAATGTTGTGGGCCATGGGAGTGGGACTACTAAAGTGAACTCCATACTGCCATACTGCATAGGCCTAACTAGACAAGTTTTTCTAGCCTATGTGTTCTGTATCACCTCAAATATTTTTCTGCCAAAAACTGCAGAAGTAGGAAGGGTGCTCTGAAAGACCTTCACTCAACGTGTAAGCTGGTAAGCTATCTTGGAGTTCACCTCAACTGTCAATGGGCCCATGTTCACCTGTTGGGACCCTAAGTCGCATGGGCCTCAGAAATGATTGTAACCCCTTGCCCTCCCTCTTGGTGTCTTGACCACACTGCACAGAATCAGTCTGCCAGTAGCCTATGAGTGATTAGAGGATAACATCCATCTCATGTACGGTAGGATAGCCTATAAGCTGGAAAGGCATAGCCTACTGGTAGAGACCAGAGAGTAGAATAGGCTAGCCTTTTCCATTTTTCTCCAGCCTACTGGTACCGCTAGTCTACCTTTATTTACGATTTCCATTTAACTCTTTCTTCCTATGGTTACCGTTTGGCCCTACGGCAGTACCAGTACCGGTAAGTTAAAGTAGGCTAGCCTATATGAGTCATACCGGTAGCCTATGCTACTCATAGGGCTACTTTGCTACACTGTCGCTCTACTCCCTGTTTGCTGTTAGTATTACCTTGTCACCTACCGGTAACTAAGTCTACCTGATGGGCCTATGTAGCCTACTGTTACTGTTCAGCTTTTACATACCGATAACCAGTAGGCTATCACATTCTCATACACACATCAAGTTAGCAGACATCAGCAATTCTTTCACGCTTCATTCTTCAATTAGCCTATTTTGCGCATTTGGTATTCCACGCGATTTCCTCTGAACTACGCTTTTTTCAACGATAAACAAATGGGTGACGTCAATTTTTGCGCATTTGGCTCGCGTTATCGAATGAAATGACAACATGTTAAATGGAATGACGATTCTTGAAATGGAACAACATTTCGTTAAATGAAACGACATTCTTTGGAATGGAATGACACTTTGTCAAATGGAACGACAATTTTTGGAATTGAATGACAATTTTTCTTAAATGAAACGACAATTTTTGGAATTGAATGAGAATTTGTTTAAATGGAACGACGTTTTTAGGAATGGAGTAAGAGTTTGTTAAATGCAACGTCCGTACAACTTCCGTATAGGCCTACTATGTTAAATGGAATTCGGTTAAATGGAATGACGATGTTGGGAATGAAATGACAAGTTGTTAAATGGAATGACGATTCTTGAAATGGAACAACATTTCGTTAAATGAAACGACATTCTTTGGAATGGAATGACACTTTGTCAAATGGAACGACAATTTTTGGAATTGAATGACAATTTTTCTTAAATGAAACGACAATTTTTGGAATTGAATGAGAATTTGTTTAAATGGAACGACGTTTTTAGGAATGGAGTAAGAGTTTGTTAAATGCAACGTCCGCCCAACTTCCGTATACAATGTTAAATGGAATTTGGTTAAATGGAATGACGATGTTGGGAATGAAATGACAAGTTGTTAAATGGAACGACGATTTTTGAATGGATTGACAATATGTCAATAATTTTAGAAATGAAATAACAATTTGTTAAATGAAATGACGGTGTTAGGAATGAAATAACAACTTGTCAAATGCAAGGACCAATTTTAAAATGGAATTGAAACTTGTTAAATGAAATCATGATGTTCGGAATTGAACCTCAAGTTAATGAATGGAATGACGCTTTTTTAAATGGAATCACAACTTGTTAAATGGAATCATCAATGACAATTTGGTAAACGGAATGACATTTTTTCAAATGGAATGACAACTTATTAAATGGAATTATAAGTCTTAGAATTGAATAAGACAAATTGTTACTTACAACAACATTTATTCAAATTGAATGACATGTTAAATGGAATGACGATTCTTAAAATGGAACAAAAATTCGTTGAATGAAACGACATTCTTTAGAATGGAATGACACTTTGTCAAATGGAACGACAATTTTTGAAATTGAATGACAATTTGTTAAATGGAATGACGGTTTTGAAATTGAATGATAATTTTTTGTCAAAGCGCATGACGATTTTCAAATGAAATGACAACTTGTTAATGGTGCGATGTTATTTTGAAATTCAATGACAATTTCTTAAATAAAATAACACTTTTTTAAATTAAATGACTACTTTCTTCTTAAATGAAATGATGATTTTGGAAATTAAAAGACAATTTGTTAAATACAATTACATTTAATCAAACTGAATCAGTACTGTCTTGTCAATGGAATGACGGTTTATAATATGAAATGACATCTTATTGAGTGGACAGACAGTTATTTCAATTGAATAACATTATGTTAAATGATCAAATTCTTAAATCAAATGACAGTCCTTCAAATCGAATGATAATGTCTTAAATGAAATGATGTTGTTTTTTAACTGAATAACATGTTTTTAAAGCAAATGGCACTTTGTTGAATTGAATAACCATTTATAAGCTACTTTCCTTCTGAAATAAAACAACGCTTTTTAAAATCGAATGACAACTTGACAATAACTAGCAATTCTTTCAATGAAACCGAACGATACATTGCCAATTTATACAACAATTTCTCAAACGACTGGTCAATATTTTAATGAAATCGAAACCATGTTGTCAAGTCAAGCAACAATTCCTCAAATGGCTAGCCAATTTGCTGAATAAATGTTGTCATTCTACTTGCAAAAGTGTCATTCCAAGCAACAACATTGGTCATTGCATTTGCAAAAGTGCTATTTGAATGGCATACATTCGTCATTCTAATGGCAAAAGTGTCATTTAAAACAATAAAATGTCATTTTCAAAACCGACACTACTATTTTTTGCGGATTTGGCATTCCATATTACAGCAGCTGGTGGTCAGTGAATTTCGCTAATAATCGAGAATTATGTTTGAACGTTAGTATTCCTTTTCCCATTAGTGCCTGTTGCCTTGTCGTAATATGATGTTTCAAAAACGTATTCTAAGTGAATAGAAATGGGGGGCACAGCCCCCTGGTCCCCTTGTACCGACGGCACTGCCTCGATGCAACCTATCTTTTAAACTAAAGTGATGTTTTGCAGCGTCATGTTTGTGGTCAAAAGCTGAGTAGTTCTCTATCACCCTCTTGCCGTTAAACATTATTTTTATTCTGTGATTTTTTGTTCGTTGCCATTTGTTTTTTTTTTGGCATCAACTTTGAACACTCACAGCAGTTATCAAACTGCATTTTCTGCTCCACATAGCAGCATCTAACACTGTCGGACGCCAAAAGTCGGAAACGACGCCTTCCCAAGCGTGCACTTATTGTCGACAATAGTCATTCAGAGGTTTTTTAGCTGCCAAGCTTAGTTGTTCAATGTTTACTTATTCAGCAAGCACTTGCTTCATTTCAGCGCTGGCGATCATGCGGGTCATGATCTGCCACTAATTGGCTCAACTGATAAAGTCTACAATCCGCATACTGTAAAGATACATAATCATTCGCCTCTGAGTAACGTTCACCACGAGTGTGTATAGATTTATGACCGTCTCGGAGTGAAAGGAAAAGCGACTCCCAGTAGTCTTCTTGTCCTAACGAAGGACGCGCATCACTATGGAACGCCCCATAGTTACAGTGTTGTGCGAAAGTTTAAGACCACTCACGTACGTTATGCACTTTTGTAATTTCACTAATACTGTACCATATGTATACGAATTGACGACCCATTATATTAGCATGATATATGTAAAAAAATCATCAGAACACACAAATAAAGCAATTTTTCAAGAATATCAGTATTTAGTGTGCCCTCCACGGCTTCTTAACACTGCTTCAACGCGTTGAGGCATGCTTTCTATGAGCTTCTTGCAATATTCAGCGGAGATTTCTTTCGTCCATATTTCTTTGATTGCGGTCACAAGTGATTTTGCATTAGTTGGCTGTTTTTCTGATACTTTATTTTTCAGTAGCATCCACAAATTTTCAATCGGGTTTAGGTCTGGACTGTTTCCGGGCCAGTCCAATTGTCGGATATTTTTCTTCCCCAAAAACTTCGTTACAACTCTACTCCGGTGGCAAGGTGCTCCATTATGCGAAAAAATATCGCACTGATGAACAGTCATAGGCAATTGTAGCTTTTCTTGCAAAACTTTGACATATTTTTCTCCATTCATAGTTGTTCCAGAATTTAAAAAGTAGAGTCCGCCGGTTCCAGCAGCTGACATTGCCTCCCAAACCATTTGACTTGGGGGGGGGGATTTACAATTGGAACAGTATACTTTTCATGATCGGTGCTGGGCACCGCAAGTTTTTTTTTAGTCCGCAGTCCGCAACCGAATTTCAATTTTCTTAATCCGCAACCGCAAGTCCGCAATTGCACGTTTAAAAGCTTTAGGTGAATTTACACAGTATCCGTTTTTCGTACGTTTTCTTCCGTTTTTTTACGTTTTTGCTTCTCCTTGAAAAAGTATGCGCTTTTTCATCCGCATTTTTATAAGTCCATATACGCACTAAGTAGACTGTTATATATAGATAAAAATTTTGTTCAAAAATTTTGTGTATGAACGATAAGAGCGATATTTTGAAATAGAGCTGTACTCCTTTACAAAAAATTTTTTGCGGAAAACTTTTGTCCAGTATGTGACTGTCTGGTTAGTGCGGATATGGACACATAAAAATGCGGATGAAAAAGCGCATACTTTGTCAAGGAGAAGCAAAAACGTAAAAAAAACGGACGAAAACGTACGAAAAACGGATACTGTGTAAATTCACCTTTAGTCCGCAACCGCAAGTCCGCAGCGACGTTACAGAATTCTTGAATCAGCAACCACAACTCCGCAACTTCGTAAAATTTAAAGTCCGCCCTGCAAGTCCGCAACTTTTCATGAACCGAGTAGAAAAGTTTTGCAATCAACCATGTCCCAAAGTGAACTGCTCAGAGTTGATTAGCAAACATAAGTCAAAAGTTGTGACTTGTGGGAAGTATAGCAAGCGTATTGCGGATACGTTCCACGCAATAACAGGAATTACTCACAATCGTTGGTTGTAGTAAATGTACCACAGCGTGACTTGTTATTGAGCTGTTTGTTCGGATGGCAAACTTAAGAATTGCCCAGCCCCTCTTACTTTCAGTTCCGACTTATAACAGATTTAAACGCTGGTAATTTTGGTTAAAGTTTTTAAGTGACTTGACTAAGGGGGGTTGTAGCCCCCAGCCCTCCTGGTTGTACTACTGCTTATACAGTAGTCAGTCAGTCAGTCAGTATCAGTTTATTCATGTACCAGTACACGCAAGCAAGAAAAACCCACATTTGGCATGTATACTGTATATAAAGTACGGTACATAGGGAGACCACGAAAGAGCGAAACGCTCACCGAGTCATGGCCACCCTATTTCACATATTTTTACTTTTATGAAGTAGTGCACAGCGTTTCATTTTAAGTCGTCACGATGACATACATAGCATTGACAAAATATTCATTCACAGTTCTTTTAAGTAGAGTAAAACACAAGAACCAGCTCATTTTTTCGTTGTAGTCAACACAATATAAATGGATTTGGGCTTCGAACTAGTATTTAAGGTATAATATTCATTTTTTAGGGTATGCACTTCTTCACAACAGTCCTTGCAATTATAACTGAATTTTTTTTAAAGAGAAAAAAATTACGCAGAAAAAACAGACTTTGTTTCTGCTAGCCCACCCCCCTCCCCCCAAAGCCCACCCCCCTCCCCCCAAAGCCCACCCCCCTCCCCTAGGAGCCTAAACTGTATGGAAGCATAATACACAACCCACCGACAAACCCTTAAAAATGCTACAATGAAGCTATAGGGATTCGAAGATTAAAAGCCATTGGATTACAGTGAGAAGCCATCAAACAGCAAAGCACAATCCGTATTTCCGGTTACAACAAAATATTTTAAAAACACTATTTTTTTTCATGGTAGGCAAAGGCAGTAGAAGGCAAAAAAAACATTCATATCACTAATCGTATTACTAAATTTTTAGTCCCTAGTTTCTGTAAATACTATAGGAACGAGATAACCACACGCTATACCAGTAGTGCCGGCGCCAAACCAAACGAAGCGAAGGGGACCCTAACCAAAAATGGGGGGCACCATAAAATAGACTGAACTTTTGTACATAAAAACTCATATTTTAAAGCTACAATTTTGTATTCATCTTTGAAAAAAGAGACATACAATCCCGGAGCGTTTATTAGCTCTTTTTGTATGCGGCCGGTATAATCGCTTGAAAAATCTGTCTGCAGGAGTAAATGCGACCAGAAGCGCGACCAGGGTTTTGCTAAGAGAAAGGGGACTTGAACCAAAAACAAATGTTTTTTGCTCAAAAATTGTCTAATTTAGGTCTGGTGCTGAACAAGCCGTTGCTACTCAAGCATTTCACAGAGGGGGCAGAGCCCGAAGCTGCTGGGTGATTTTTGCAATTTTGCGGCAAAAATAGCAATTTTAACGCCATTTAAATCGCATTTTGCACGTTTTAATACTATATAAATAATTACAGTAAATTGCTAAAATTCAGAAGCCATTGAAGAAGGATTTAAATTTTCTAGCCTTTTCAGCCTCCACATACTTCAGGTCAGGGCCAATACACGTTTAAACGCTTATTCTTTGTTTGGTTATATTGTCTAAGTGACTTGGCTAAAAGGGCTGATGCCCCCTTAGCCTCTTCCCTTTGGTTGCGCGACTGACTGCGACCTAAAATAAATCTTGAGTGTGCTCTAAAAAAAAAAAAACAGCTGGTCTTTTAAAAAAATGTTTTCGCTTATTGTTTCAGGTCATAATCACGAACGAAATACGCGTGACGCTTCTGTAGGCATGCATCCCTACTACGCGACACATCCGTGTTAATAAGACGGATTATTGTGATAATAAGACGGATATAAAGACGTGTTAATAAGACGGATTATTGGGTCACATTTACGTAAAGCAGTTGGTGGCCAGTAATTTTGCAAACAAGCGAAAAAGCTTTAAACGATAATTATGTTTGAAAATTATTATTCCTTTTTCGATTATTGCCTTTTGTATTGTTGTTATTTGATACTCCAAGAAAGCATTCTGAGTAAACCGAAATGGGGAGGGGGGCACAAGCCGTCGTGAGGGGGTACAGCGCCCCTGGCCCCACCGTAGAGATGGCACTGGATACCAGTACAAAAAATGATACACCAGTGGCAAATTTTGTGAACTTACGATAAAAAACGACGAAGCCATACCTTGAACCAGGGCTGCAAATTCGAACTTAAACTCGAAAAAAGTCGATTGTTTTGCCGAACTCGAAAAAACAGCATGTCAATAAAAAAAAGCGAATTAGTCGAAAACCAGACTTAGTATTTTTGTCAGCCTGAAGTTGATAAAGTTGATATTTTTGCCGAACTTGAACTCGAAAAAATTTAAATTTAATCGTCATGTTTGACTGGGTAAAAACATAAATATTTTGCGAAAATAGAAAGGGATTTCAATATTTGTATAAAACTTGCGGAATTGCGGATAAAAATTAAAAATAGTCCGAAACCGCAAGTCCGCAATTTAAACTGCCAAAATCCGCAAGTCCGCATGTCCGCAACTTTTTTCGTTAGTCCGCAATGGCGAATTTGCGGACTTGCCCAGCTCTGTTCATGATATCGTTCTTCAGATGGTCGCCAAACATGTTGCACCCGAATAGAAAATTGCTGCTCTAAGGATTCATCCGAAAATAATACCTTGCCCCAATCCTCTGATGTCCAGCTACGGTAAGCTTTGACAAAGCTAAGGCGCTTCTTTTTCATCAGGAGGTAAGCCGAGGTTTTCGGGCTGGTTTACAAGCTTTTAAACCAAAATTCATGTTTAATCGAGGTGACACCGTGGATCGACTGATATTGACACCTGCATGAAGGAGTTCTTTACGGATTTTTATGCTAGAACTCAACGGAGATTGCACTGCAATCTTTTTGATGATATGGTCATCTCTACTGCTGGATTTTAAGGGTCTCCCACTCCTATTCCTGTCCGTATAAATGCCATACTTTTGAAACATGGCTATTGCTTGGTGCACTGCAGTTCTGCTGACCCCTAGTCTGATGGATATTTGACGTTCTGAATATCCCTCTTCACTTAATAAGTTTTTTTGAGCTCGTTTTTCTGCTAAAATAGATGTTTTTTTGCCCATTTTTAATAGGCTTTGTTACGGTGTCCAAAATTGTGTTGTCTGGTGATACCCATCGAGGTACCTCTTGAAAAATTTTTTACAACTAGATTTTTAATGCCTGATTAATGATTGAAATGTCTTCAATTGCAACCGAGTGCCGTTTTTTTAGATATACTGCTTTTACTCGAACGAGGATGAATATTTTAAAATCATACGCTTGAATAGTTTTTTTAACTATTAGTGTTGCCGTTAAATAAATCACAAATTTCAACAAAGATATTTGCTATCTTTTTTTGAATGTAAAAGTTCAAAATATGACAAATTTAAACTGAATAATTGATCATGGTTCAATTAATGTCACTGTTAAATTAGAAATTTGTTTCCACAGTGGCCAATTTGTTGGTGTTGCCAAAAATCTACACGATCAATGCGCCGTAGTAATTTACCCGCCATAAAGTTTGTCAATATGATTAACTTTGCTCGTGAATTTCGGAAAATTTTGGAGTAACGCCGTCGACTGCTCAGAAATTTATGCCATTTCTTAAAAATAAAAAATAGGCTAAGCATTTTGGCGCATCATTTGCACAATACACAAACTTTGGAAAATCAAAAAGGCAAAATGTTGTAGTATGTATACATCACCAAATATAACAAAATTATTCAGGATACAGACATTTTTTTCAGGATTCTAAAGCGGGCAGTAATATTAATTTCCAAAAATTTTTGGAAATTTCTTGAGCGGCAACGCATAGAGTCTAAAGCATGCCTTCCAAAAAGACGGTCAGCGAAACAAAACGACTAAAAAGATAAAACTAAGATTGAAAATGTTGGTAGGCCTGCAGCCTATTTATCTACTAAATGTGCTGGGCATGTCATCAAAATCGTTTAGTGCAACCCTTTGCCATTTCAAAAAGTCTAAGTTTTCCTTCACTAAAACAAGCCGTTGGAAGTTTCTTGACCTTAAGCCAACTCATTTTGCTATAAGAATAGCAGCACCTCTGGGAAATAATCGTTCCACAGCAGAGGAACTTGGTGAGAGGATGTTGTACATTAGAAATACATCCACCCAAATCTGTCGATACATTGAATGGTATAAATGTTTGTTTTTTTTTTGAAATTGCAGAAACGATCTCAGTGATGCTGTTGATTTGCGGATTTGCGGTAGATTTCAATTTTTTTACCGCAAATGTTTGCGGTAAAAAATCGGTTCGCAAATCCGCAAACCAAAACCTTAAGTCCGCTAGTTGCGGATTTGCGGACTTGCGAACCGGCTTGCGGAAGTGCCCAGCACTGCAAATTTGTCTGTTTGCCCTCCTTAAAAGGAAACTTTTTCTTGCTCCAGCAATAGATCGCAGCTTATCCAGAACAGATCGATCAAATGGCGTGTTAACTTGTTTGGAGCCAATTGTCCTCCGATGTCATGCTTTGTTAGGCTGAATGCGTCGATATTCAACAAATGCCATGTTCAATCTTCAACTGATTTTATTGCTAACATAACAGTTCCACTGCCTTATGTAAAAACAACAACATCATTTTCTAACGAAAAGTTCACCATATTATTTTCTTATGTTTCTGGTCATTTTCCTTGTGTTGTTAGCAGGCATTTTTTTTGGAACAAACGCTATCTAAAATTTTTAATCCAAAAAATAAAATTTTATGAAATAGAGATATTTCCGAAAATATCTCTCACCTTCTATTCTTGCTTTTTTTTGTCAGCATCCAAATCATGAAGCAGTAGTATTAAGATTCGCATATTATTTAAAGATTCGCTTTGGTTTTAATGTAAGCCTGGAACTGTTTGACAGACAAGCAATTTACAAAGATTCCGCTGCGTGGTTGGAGAAGTCCTTGGCATTGTGGTGACCGAGTGAATTTAATTTAATATTTGTCCTTGTATAATTGTCTGCGGTATCCGGTTATTGGCACATATCTCTCGTTGCTATGGGTGATATTGCGTAATGAACAGATATTGCGAAAAAAAAGAAAATTAATTAATGTTGTTTTTGTTCTCGCTTTTCTTTGTTCACTCGCTGTATATATATCGCTACTTTGCTTTATGTCATAATTATTATTATTATTATTATTATTATGAATTGTTATTCTTATTGCTGTTCAATCAGTAAAAGAAGTTTGAAACATATACTGCGTACAAACGCACTAAATTGGTGCCCCGCGTGAGGAGCGCCCGAAGGGGCGTTTTTTGCGAGCCTATAAGAACCTTCCAACAAATCGGCCTTGAAAGACATAGAACGAGAAGACAAGGAGAAGTATTCTCGAAGCAAGAATACAAAGAAGATGAAAAATCTCACAAGAAAACTTCGTTACAGTGAGAGAAAAATTGTGCAACGAACTGATACTGTAGATACCGCGATATTACATTTTAAGTGCTTGCCTGAACTTTTTAAGAATAAACCTGCCGGGCCTCACCGGTTTTAAATTAGTGAAGCCGCCAAGTTATGGAAAATTGTTAAAGGCGATTAAAATAACTTTAATTTTGTTGAATTTTGGCATTGTGCAAGCAAAAAAAAAAAGAAGCCCAAACCCAATCGTATATTTGCAAGGTACGTGGGAATCGTTATCAAACCACGCATACCGATGCAAAAGACAGAGAGGCTTACAAACTTGCATTTCCTTGACTAAGCAAAGCTTAAGTCATTTTTTCCTTTAGCCTGAACAATTTTCTTACAGTCTCAGGTTTGAGACGGAGCAATTTGGAATTTTTAACAAATATTTATGTCAATGGGGTGGTAAAAGGATAAACCCTCGGCCCCAATTGCCAAAAACTTGATATTATTGCCTTATTACTGAACTGTTTTGTGATTATCAACCGCATGTAAAGCTTATATGATTTCTGAATTTGTAATGAGTCACGTCTGTTATCAATCCTGACTCCTTATCTATCACAGTAAAGCTGTGCAAAAAAAATATATAAACGTAGTTGCAACGATAATGGGTGTCCGACAATTGACCTTTCTGATTTATGACTTGCATTTGCATACTTTCCTTACCTTTGTATTAGCTAAGTTTTTTCGCGTTATAATTAATGCTATATGGCTATTCTAAATCTGTTCGTGTCAAAGAAATTTAAAGGAAGAATGGCAATAGCCATGACTCTACGAAATATTTTTCAGATTTTAACGCGTTAAACGTTTTATCCCCAGTTCTGGCGTTTCTACGCACTCCTTTCTTAACCCTTATCGGCTTTCTATGCTGCAATTTTTGAAGATCTGCGTTTGTGTGTCGTTTAATGTCATGTTTTTGGAATTGACTCGAATCCACATATTTTCTTTTTGTCGACAGATGTGTATCTTGGACAGCCTTGGGGAGCTTTGTTGTCCATCATACTCATCATTCTGAGAGGAAGGTCTGTGGTGACCGAGTGAATATAATTTGGTATTTGTCCTTGTATAATTGTCTGCGGTATCCGGTTATTGGCACATATCTCTCGTTGCTATGGGTGATATTGCGTAATGAACGAATATTGCGAGAAAAAAGGAAATTAATTAATGTTGTTTTTGTTCTCGCTTTTCTTTGTTCACTCACTGTATTATAATACCGCTGCTCTACTTTATGTCGTCATTATTATTATTATTATTATCATTAAATAAATATCTTCTACTTTTGATATTAAAGCATTACGTGTTGACACTCATTGAGTGCGGACTAAAGCGTCTTCGGATATCATTTTAGTGATTTGGTCTCCCGGAGAAGCGCAACGTTGGAACAATCTGCAAAAACTCAACTATCGACCCGATTTTTTACTCCTGTTCTTAAACGTGTTAAAAGCGATTTAACTCTGCGCAGAAACCTCTCAAATATTTTGTTCAAGTATTTTCAGTATCACTACAATGTACCTAGATTTAATCGAAACAGTTTGACTCACTGCTCAAACTGCGCCAGGCTACAGTACAAAACCAATATTCAACACAAATTATGCACGCTACCAAAAGTATATCCCTGGTTTCATCCAGGACCTTGCATAAAATCAATGACAGCTTGGCTTTCATTGGTTTTGCAACAAATTGACAAAATTTTCAAAAACGCTTGAAAATTTTCAAAAATCAAAAATAACGTTATCAACAGACTTTATTGAAAGGAATTTTGTTGAAGCATTGAACTTATAGAGAAAAGCATTTCAGAAATGACTGATTGAATAAACGGACGGCTTCCTTAATTGTAAAACATACAGTATAAACATTAAAGAAAGTATTACTCTTAAAACGAAAAAATACCTTTTTCCCGGTATGATTTTGAGCTTCTTAAATTGTTTTTGATCGTTAACTTAATTTTTGTCTACCTAACTAACTTGTAGGCTTCCATTCAAGACCAGCAATATTAATTTAAGTTCGGAGATCAAAATTAATCACAATAATTTAACAAACAATTGTAATTATGGCACTTCAAGGTGCTTGCACAAAAGAGCTGTTTTTTAGCGAGAATGAAAAAATTAGCACATTGCAAAAGTAAGAAACAACAATAAAAGTGAAATGTAAATAAAATGCAACGAAAAAGCAAAACCAATATGATAACTAGAAACGTTTTTCAAAATGTAGCTTTGCATCGTTCGTAGCAGTTTATGTAATGTTTTGCGTTTTGACGGCAGTGAAAACTTTTATTGACGTCACAGCTAGCTGAGACGTTTGTTTTTACATTTTATAAACTTCGGTTTTGACTAAGTGCTTTGTAGGTTTTGCTCAATGCAAAGTTTCCTGTTACTCATAGCTCGGCCAAATTCTATAGTCCCAAATCGAAATTAATGGAATGACATCATGCTCGTTTGCTACCCAGTTATAGCTTATAACTTAAAGGCGGTGAATCATCCAGCCAATTCCGGTGGTTTACAATAGCTAAAATTGAACTATAACTTTTGATATTTTTAGTTTTGATTTAGAGGCTGCGGTTGCAAAGATATTCAACAAATACAAAAAGATATCCCCGAAAAAAGTTTTTGAAAACTCTGAGTTTTGTTCTTCCCGCCAAAACCACAGTAGGCCTAATAGTTTAGAGAACTGGGGTTTTGGCGGGAAGAACAAATCTCAGAGTTTTCAAAAACTTTTTTCGGGGGATGTCTTTTTGTATTTGTTGAATATCTTTGCAAGAGCAGTCCCAAAATCAAAATAAAAAATATCAAAAGTTATAGTTCAATTTTAGCTATTGTAAACCACCGGAATTGGCAGGATGATTCAACACCTTTAAGCACATTTTGCCTGTAGTGGTTGAGTTGATAGAAGATAGATAGATAGATTGTCGTTGGAGAGCTGCCCAATTGCACACAGCAGCTCGCTAGTGCCACCACGTGAGTTAAAAGGTATTGTGCAAAAAGTACAGCAAAGCTTACAAAGTAGTTGTTTAAAATTTGGCTAGCGGTATAACGTATTACTGTTGGCAGTTACTACTCTCTTGTTTCACCTAACAACACAATTTTTGAAAGCATTTAGCCTCAGACCAGCGTGTGCAATCTCACTTTCAAGAAAATGTTCATGCATTACTGATCTCGTTTGTGATAAAACATTGAAATATGCTTTTCTTTGATGTGTTTTTAGCTTAATGATTAATTCAAAAACAATAAATTCATACTTAAACAATAAAATTATTTTGAGTCAACAACAACTTTCAATGTATGATAGAGTTTTTTTAATTGATTTATATTTGAGTTTTAATTTATTATTTATTCCATCCAATAAATACATAATAAAATTACTAATAAATCGACTTATGGCTCAAAAATATACAGTTAGCTCCTATTCATCGGACCCCTTTAATCAGACACACTCGCCTTCGGACACAAGTTTTCAAAAACCGAAATTCCTGCATTGTAATGCATTGTGTTTTGCCTATATAATCGGACACCCTTGCTGTCGACTATGCCTCAAGATTCAACGAACAAAAGCGCAAAATGCATTAAAATGTTTCCTGATAATCGGACTTTGAAACGGGACATTGATCTTTTAAATTGGCAGGCGCTTGTGCAACCCACTTTGAAATTTTTTTAGGAACCAATGACATGTAGTGGACTTTGCTTTTTTGTTGTTTAGGTTGTAAATAAAGTTTCATTAAATAAAACAACTTTTGTTAAGTCTTTTGGAGTTGCGTTTTCTATAATGAGTTATCGCTCTAACCAAGGCCACACAAGTGCAGATTGGCGTTGCGTGATTCACGTACCGACATTACCAACCACAACCTAGGCTAACTCGTCATTTGCTGACAACGTCGCTAATCGGACATTATTCACTGGAACAAATCATGTCCGATCAACGGGAGTTAGCTGTATATCATTGATTTCTTACAGGCATGTTTCACGCGTTACCGCGATCATCAGGGAGATGTTATTCAAACAAAAATTTATTCAAACTATAAAATCACTAAATTAGGATCTTACTCAAATATCTAAATACCTAGCAACTCTATAACTATAAAATCACAGTAAAAGGTTAAAAGCACAAGATTGTTTCAGAAGATTGACTATCAACAACTTTCTATCTAGCAACTCAATATCTAAAACAGCAAAAGTGCCAATATCACCGAAAACGGTTCTTCAGATTCGATTCTCAGGAGGTGCAAACTTGGCACGTTCAATTGTTTATTTTATATGGCCTTCAAAAAATTGCAAAATAGTTGCATCTTATCTTATTGTTTTACGTTACCCATTTCTAGTATTTGTTTTTGATTTTCTAAACGAGGTTGAAAAACTGTTTTGATTTGAAACAACAATGGAAGTTTAAATTGCCTCCTCTTTTTATTGATAGCTTTTGACAAAAAATATTTCAAAAAGAACAGGCTTTTGCTACTGATTTCATTTTTTTGCTGTTTCAAACGCTTAAATTTTGCATGATTAAGTTTTTCCCAGCTTAGCAACTTCAAAACCTAAAAAACTAAAAATAACTCAAAACTGTCTCTTTGATTAACTTACGTGGGCAAATTTGGATTTCGTTTTTTGCTTTTGATTTGTTAATATCATTTTTGAAAGAAGAAATAAAACGATATAGACAATATAGCCAAAAAAGTAAAAAAAAACAAAACCGGTCATGCAAAAACTGTGGAATTGCAGATAATCAATAGTCAGTGCACTGACAAGGTCATTTATAATTCATTCTTTTGGCAAGCATTACATGTTACTACGAAAATCTGAAAAACATTTTGCTGTTAAGAATTAATTATTTGCTGAAAGCTGCCATGATTGATAAGTATAATCAGAGTTGGATGTTCTAAACTAGACACGTTTCAAAAGGCTCATTATAAAAAAAGCTAGCTAAGAAGAAATTTTTAATTTATCATAGTTTGAAATTTAGATGTAACAAATTTTGCAAGCAAAAATTAACACCTTTATATGAAAATAAGTTACAATTTGAAATTATGGATGAGCTGTAGACGGTATCCAGAGTTTTAAAAGCACAATCAAACCTTTAATTAACAGCTTAAGACGGACTGTTTCGAAATTGACATTCGTCTTTTATTCCTCGTAATTTGAAATTAAGTATCTGAAAATATCATTAACGTTTATCTGAAAACAATTAAAATACTACATAATTTCATCTTCTAAAACTAAAAATATCCCGTAACATCATTACTAAGGCAAGTTTTTATTGACCTAAAAACAAAAAAATTGACCTAAAAATTCAAAAAAATTGACTTCATTGACCTAAAAAATTTAGACTGAATAAACGATATTTTTAGAGATTTTATATTAAAGCAAATAATTTTCATAGCATAGCACTAATGTGCAATAAAATATGTGCCATGCACGTCACGTGAAACAGCTTGGGATACAGAGATTTTAGTGTTATACCAGCAGCAATCATATATTTCGCGGCATCATACAGTAACAGGCAGAAGAAGCTTCTGTTGATCCCAAGATTTCTAACAGCATCGTCAACTGCTTGAGCAATGATGTTGCTATGAGGAACACATTTTAGAGGTTGACAGTCATACAGGTAACTGACGTGTGGTGTTTCAAGGCTTCCCACTAGAATATTCAAGTATTGCGTGCTAGACACCATGCTCGCATCAACAATAAGAAAAATTTGTTTGTCATGAACGGCATTTCGTATTCGCTTTAATTCATTTTCGCTTCATTGCAGTGCTGTTCGTCTTCAAGTAGTTTCAGATGGCAATCTGTGACCAATGTCGCGAAAGAGGTTTTTAATATGCGTATTGTTAAACTTGTACAGAGGAATATCAGGAGACAAAAATGCCTTGGTTACCTTTTCAACAAAATCGGTGTCACTGCTCTTTAAAAACGTTTGCAAAGTCTGGGGGATAAGATCTTCAGATCTGCTGCCTAACGCTTTTTGGTGTTTCGACGTATTTCGATGAGAATCAACAAGAAAGCGTTTGTTGCAAGAAACCGCACAGTTAAATTCGTCAGGGAATTCTTTAACTATGGATTGAATTTTATACGTATAGGTATTTTTAGCTTTTGGCATTATTTAAGAATCTAATTCACCATCTAAAGACAAATTCAAATGTTTTATTAATTGAAATCGAAATACTTAGGTAAAAAAAACTTTTAATAAAAAACTTGAGGAACAGTTTGTTTCACCGATCATCAGGGGCATCTTCATGTTTTAATTGCAAATCAGCTCTCATTTGTTATCGAGCACTTCTTGAAGTACTGGCATCACAAATTTTTTTAATGTGTTACTTCACTGGTTGGACAGTTGAATTCACAATAAACTATCGCCTGTTTGGCTACATTTGCACAAAAACCTGAAAAGAAGCTGTTTTCCTCTTCCTAAAAAATCAAAGACTAAAAAAATGCTTTGTTTATTTGGTTCCGTTTGATAAGTAAACTACATCGATTTGGAATAGTGGTGCCTTCTGCATTTTGCGCTGTGAAAGCTAAAGCTAACAAAAATTGGCAGTCCTAGCATTTAATTACCCTCGAAGTTCTTGTAAGTGAGACCTTATGCAAATGTATAGCCTTAGTTAGCTTGCGGAACTGCACTTGCTTAAATAAACTACAATTTACTTCTTTATTTTGATTTTACTATATAGCAGACTAAATAATAAAATGTTAGTCCAAACTATCAACGCAGATGCCTCTTAGTTTCTGAACTAACAACCTAGATGCCTGTCTGCGCTACACTGCAATCATTTTTGCTTAAACAATATTGTTCCTGCTAAACTAGCCACAAGACGCATGAGTCACAAGCAACTATTCAATTGAAAGATACTCGCATGTTTTATTATCCAATTTTAACTATTGCATCACAATCCTTTGATTGCGACAGACATAGTAAACTGCACTACTATCATGTAACAAGTAGTTGACATTGCAAAACAAAGTAAAGAAAGTGTAAATACACTTTTAAATTGTCACTTTGTCGCACCAATACTAAAGGGAAATTTTAGATAATGGTGATGGTAATGATAACTATACAAAATTGACAATATTAACCTATAAAATAATTGACCTAACGGTAAAAAATTGACTTTTTATTGACCTTTCAAATTAAAAACACGAAACTTACTCCTTGTGTCCAGAGTTCTTGCAAAAAAGCATGTCATTCAAGCTCACTACCAAAAAATTGACTTTATTGAAAAAAAACTAGCCCAAATCATTACAGTGCAGAATTGCGTAATTTTGAAGCCTGATCATTGCGGAGGAACAATGAGAAAAAAGGAATAAGTTTTTAATCTTCGAATCTTAACCAAGTAAAAATGTTATTTGCATCTGGCCAAAAGCCATTGTTTGGCTTCACAAGAGACTTGGATGTAATTCATAATTCATTATTATTTGTTGAGTGTAATGTACGTCAACAAGCTCTCGTGCTCGTTAATCGCAAAGCGAGCATCGTATCCATAATCCATCCGAAGTAATGTTTTCTGACAACCGGTTTAAGTTGAGATCCGCTTGACTTTAGGGTCAAATGCACCGATGTGTATTAACTTTAATCCGCGGATAAATTTGGACAATTGGCGGGGCAAATTGCTGTTACTATTATTATGTAATTCAAGGACAAATTCTCTGTACTTAAAAATTCAGTTTATTTAATTCTAAAAAGGCTCAAGTTCTAGAACAGCGGAACTGCAAGTCGGGCAGGGCTTTTTCTGATCGGGTTCGGGTTAAACTTGACAAGATGTGGGGCTAAACTCGAGCTTGATGTACGTATTGTACTTGCATCACTATACGATGATTACTACACAATTATTATTACTGTATCACAATTATTTAGCATTAAGTAGCAGGGTGTCGAACCGAACCTGAACCCGAACCGTAAACCCAAATGAACCGTTTCATTTTGGTGAACCCGAACCGAACCTGAACCAGAAAAATTTTACTTCAGTGAACCTGAACCAAACCTGAACCCTCAAAATTGTGCTCAAGTGAACCCAAACCGAACCTGAACTCCTAACAAAAGTAAGAATATATTTTTCCATATCCGGATGGCGCTGGTACACGAACAATAAGAGCAGTGGTGATCATCAACAGGATCAGCAATTTCTCCTTTTATTTTCTGGACGAAACGAGTAACGACAGTTAAATTTTAAGTCAATGAACCCGAACCGAACCTGAACCAGTAATATTTTACTTGAGTGAACCTGAACCAAACCTGAACCTCGAAAATGGTGCTCAAGTAAACCCGAACCAAACCTGAACTGCTAAAATATTTTGAGCAGGAGCTAAACCTGAACCCAAACCGTTATTTGAAACGGTTCGGCACCCTGTTAAGTAGGTTTATTTTAACCGCATACGAGCAGCAATACCCGCTCACAATCATTTTTTACATCAACTAAACTTTCCGGCTTTTTCAGGCCTGAGTTCAGCTTCAAATCACTTTCGGGATCGAGCCTGTTTGTACTAGTCTGCCCGTTTACAACTCTATAAAACAGGGCTGCCCAAAGCACGGCCCCGCGACGGGTTTCGAGATTTACTACGGTATAAGTTTTTTTTCGATATTTTCAAATTTTTCACCAAAAATTTTTTTTTTGTCAAATTTGTTGACCTTGGTTTTTTTAAACAATATTTTTCGTGAATGTTATTTGGTTTAAAACGCCTCCATACTAGTATCTTAGAAAGTACATCAGAGCAAGTCAATCAAATTTTTTATTATATTCACTTTAGTAAGCCGAAGCGCGTAGCGAATTTGCGGGGCCCATCTCGCCGTCATTGTACCCGGGCTACACAGCTTCTTTCGAAGAAATGTCGCAGAGGTGGCGAGCCGTTGGCAACACTGTATCCGATTTGACGGGCCCGAGATTTCAACCTCAAACCTCCTGCGCCGAAAACGAACGCGTTGCCGCTCAATCAACTGGCCGGTTAGAAAGTAGAGCAAATTTGCGTTTTGCTGGCCACTATATTTTTAGCCATGCGTATAACATTTTTTGTTTCCTTATTAATATTTTCATCGCCGTGCAGTTGGCATTCCAAAACAAAGAGTTGCAGCTGTACTATACTTCATATACTGCTTAGTTTGCCCAAGATGTGTTCACTAATGTATCTATTATCGGGGAACAATTGGAAATAATTTGGAATGGCAATTCGATTGTTCAAAGTGATTCTAAAAAGACGCAGATTTCTTTCACATATGGCGTAAAAAGGGTTATTTTTTTTATAAAAATGTAAAAATCGCTCAGCGACAAGGAACTTTGCCCCCAGGTGTCTTTCATGATGCAGCTTCAATGCGCAGCAGTTATTCAAAGACATCGGGTGTTGGATACTGTAAAAACTTCAGCATAGAGAAATGTTAGCTTTTGGTTCAAGCTAGCACCTTCTTCAGCAAAACGATGGTGCTGTGTAATAAACAGTATTGCTTTTGCAATGTAGCTGGAAGGACAATTATACATAACTTGTAAAAACAGTATTTGGTACAGCAGCGCAACCAGAAAGGTTAGAAGGTGCTTCAGTTTCCCCTCTTTAGCCAAGTTACTAAAAACATTTATTCCCAACATAAAAGCGGTTAAATGTGGTTTGGACTTGACCTGTAATTAAAAGGGACTGAAGGGGCTTGACAACTTTATACTTTCAAACGAGTTCCGAATTTTAGAAATTTAGCTCTTTCAAATGGCTCCGAAAACAACAAATTATAATCTAAATGGTTCTAAAATGGCTAGTTTTTACCAAAAATAGGAAAAAAAAAGCGCTGCCCAGCGACTGTAGACGAAACGCACCTAACCTTTTTTTGTCATACGCTTGAGTTGTTTCAATATTTAGGTAGTTTCAAAAAACTCAAAATAGTAATTTTTTACTGAATATTACATACATTATTAATTACCTCTATTTTAAACTTGATTAATTTGAAACATTCTCAGCTGTTACTTGATTGAGATTCTCCATTAAGAAAACTTTAGTATATTTAGTGAAATAGTGCACCAAAACTTGTACAAATTTTAAAGAAAACTTTGTAAAAACTTTGTTTTTATACATGCAGATAATGCTGTGTAGAATGCCAAACTTCGTACGACAAAATTGCATTTCATTTTCCTATAACCTGTAAAATGCTGATCCTCTTATACCTATTCACATTAGTTGTAATGATAGAAATCTCTGATACACCGGATATTCATACCATTTTTTTTTTCTTTATATTGATTGTTTGATTTTAGCTTAAAAAGTGTTCGCCATACTTACGGTCGGATTGAGACTCTAAGTTTCATAAATAAGTTTCGTGATTTTAATGAATCATCGTACAACTTCTGTAATTTTAAAATTTTTTCAACCTTTTTTTGTAAATTTATAATTAACGTTTATACGAAAAATATATTAATGTGCTAGATATCCAAATTTGGACCTCGAAATTAACCGTTCTTATAAGTTTCCCTTCTGGTTGTTAATAAAGATACAAGCAAACTGCGGACAATCTGATAAAGAATTATCGTTATCATTGTTTTGGGATTAAGGCGAAGAAAACAAAATTTAAATAATATTGATAATTTTTTTCAGTTTTCCAACCCGATGCAAAACTTTGCAAACTAGTTGTTTATTGTGATGTTCCTATAGCTCTATGGCAAGTTTGTGTTAAATTTTAATCAAGTAAAAGGTTAAACGCTCAAAGCATAATTAATTATTGGCTGTGAAATTTATCTCAAATTAACATCTGCAAAATACTTGAAAAACGGGAGTTTTATTTTCCGATACCAATTTTGCAATTTTTTTTTTTCTGATCCAGATGCAGTTATACTTGAAGTAAGTGACTAACTTCACAATTTTGCTACAATCACTGAATTCGGAGGAATTACGTATGCACGTCGCCCGAGGTTCTTGTTATATAAAATATCGTGTTAAAGCTTAAAGTTTTGCAAAAGAGTGATTAATAAATTTTTGTATTTTACTTAACGCCACTTAAAATACGACTATCCCTTTCTGAAGCCATTTATTTTCACGTGTTGTGCCTAATATCGTAAACAGCTTTGCTTCCGAGACATGCAGTCCGACATTTTTTTTCTCACTAAAATTCAAAAATTGCTGACAATGCTGTAGGTCTGAAGAGTGAAGACCATTTTTTGTGGTTTCGGCCTTTGGTCTCGACTCTTTCGCACCGGTCTCGGTCTTTGTCTCGAATCGTTGTGGTCACCGTCTCGTAGCCTAAAATTGGTCTCGAGACCGGGTAATATTTTACAAGTCGAATAAAATAGTTTTGTAAGAAGTTAAGTCCTCGTTTACATATAGGTTTAATTACTAGGTTTCGCACCTGGTGATCAAACCTGTCGCGTTTTCACATGACAAAAAAATTGTTTACACATATCGGTTTTGACGACGAGGTTGGAAACCTTTCGCATTTGTGAACGGTCAAAAGTAGGGAAAAGGAAGAGTCTAGAACACCAAAAGAAACGCAGTCAGAATCGACACGCTTGAGTAATTTCTTGATAATTGCTTGACTTTAATCCACAAAACTCGTTCATTGTTGCATGTTGTTTATTACAAAATGCCTTTGTTACGTTTTCCGAAAACTTTCGAACAAACTCACAAAATTAAAATTGGAAAATCACTCAAGCGTGTCGATTCTGACTGCATTTTTTTGGTGTTCTAGACTCTACCTAGAGAAAATTAATTCAAATCCTTTTTTGAAACCTGCCTTTTTCGAGGTTTTCACACTCGAAACGCATTAAAAGAAGTGTTATAAATGACTGAAAAACAAAGTCTAGGCAAAACGAAAACATTATGGTTCTTACCCAATTCGAGCGCCGCAGCTGTTTTCGCAACTTACGTTAATCGCACACAATACATATCATGTGATCGAAGTTTTCGTGTCGGTATCCGGACATGAGTCCTAAAAACACGAGCCCTAAAAGACATCAGTCCTACACAATCCCTAATGGACATGAGTCCTAAAGTACACAAGCCCTAACGGACACGAGTTCCAAAGAACACGAGTCCTAATGAACACAACCCCTAACGGACACGAGTCCTAAAAAACACGAGTCCTAAAGACACGAGTCCTTACGGACACCAGTCCTAATGAACAGGAGTCCTAATGGACACCAGTCCAAAAGAACACGAGTTCTAATGTACACAAGCCCTAACGGACTCGAGCCCTAAAAAACACGAGTCCTAAAGACAGAAGTCCTAATGACATGAGTCCTAAAAGACACGAGTCCTAAAGGACACGAGCCCTAAAAGACACGAGTCCTAAAAGACACGAGTCTTAAAGGACACGAGTCCTAAAGGACACGAGTCCTAAAGGACACGAGTCCTAAAGGACACGAGCCCTAAAGGACACGAGTCCTAAAAGACACGAGTCCTAAAGGAAAAAAGTCCTAAAAGATTCAAGTCCTAAAGGACATGAGTCCTAAAAGACACGAGTCCTAAAAAACATTAAAGTTAAATGCTACCTAAAAATCAATAAATACTGAATAAGATTTGATTAGTAAGAAATCAGGGTTTTTGTTTGCTTTTTTCAGTGACATAAATTCGGCTTGCTGTCAAGTAATCCATGAAAATGTTGTAATATACATGGTGGTAGCTAGCTTCGGTTATCAAATGCAAGGTTTACTATTGACGGCCCTGAAATAGAACAGTTGCATCTCCTTGATTCGTGACAAATTAACGCATTTTTAAACTATTGTAATTTCAAGGTTTAGTTTGCATTTGATGTTGTCATTAGCGGTTTACCGCTATGGTTGCTAGGAGTTAAAACGCAGAAGCAGTTGTTTTCATCAGAGGTGGAGACCTCGAGGACGTCCTTGGCTTCGAGGACACATTTTGAAGTCCTTGGCCTTGGCCTCGAAGCCTCAAGTCCTCGAAAATTGCCCTGTCCTCGGCTCGAGGACAGCACTGTTTTTGAACCGTTGAAATTTCGTTGGAAAACGCCAGAAACCTTGCGGAAAATATGCAAAGACCTTTTTTTTGGTTTCCTCAAGTAGAGATCGCCTGAAAAAAAATTTTTGAAGCCCTTTTTCGTCTGAAAAAAAATTTTGAAGACCTTTTTTTTTTGAGATCGCCTGAAAAAAATTTTGAAGACCTTTTTTTTTTGAGAGCACTTGCGTCTGTGTCCTTGGTCCTTGGCCTCGAGAGCAGTGGTGGCCTTAGGAAAGGGGGGGCCCCTGTGCAAATTAAATGGCGGGGCCCTTTTCTTTACACACTACTTTAACATGTTTTATCTGCACTTGCAGTTAAGCGCAACAACGCATTTCATAAATAACAAGACCAGAAGACCAATGCAATTGCAGCCCTAATTAAATCAAATGTTTGTTCATAAGTTCCTCTCATCTAGATTATCAACTCAATTAATTGCAGTAAATTAACGTAAACTTTCAGCAATTGCTTTCAGTATGCTTGTGTTATTACAGAATATGTTTGAGTACTTAGCAATAATGTTTGAATGCTTTATACTGCTTAGCATATGATATACTGTATATGTTAGTCAAAAACCTATTACTGCCAGTTGCTGAAAGCAGTTGAAAAAAACTAGTGGAAAAACGACTACCTGAGTCATAGGCGTAGCCAGGATTTTTGATTGGGGGGGGGGCCAAAACCACAAATCACATGCAATAACGTCATCAGAAACTTCGAACGAGGAATTTTTTGGTGGGGCAAAGATATCGTAGAATGGAAGATCAGAAGTCGTGGCCTTGTGTAGGCATGTAACTAGGAACTCGTTCAAGGAGAGAGCTTAAACCAATAGCCTAGTTAAAATGCGAAAATGTGTAAATTGGGAGACGTGCTTAAGTAAAGAAGTGTACTGTAATTCAAATGTATCACAGACGGGGGTCTGGGGGCGGAGCCTCCAGCCGCCCGAGGTTATGGGGTCTTGGGGGCAAAGCCCCCAGTTGCTGGACGATTTTTCGTAATTTTTTGGAAAAAAAAGTAGTTTTAATACCATTGGATCACATTTTGCATATTTTCAGAGCCGTTTGAAAGTACTAGATTTTTAAAATTTGAAAGCCAATTGAAAAAATTAAGTTGTTTAGTCCTCCTTTTGCTTGCAATTTAAGTCCAAAACACGTTTAAAATCTTGCATTTTATGGTTAAATTTTATTAGTGATTTCGCCCAGGTAGGGGGAAGTAAAGTACATTCCCTCCTGCAATATTTTAGCAGTAAATAACAATTCAGTCGATTATTTTCTTTATAGATTATTGTTTTGTCTAGAAAACAACCAGTTATAGGAGTACATATACGGCCAGGGGCCCAGGCTCTCTCAATTCAAAAATTTGTTCAATGAGCATTCCCCTTACTGAAGCTAATTTTTTTCAAAAGTATTTTGTTGCATAAAAACTGGCGAGGTGGAGGTGAATTGTAATTGAAAAATGTACAATAGATAGTTATGCCTACAAACCATGTTATTGCCCGAGTCGGATTTACATTGAGTTGGGCCCCTGGCACTTTGAGATTTTTGCAATATTTTCGCGCCAAATACAGGTGAAGACCAAAAAAGTCTTATCTGAGTGCGGGGCCCCTGGCACTATGCCATGTGTTAAATCTGTTCCTGGTTATTGCATTACATTCATAAAAAGGTTAGATGAGAACCTCAGTTAGCAACTTTTAGGATAGAAACGCTTAATTTCACTCGGGTTATACGCTTAATTTCACTCGGGTTATACGTTTAAATTGGTTGGCAACATTAAATTGAAGGAGCCACGGCCCCCTGAAACAGTATTATTGTTGGGGGCCCATATAAATTAGAGGGCCATATAAATATTCTTGTAGGTGGCCCCTTAAAATTGGTTGGCAAAAATTAAATTAAGGGGCCCTGGCCCCTGGATCAATATTGTTATTGGGGGCCCTTTTAATTATTATTGTAGGGGGCCCATTTAAATTGGTTAGTAAAAATTAAATTGAGAGGGCCAGGGCCCTCTGGCTCAATACAATTGTTAATTACTGCTGTACGGGTGTACTGTTGAATACAAAGATGCTAAAAGAAACTGAAGCTGAAGAAACAACAGTCTTTTTTGTGACATTTTTATCATGGGTAGCATTTCAATTGGGGGGGCCCCTGGGCCCCCCCTGATTACGCATATGACCTCAGTAGCCTAACAGTAGCAAGCAAAAAAAAGAGTAGTAAGTTGACTTTACCAGTAAATTTTTATTATCTGTTTACTAAATCTGACTTAAAAGTTAAAAGTAATATTGTCTTGGAAAGGGGGATATGTGTAATAACACTTGGAAGAAGTACATCTTGAGGGAGGAGGTACATATGTAATGACACTTAAAACAAATGCATAAACTTTTTATCATAATTTGCTATAGTTTTTCATAATCAAATTTTTCTGCGCGCGATAGGTCAAATGGGGGGCCCCCCAGAAGTGGGGGGGCCCCTGTGCATTTGCACACTTTGCACATTCCTAAGACCACTACTGCTCGAGAGGGTCTGTTCTTGGCCTTGGCCTCGAAATTTTTTGTGTCCTTGGCCTTGAGCCTTGTGTCCTCGACTCCACCTCTGGTTTTCATTGAATTATTTCGCAGAGATGTCATTTAAATTTTAAACCAATGATTTAACCGCCCTCAGTGTTATGTTGATCGAGCCTTAATTTAGATCTATTTCGACTTGAACTAGTGGCGTAAATTATTATTCATAAATAGTGCTTAAGTTAAACGTTGATCTGCCATGTGTTATTGCTGCGGCTTAGAATTTAATATATTTTAGAATATGGCCAAATTTACGGTGTGAAACAAACTTAAAAACCGGGCAAAGTGGACAATATTAGGCACAGTGGACGATGAGATTTCCCAAAAGGCATAACTTTCTAGACCAGCTGAGTAATATAAGCTGCTTAAATTGATCCTGGTAATTTTCAATTAAGCCATAGGCTATCTACAAAAGTTTTAACTTTACACTCAAATTTTTAAAATACGCCCACTGAAGGAATTAAACATTGATTTGCGGCAAGGTTCGATGCTTTGTAATGACATTTTGACGTCCAATCGTTTTGGCGCGGAAAAACTATGACGTAGCTGCAATCCATCAATAAAAATTAGAAGGTATTGGTGATTGAAGTACAGTACCAACTGCAAACAAGTTGTCGTTGATCTGAACGCAGATTAATGAACTTGTTGAAAAACGGTGGTTGATGCTCCATGCTCCTTAAAACGATGACATAATGCGCTCTTTGCGGTTTTAGCACGCGAAAACTTGTCTCCCTTTTGATGATTCATAGCAATATTAAACATCAGCTGTTGCTGTAGTTTGGCAGTTCATATAATGAATGTCGTTTGCAAATTCTTTACGATATTGGGCTGATAAAATTTTTTTTTCTATGTACAAAATGCTTGGAAAATTTTCTAAATAATGTTTTGATTTATTGTGTCATTTTAGCTTTCGTCGCACTCGCAAAAGGACATTATTTATTACAGCGTCATGTGCCGAATTTAATTTTCTAAGGGCATTTTCATTGTTATTGATGTTGATAGCTTGCAAAATTGGTAACAACTATAGTCAACGATATGGTATCCGGACACGAGCCCTAAAAACACGAGCCCTAAAAGACACCAGTCCTAAAAACACAATTCCTAATGGACATGAGTCCTAAAGTACACAAGCCCTAAGGGACACGAGTTCTAAAGGACACGAGTCCTAATGAACACAAGCCCTAACGGACACGAGTCCCAAAAAACACGAGTCCTAAAAACACGAGTCCTAACGGACACCAGTCCTAATGAACAGGAGTCCTAATGGACACCAGTCCTAAAAAACACGAGTTCTAATGTACACAAGCCCTAATGGACACGAGCCCTAAAAAACACGAGTCCTAAAGACACAAGTTCTAATGGACATGAGTCCTAAAGGAGAGGAGTCCTAACGGACACGAGTCCTAAAGAACACGAGCCCTAACGGACACGAGTCCTAAAAGACACGAGCCCTAAAGAACACGAGTCCTAAAGGACACCAGTCCTAAAAGACACGAGTCCTAAAGAACACGAGTCCTAAAGGACACCAGTCCTAAAAGACACGAGTCCTAAAGAACACGAGCCCTAAAAGACACGAGTCCTAAAGAACACGAGCCCTAAAAGACACGAGTCCTAAAAGACACGAGCCCTAAAGAACACGAGTCCTAAAGGACACCAGTCCTAAAAGACACGAGTCCTAAAGAACACGAGCCCTAAAAGACATGAGTCCTAAAGAACACGAGCCCTAAAGAACACGAGCCCTAAAAGACACGAGTCCTAAAAGACACGAGCCCTAAAGAACACGAGTCCTAAAGGACACCAGTCCTAAAAGACACGAGTCCTAAAGAACACGAGCCCTAAAAGACACGAGTCCTAAAGAACACGAGTCCTAAAGGACACCAGTCCTCAAAGACACGAGTCCTAAAGAACACGAGTCCTAAAAGACACGAGTCCTAAAGAACACGAGCCCTAAAGAACACGAGTCCTCAAAGACACGAGTCCTAAAGGACACGAGTCCTAAAGGACACGAGTCCTAAAAGACACGAGTCCTAAAGGACACGAGTCCTAAAAGGACACGAGTCCTAAAAAACATAAGTTAAATGCTACATAAAAGTCGATAGATACTGAAAAAGATTTGGTTAGTAAGAATTCGGGGTTATTGTTTGCTTTTTCATGAAAGTATTGTAATGTACATGGTGGTAGCTACTTTCGGTTATCAAATACAAGGTTTACTATTGATGGCCCTGAAATAGAACAGTTGCATCTCCTTCATTCGTGATAAATAACGCATTTTTAAACTTTTGTAATTTCAAAGATTTATTTTGCATTTGATGTTGGTTGCTAAGAGTTAAAACGCTGAAGCAGCTGTTTTCATTGAATTATTTCGTAAAGATGTCATTTAAATTTTAAACCAATGGTTTAACCGCACTGAATGTTATGTTGATCGAGCCTTAATTTACATCTATTTCGACTTGAACTAGTGGTGTAAATCATTATTCACAAATAGTGCTGAAATTAAACGTTAATCTGCCATGTGGTGTTGCTGTGGCATAGAATTTTATGTATTTTAGGATATGGCCGAAACTACGGTGTGAAACAAAGTTAAAAACCGGGCAAAGTGGACAATATCAGGCAGAGTGGACAATGAAATTTCACAAAAGGCATAACTTTCTAGACCCGCTGAGTTATATGAGCTATAAATTGATCCTGGTAACTTTTCAACTAAGCTATAGACTATCCACAAAAGTTTTGACTTTACATTCAAATTCTTTAAATACGCACACTGAAAGAATTAAACATTGATTTACGGTAAGGTTCGATGCTTTGTAATGGCATTTTGACGTCCAATCGTTTTGGCGAGGAAAAACTATGACGTAGCTCCAATCCATCAATAAAAATTGGAAGGTATTGGAGATTCGAAGTCCAGTACCAACTGCAAACAAGTCGTTGTTGATCTGAACGCAGATTAATGAACTTGTTGAAAAACGGTAGTTCATGCTCCTTAAAACGATGACATAATGCGCTCTTTGCGGTTTTAGCACGCGAAAATTTCTCTCCTTTTCGATGATTCATCGTAATATTATCGATCATCTGTTGCTGTAGTTTGGCAGTTCGTAATGGATGTCGTTTGTAAATTCTTTGCGATATTGGGCTGATAAAAATTTTCTTTCTACGTACAAAATGCTTGGAAAATTTTCTAAATAATGTTTTGATTTATTGTGTCATTTTAGTTTTTGTCGCACTCGCAAAAGGACATTATTTATTAGTTACAGCGTCATGAGCGAATTTAATTTTCGAAGGGCATTTTCATTGTTATTGATAGCTTGCAAAATAGGGTAACAACTAGTTAACGATATTAAATTCTATAGCAAAGCTATTTCTCTTTTCTTAAAAAAAAAAGAATTTCAATTAATTTGAGATTGTTTTAGTTGTTTCGTATTCTCAAAATTTTATCTGATAAATAATGCGATAAACGTTAGATTCAGAAAAGTTCGCTAACTGCGCAACACCACTTCACTGCATTACTGATGTTGATAAACACTTATTTGTTATTCAAAGCCGTTTGCAATACTGATGAATAGTTCGTCTTGATTTCTCGATGATCTCCCTCAAAAAGTTATCAATAGTGAGCATACTCGTCATCATCGCATATAGAATTTCTTTGATTATTTGTTTATTCAGTACATGAACTTGACTGCAAAGTAAAATCGTCAGTGAATGCGCGGCCGGTATTCTATTTAAGTTGAATTCATACAGTATCCGTTTTTTATCCGCTTTTGTCGTTTTTTTTTTACGCTTTTCTTCTTCATAAAAAAGTAATGTTCTTTTTGGTAAGCATTTTTATACGTATGTCCTTGTCCACACCAACCAGACAGTCACGTACTGGACAAAACTTTTTTCAAAAAACGTTTTTTACGAAGGGTTAAACAGCCCTATTTTGAAATATTGCTCACATCGTTTATCATAGGCGTAGCCAAGATTTTTGATTGGGGGCGGCCCAAACCACTAATCACATAGGTGAACACCAAGAAAAAAAGTCTTCACAGTCCGACTTAAGAGTCTTGATTGGGGGGGGGGATGAAATTTTGTTGGAGACCAATTTAGGATTGAGGGAGGGGACCAGACCACAACTTATATAGTGAAGACCAAAACAATAAAAACAGGTTTCACGGTCTGAAGAGCTGAATTTTTTTCGAAAAAAAGGTGAAGAGCAAAAAAACGATAACGTCTTCACGGTCTCGTGTCAAGGTGAACACGAAAGGATAGCCGTTTTGGTCACAAATTTATCATTGCTGGCATTGCGATTGGGGAGGGGGGCGGGCTCCCTGCCCCCTTCCCCCATGCTACGCCTATGTTGTTTATACACAAAATTTTGATCAATATGTACAGTAATAACACTCTACATAATGCACATAAGACTAAAAAAATGCGCTCGAAAAAGAGCATACTTTTTCACGAAGAAGCAAAAACCAAAAACAAAATGGAGAGAAACGGAGTTTGTGTAAATTCGCCTTTAGTAAAAAAATATTTCAATTTTGCGACCAAAAATTACGCCATTAAAAAGTCTTCTGCTTTGAAAACGATAAATATATCGTTTAATTGATTTTGTACGGCTTTGAACATCAAAAGATATGGCTTTTCGTATGCAGTAGTTTTTTACTTTTATTCTTCTTTTTTTTTTTCAATCTTCACTTGAGGGGCAAAATTCCACAATTCCAGACTGAAAGAGATCCAGGTTGCGGCGAAGACCTATTTTTGGAGCTCACTCGGCATTTTATTCCGCGCACACCAAGCAAGCTCTGAGAGGAAACGTTGTTTGCAACAAATCCAATAATGAAAGAAAACTACAGTTTCTTGATTAGCAAAAAATCCAATAATAAAGAATATTGTGACTAAAGAAATTTGTTTGGTGGAATTGAAACTGCCAAAGCACAATAAACTTGAGAAAACTGCATTTTAAAATTTTCAATGGAGCATTGTGATCAAATTTTTTTAATTATTTAATCGTAAGAAATAGAAAGAAAAAATTTTTAACTGCAAGAAATAAAAAATCAAATATAGAGAGTTCAATATCAGCGCAGAAATATTTTTCTTGAGAAATTTGTAAAACTGTGAACCTAACGTAACTTACTCTTTATGCTGAACATTCTGCTCTTTCTTTCATTTTAACAAAGATTAATAGATATTTTTGAAATCACCAACTTACATGTAAACGATCATTTTTCATACAATGAAAAAAAACAAAAGGACACAGAGAGACGTAATCCTACGATCTTTGCTAACATTTTTGTGCTTCGAAAAATCATGCCGCCACTTAATTAGATTATCAGAAATTATACTTTATCTTGCCACAAGCATTGCGACACAGTCATAAAACAATTTTTTTTAATTACGGTATATTTTGTATGTTTTGCAGTATCTTATACGCAAATAAGGTAGTGCAGAAAATTAAGATCAACGAAAAAAGTAATTTTGCAATCAAAACATAGTGTGTATTGAAAACGTTGAAGAAATAGGAGATTAATCCATGAATGAGGGATATGAACTCTGCTGCATTTTATAAAAATTGTTTGACTTTTTCAGTTCAAGTTAACGAAATTATTGGTATTTTTTAAATTTTTGTTATTCAAGGTTTGTTAAAAAGCAAGTTTTTCAGCAAAAATTAAACGTCAAAATTAAACCTAAAACGAATGAATTTTTACTTTTTTATGTAAAATGAATATGAGTGATGTAAAATCTTCTGCCATACAATGAAAAAAAACAAAAAATGCAAATATTTTTTCTTCTTGCGGTTTTAAAACTCATTCATTAACGAAAACGTTTGAAGCTATTGTGATAAATTGTCTCTGATAAAACATCAGATCGGTTAAATTTTTCAAATTGGAACAAGTAAAAACTTTCAAATACGCTATTTCAAAACAATGATGGGTGGTTTAAAACTCTGAAAAATGATTGTAATTTTAATTTATGGGATGAATAAACCCTTTTGCATCAACAGCACGACAAGAAGCTAAAAGTTAGTGTTTGATTAACAGATCAAGAGCAAATCGCGTAATGATGACTGCGAGTGAAAATAATGTAGCCGACGTGATGGGTGGTTTTTCCGCAAAATGCATCCACAATATTGTCGCAAGTACAGCGTTATAATAACACTGTGACAGAGCGAGTCATTGTTTAGCATACGCACGGCGATTTTGAAACTAAGTTGGTCCAAGAATCTATTTTTTACACTAATAACAGCGATTTTAAACTTTTATCTCGAACAGACGTCTAATTATATTTCTAATTTTTTGACTTTTATGTACCTACTGATATTTAAAAAACGTTACTCTAGCTCAAAATTAAAAATAAAAGGTTTGGGGGATCTATTTAGGGGGTTACCGAGGGGGTAGCACCCCCAAACCACATCAAAGTATTTTGAAAGACCTGCTGATCTTAAAAACAATTAGGTTATTCAAAAAATTGACTATTGGGAGATTTAAGTAGGTGGGATGGCATTCCTAAATTATGTCAAAATATTTTTCCACGCATTTCTTATATTGAAATGACAAACGACGTTAAAGTGTATTTAACAACTTCATAGTGACGAACTTGTAAAAACATCTATCTTGGTTAAGTCATTTAAAAGTCAATTATTGGGGGCACACTTGCCCTAAGTAATTAACATGCCCTAAATAACTAACGTGCCCTAAACAATTATTTCACTTGCACATTGATGATTATTGCACTAAACAATTAGTAACAAACCGTGACCATACTTCAGAAGCAGAAAACAGTGACCACCATCTTTAAGTTTTTGGGTTTGTCCAACTGTTTGGAATCGAACCCGAGTCTACCGTTGTAGTGGCAGACACTCTCCAATCACAATAAAACTTTCAATAAAAAATAGCAAAATTTTTTCTCACGTCCTTATAGCGTGCTTTGCTAGAGGAAATACTGAACTCTGACCCCCAAAACCATCCGATTATTTTGATGCGTAGTTAAATTGGTTGGTCAGAAGAAATTGATACTCAGCCGCATCTCCAAACGGGTCACTTTTGTTAGAACTCGTGTAAGTAATGACTCGTATGTTTTATGAGTCATACTTTAGGACTAGTGTCTTTTAGGACTCATGTCCTTTAGAACTCGTGTCCTTTAGGACTCGTGTCTTTTAGGACTCGTGTATTTTAAGTCTCGTGTTCTTTATGATTCGTGTCCTTTAGGACTCGTGTCTTTTAGGACTCGTGTTCTTTAGGACTCGTGTCTTTTAGGACTCGTGTCTTTTAGGACTCGTGTCTTTTAGGACTCGTGTCTTTTAGGACTCGTGTCTTTTAGGACTCGTGTCTTTTAGGACTCGTGTCTTTTAGGACTGGTGTTCTTTAGGACTCGTGTCTTTTAGGACTCGTGTTCTTTAGGACTCGTGTCTTTTAGGACTCGTGTCTTTTAGGACTGGTGTCCTTTAGGACTCGTGTCTTTTAGGACTCGTGTTCTTTAGGACTCGTGTCTTTTAGGACTCGTGTCTTTTAGGACTCGTGTCTTTTAGGACTCGTGTCTTTTAGGACTCGTGTCTTTTAGGACTCGTGTCTTTTAGGACTGGTGTCCTTTAGGACTCGTGTCTTTTAGGACTGGTGTCTTTTGGGACTGGTGTCTTTTAGGACTCGTGTCTTTTAGGGATCGTGTCCTTTAGGACTTGTGTACATTAGGACTCCTGTCTGTTAGAACTGGTGTCTTTAGAACTCGTGTTTTTTAGATATCGTGTCCGTTAGGGCTTGTGTACTTTAGGGCTTGTGTTCTTTAGGACTCGTGTTCTTTAGGACTCGTGTACGTTAGGACTCGTGTCCATTAGGGCTCGTGTATTTAGAACTAGTGTCTTTTAGGACTTGTGTCCTTTAGGGCTCGTGTCTTTTAGGACTCGTGTCCGTTAGGACTTGTGTACGTTAGGACTCGTGTCCTTTAGGACTCGTGTCTTTTAGGGCTCGTGTTTTTAGGACTCGTGTTTTTAGGGCTCGTGTTTTTAGGGCTCGTGTACGGGATCCCAACGATATATAAATTCCATAGCAAAGCTATTTCTCTTTTCTTAAAAAAAAAAGAATTTCAATTAGCTTGAGATTGTTTTAGTTGTTTCGTATTCTCAAAATTTTATTTGATAAATAATGCCGTAAACGTTAGATTCAGAAAAGTTCGCCAACTACGCAACATCACTTCACTGCATTAGTGATTAACGTTGATAAATACTTATTTGTTATCCCAAGCCGTTTGCAATACAGATGAACAGTTCGTCATGATTGCTCGATGATCTCCCTCAAAGAATTTATCAATAGTGAGCATACTCGTAATCACCGCATATAGAATTTCTTTGATTATTTTTTTATTCAGTAACAGTACATGAACTTGACTGGAAAGTCAAATCGTATCGGTCAGTGCATGGCCGGTATTCTAGTTAAGTTGGATTCATCCAGTATCCGTCTTTTATCCGCTTTTGTCGTTTTTTTTTACGCTTTTCTTCTTCATGAAAAAGTAATGTTCTTTTTGGTCAGCATTTTTATACGTATGTCCTTGTCCACACTAACCAGACAGTTCTACTGGACAAAACTTTTTTAAAAAAATGTTTTTACGAGGGGTTAAACAGCCCTATTTTGAAATATCGCTCTCATCGTTTATCATACCCTAACTCCAAGAAAAAAAAGTCTTCACAGTCCGACTTAAGAGTTTTTGATTGGGGGGGGGGCGAAATTTTGTTGGAGACCAATTTAGGATTGGGGGAGGCAATCCACAACTTAAATAGTGAAGACCAAAACAAAAAAACAACAAGAACAGATTTCACGGTCTGAACAGCTGAATTTTTTTCGAAAAAAAGGTGAAGAGCCAAAAAAACGAAAAGGTCTTTACGGTCTCGTGTCAAGGTGAACCAGAGTTGTAAACGGGCCGACTAGTTTAGACCCGAACCCGAAAACTAATTTGAAGCTCAAATCATGCCCGAAAAAAAAACGAAAGTTAAGTTAGGTCTGAAAAATTTAGCAATGTTGCCAAGTTATTTTGATTATATTTTTGTGCACCTAAAACAAAAAGTACGTCTCAGGCCCGAATTAAGCCCGAATTTTTGTCAACTTTAGGCCCAAACCCGGCCCGAACCTGAACCCGACCCGAAAAGCCCGGCCCGACTTACAACTCTGAGGTGAACACAAACCAAGAAAAAGAAATTGATGAAAGAATAGCCGTTTTGGTCACAAAATTATCATTGCTGGCATTGTGATTGGGGGGGGGCTGCCCTCCTGGATACGCCTATGTTGTTTATACACAAAATTTTTGAACAAAATTTTTATCAATATGTACAGTAATAACACTCTACTTCATGCAGATAAGGACTTATAAAACTGCGCACGAAAAAGAGCAAACTTTTTCACGAAGAAGCAAAAACCAAAAACAAAACGGACAAAAACGGATTTTGTGTAAATTCGCCTTTAGTAAGTAAACATTTTAATTTTGCGACCGAAAATTACGCCATTAAAATTTTTTCTGCATTAAAAACGAGAAATTTATTGTTTAATTGATTTTGTACGGCTTTGAACATCAAAAGATATGGCTTTTCGTAAACGGTGGTTTTTTTAATTTCTCACCTTAAGTTTTATTTGTATTGTCGCAGAAAAGATGAAGCTCAAGGACATGTGGAGCATAATAAAATAAATCACGGCGAGTTAGCAAGTAAACGGAGACGATCGTATGAAATCAAAGATCAACGGCTTCGAAATGCAGCAAGCTGCTGGTTCTCACGCCCTACCTTAGAATACTAGCTAACGATTGCCGGTATTATTTAGTTAAATACAGATCCTGTTTAAAATCTCAAATTGGACAAAATCTTAAATTTGAAACAATTGCAAAATACGCCAAAGTTCGGAAAAATAGTGCAGCTCGATTGACCTGCACACCAAAGCACTAAATATAGAGTACAATGTTTCCCTGATGTTAGAAATTGTATCAATTTGTATCAACTTTTCATAAGCCTTTTTTAATTTCCTCATTGAATTAACTACAAACCATCCGAGTTCTTTTTGACGAAATCGAACGCGCACAGGCTGTCAGAAAATTAAAGTTTGTGTGCAGATAGCCTTGAACTTCAGTTTTGCCGCACACTGCATAAGTGTTGCTAAGACAAGGGTAATAGGTGCTTTCAATCGGAAGCAAGACCATAATTTAGATTTCATAAAATTATTTTACAAATGCAAGATTTTGACAACAAATCCGAAATTCCGTACTAAAATAGAACCAGAATGCGGCGAAGACCTTTTTCTTTTTTTTGCAGTCTTCACTTATATTTGAGGGGCAAAATTCCGAAATTAAGGACTAAAATTTGTAAACTTCACCTAAATTTGGGACCAAAATTCCGAAATTCCAGACTGAAAGAGAACCACTTTGCGGCGAAGACCTTTTTTAGAGCTCGCACGGCCTTTTGTTTCGCGCACACCAAGCAAGCTCTGAAAGGGAACGTTGTTTGCAACAAATCCAATAATGACAGAAAACTTCTTTGTTTGCAATAAAACCGATGAAGAATATTGTGACTGAAAAAATTTGCTTGGAAAAATTGAAACAACCAAAGCGCAGTAAACTTGTGAAAACTGCATTTTTAAATTTCTAATGGAGCATTGTGATCAAATTTTTTTAATCTTTTAATTGTAAGAAATAGAAAGAAAAAATTTTTAATTGTAAGAAATAAAAAATCAAATAAGGAAAGTTCAATATCAGTGCAGGACAGTTTTTCTGAAGAAATTTGTAAAAATGCGAACCTAACTTAACTTACACTTTATGCTTAACATTCTTCTCTTTCTTTCATTCTAACAAAGATTAATAGATATTTTTGAAATCACCAACTTACATGAAAACAAACAAAAGGACAAAAAGAGACGTTATCCAACGATCTGAGCTAACATTTTTGGGCTTCGAAAAATCATGCCGCCACTTAATTAGATTATCAGAAATTATTACTTTATCTTGCCACAAGCATAAAATATGACATAATCATAAAACCATTTTTTAAATTATATTTTGTATGTTTTTCAGTATCTTATACGCAAATAAGGTAGTGCAGAAAATTAAGATCAACAAAAAAGTAATTTTGCAATCAAAAAATAGTGTGGATTGAAAACATTGAAAGAATAGAAGTCTAATCCATGAATGAGGGATAAGAACTCGACTGCGTTTTCGTAAAAGTTGTTCGACTTTTTCAATTCAAGTTTTGACGAAATTATTGGTATTTTTTAAATTCCTGTTATTCAAGGTTTGTTCAAAAGCAAGTTCATCAGCAAAATTTAAACGTAAAAGTAAATTAAAGTAAATTTTATATATATCTTGTCTTTATAAGTCGCCCTGTTGTGTGGTCACATGCAATGCTGCATTTGTGCTTTTTAGCCCAACCCTTTCCTCTGGCAAACTTGCCCGTATTTGGAGTTGTACTGCAGGTTTTGATGTAATTACTTACTGTATGCGCTCGTAAAAAAATTTTTTCCATTGCTGTGCTTATCTGACTTTTTGGAGACTTTCATAGTTTTGTTTTTTTTTTGCCTGATGAGACCCTTGAGCAAGGTCGAAACGCGTCGCAATAGCTCATTTGCAACTGTGTGATCTATGGATTTGTACCAGTGTAGACAATTTTTTCGTGTTTGTGATCGCATTAAAATATGGAGCTGATTTTTGACAAACCTGATAATTTAAACGTATAAGTTAATCCCAAAACGAATGATGTTTTACTTTTTTATGTAAAATAATACACTGTAAAAATTTTTGGGTCAGGACGACCCAAAAAAATGTAGTCAAAGACGACCTAAAAGTTTTGGGTACAGACGCGCCCAACCCAAACTTTTTGGGTCAAAAAATTTGGGTCACCGCGACCCAAAAAATTTGGGTCACCGCGACCCAAAGCCTTTAGGTCGCCACGACCCAAATTATTTTTTGGTTGTAGCAATTTATTAATTTGCATACCAACATTATGATGTTTTCTGAGAATCAGTTAAATATGCCAGCGTATAGCAAAAACAGAAAGACTTAACAAAATAAAACTGTGTTGAAAACCATAAATTTTAAAACCAGACATCTGGTACATTTTTTTTTTATGTATGGTTTTAACGATTGAGCACTTCAACGTACGTAAAAAAACGTAGGTTCTTACAGTAACCCATGAGCTCACAATTGCATTATCTTCTAAAAAAAATAAATACCAAATCAACAAAAGTTGAATAACTTAGTTTAGTATTGGTTTTTAAAACTGGGATTGTACGATTGTGCTATAAATAGAGAAAAACAAGATTGTCGAAAATCAGAAAAGCAGTATAATCAATGGTATCAACAATTCAACTAAACACTGAAATCACATTACTCAGTCAACGTAACATATTTTTTGTATCATAAGGAACACCTAAACTATTTTTCATTTCGTAAGAAATGGAAGGTGCGTCTTTTGTATGGATAAGAATATATTTTTCATGATTTAATTTAGTGCACCTTATATAAAAAAAAATAAAAGCAAACATGGTCATATATTGATAATGCATCTTAAGCTCAGATGCATCTAAAATCATAATATCTTGAAAATCACAAAATTGCATTACTACAGTTAACTAAAATTATGTAACGAAGTAATCAATAGTTAAAAAAAAATAACACAACCAGAAAAACACTAAAAAATATAAATTGTAGCCATTATCTGCGCCTATTAAAACTAAAAATACAGAAAATGTTGTCAGACAGACAGAATTCGAAGTGACTCGATGGTGCATGTAAAATTAAAGCAATTAGGAAGACTACTGCACTAGAAATTTTTACGGAAAATTTAAATCGATTCTCTAAATTTTAAAACCAGTTCAAACCTGTTACCCACGCTCTAAAACTAAAATCTTGACCTTAAAATGCGCGAGTGAATAATCTTCATTCACGTTTTTCTCTACTTAACATAAAGTTTCTGGATGAAGTAGTCACTTTTTAGCAATTATTGCTGCTCCAACAACTTCAAAAAATGCGAAAGAGCTAGCCTATAAATCAAATCTTTTACCGCCTAATCTACAAATCGTACTGGTACCTTACATCTCTCAGAAGAATGATCAGAGGTAGGCAGCGTAAGCATGAAAGTTGTGCCGCAAGCGTTTCCGCAAGCCCCCAAAAATAATTACGACGCAAGCGCAACAGCATGCGCAAGTGTGACGTTTTGAAAAGTATGATTTTAAAAGGTGGATTTGCACAGTATCCGTTTTTTTCTGCCCTTGTTTGTTTTCGAACGTATTTAGCTTCTCCATGAAAAAGTATGTTGTTTTTTGTCCGCAGTTTTACATGTCTAAATTCTAATCAGACCGTAACATTTTAGATAAAAGTTTTCAAAACAAAATTTTTGTAAAGGGGTACAGTTCTATTTTGAAATTCGCTTACATCTTCCATACACGAAATTTTTGAACAAAATTTTTATCACCATGTTATACAGTTTACTTAGTGCAGATATGTAGTAACGAAAATGCGGACGAAAAAAGCGCATACTTATGTTTCATAGAGAAGCAAAAATGTACGAAAACAGACAAAAGCAGACGAAAAAGGATTACAATGTAAATCCACCTTAGTTGGTCCAGTATGCTCAAACTGCACTCGGTTAAGGTACGAAACCAATACGATACGTTATTTAAAACAAATTATCTCGCTACCAATCAGTAAACATAAAATCATTGATTTTCTCTCAAAAATACTAACATTTGGAAAAATGCGCATCGCGAGCGAATAGCCTCTTTAACCAATAAAAAAAGACGCTTAACTCCTACACTTCAGAGAATTGTAGTGTTAAATTCCACTAATAAAGTCGTCATGTGCTGGCAAGAAAACGACTTCGCAGTCGTTGTTTTGTCTAATGGCCAGTCAAAAAAATTGGTGACCAGCTTCGATACATTTGTGCTCCTGGAGCAATTAGCATCACACTCTGACGAATGGGGCATACTAAAAAAATTATGGTGTTTTTTGTTTAAAAAGTGTTAAATCATCTAATAGTTAAAAGCTACCGATGCTGTCACTTTTGTTACCAATATCTTTTAAATCTTTCCGGTCTAGCAAAAAGGTTGTAAATAGTAGTTTTTGTTGTTTCTTGTTTTTGAATTACGGTATAAGACGTAAGACTATTGCTGTTGCAAGCAACGCGTTACATTTTGCCCAATGAAATTTTAAGATTTTTTAGGAACATGTTGCGTAGTTCTAGAAAGACAATTACAACAATTCTTTTTTCAATCCTTTTGCGTGCTTGAAGCACGCAAAACGTTAAGCTTTAAAACTCTGGCCTGCAAACGTCAAAACAACACACTAATTTTTCTGTTTGAAATTTTATTTTACTATACCATTCTTTAAAATACTCAATTGGAAAATTTGAAAAATCGGCAAATATTTCAGAGAAAAGTTGCAGCAAAAGAAGACCCTTGTTGTGAATTCAATCGAAGTTTTGCAAGCAAAAGACGAAAGCAATTTGGCATGACGTAACTCTTATGAACTTACCTTATCAGTGCTTTTCTAAAGTTTAATCTCAGTTGATTTAAAAACAATCATTTTTACTCGTATTTGATTTGCGCTTATTATTGCTCAAATACTTGCGGCGCAAGCGTTTAAAGATAAATTGCGGCGCAAGCGCTGTCGCAAGTAAAATAGTTGCAGCGCAAGTGCGTACCTCTGAAAACGATACGCTAGGTAACCCTCTAATCTCCTTCCTTATAGCTCGCCGTAAATGGTGCGTCACTTCAATTTCCAATACTCTTCAAGAACAAATCAAGCTAAAACTTCGTGAAAATTTAAGAACTGCCTAAATCAAAAATTCACTGGTTCTTATGAAAAAGAAGACAGTGTAATTCACTTACCTTGACATGTTTCTACCATTGCCATAGCCAGCATCCACAGCTATTATATTGATTTTGAACAAAAATATTTTGCCCAATCACATCGCTTGCATGACCATATTTGATACCTTCTCACCATTAAGCCATATGCTCAAAGGAAACAAAAGACTTTTACTTCCGCATGTTTATTAAAAAAACACAGATAGGTGTTGGCAATTTGCTTCAATTAATTTTAAATCAAACAGTGTAGTTTGCAATTGAACCTAATCTGTTAAACATTTTTGTGAAGAATCAACACTAATTATCGACAAAAATTGTTTTACGATTAATATTAACTCACAATTTTACAATGCAGCGGGCATCATTAATTGAACGAAATCCCAATTTCTCTTTTTTGTCAAACTTTCGCTGATTTAACATCTTTTTGTTGGGTTCACAGTCGTTGTTGTGGAGAAGCTATTCTCGATTTTTTTTATCTCTTTTTCTCCTAGGCCAACGCTTAATTTTTTAAATTTTTATAAAAGCTTAATAAAAGTTCTTGAATAGGAGCTGCAATAACTTAACATAAACAAGGATTATGCTAATATAACATATCAAAATTTTTCCAAATTTGATCAAAATAACTGCTCAGCACTTTTTCTCTCTTTTCTGCCGCTGCTAAAATCGTTTACTCAGCAAGTCGGTTTACTATTATTATACCAGTTTCTATCTAGGTCATCACGTGGTAAAAAGCAAACTGTCTGCTGAGGTGCAATTATCAACCGCGTCGAATAATTAAAATAAACAACAAAAGTTTTGAACAGCACTACGCATTATACGCATTAGAACGTCTTGCTTTAAAAATTGCAAACAGTAAAGGGTGATAATTAGCACACAAGGCATTTTCTTCGCAGATTGCGTTACATTCCACGCATTTAACTCAGCGAGATGAACAGTAACACCTTAATAAATAAAGTCAGTTAAATAAATGTAACCGAACCTAAATTTTTGATTTATATTTTTCTTAAAGATTGTCAATAAACTTTAGTTAACAAATACAACTGACTCTCAATATTTCTAATATTAAATTTTCTTTGAACCCTATAGACTTAGTCAACAAATTTAAACGATCAAAAACTTTATCATAGCCTCAAAAACAATTTCAAAACAGCACTAAATATAAAAACCTTGCTGATATTGGTATTAAGGAAATTCACTGGAACAAAATTTTGAATCTTAGTAGATTTTTGAATTTTAGTGGATTTCTTACTTGCAGGGGTGCCCGATCGTTGTTGAACATTGGAGGGGGAATAATTTGCGATTTTACCCCAATTTTGCCCTATTTTCAACATTGCTGGGATGAACCTCGACCACAATTTTTTTCACGTCAACAAATTAAGTGCAGACCAAAAAAAAAGGTCTTCACCAAAATTTCAAAAGGTTTTTTTCCCGAATTCAAGTGATTCACATGCAGACCACAGTCAAATTATTGGGGTGGATGCAGATGTAGACCTTAGTCAAAAAACACATTACATAGAAACATTCCACATAGAAACTCATTCTAAGGTAGAAACGCTTCTCATTCTGTAATGTGTTTTAATTTTTTGATCCTTAATTTTATGCTGATCCGAATTTTTGCATTGACTAGAGTAGAATGTGTCTTTGACCCAAATTTTTTTGCTTTGACTAAATTTTTTGTTGTACCAAATTTTTGTATTAACCCAAATACTGAGAAAATATTTCTTTGGCTCTAGTTTTTTGTTGACCCAAATTTTTGCGATGACCTAAAGTGTTTCTTTGATTCAACTTTTTTACCGACCCAAATTTATGCAATTACCAAAAAACTTTGACCCAAAATTGTTTGCTATCCCAAATTTTTGCAATGACTCAAAAACTTTGACTCAAATTATTTCTTAGACCAACTTTTTTTGACCCAAATTTTGCACTGACCCAAAAATTTGACCCAAAATTTTTCTTTGACCCAAAATTTTTCGCTGACCCAAATTTTTGCAATGACCCAAAAATTTGACCCAAAATTTTTCTTTGACCCAAAATTTTTCACTTACCCAAATTTTTGCAATGACCCAAAATTTTTCGCTGACCCAAATTTCTGCAATGACCCAAAAACGTTGACCCAAAATTTTTTTTTTGACCCAAATTTTTTGACCCAAAATTTTTTGTTGACCCAAATTTTTCCAATGACCCAAAAACGTTGACCCAAAATTTTACTTTGACCCAAATTTTTTGACCCAAAATTAACGGCGACCCAAAATTTTACAATGACCCAAAAATTTTAACCCAAAAATTTTGGGTCAAAGGCCTTTGACCAGGATTTTTTGGGTCAGCTGGACCCAAAAATTTTAACAGTGTATGAATGATGTAAAATCTTCTGCCATACAATGAAAAAAAAAACAAAATGTAAATGTTTTTTCTTCTTGCGGTTTTAAAACTCATTAGCGAAAAACGTTTGAAGCCATTGTGATAAATTGTCTCTGATAGAGCATCAGATCGGTTGAAGTTTTCAAATAGAAACAAGTAAAAACTTTCAAATACGCTACTTCAAAACAATGATGGGTGGTTTAAAACTCTGATTCATGTGATGAGGAAACGCTTTTGCATGAACAGCACGACAAGAAGCTAAAAGTTAGTGTTTGATTAACAGATCAAGAGCAAATCGCCTAACGATGATTGCGAGTGAAAATAATGTAGCCGACGTGATGGGTGGTTTTTTCGCAAAATGCATCCACAATGTCGTCGCAAGTACAGCGTTATAATAACACTGTGAAAGTGCGAGTCATTGTTTAGCATACGCACGGCAATTTCGAAACTAAGTTGGTCCAAGAATCTATTTTTTACGTTAATAACAGCAATTTTAAACTTTTATCTCGAACAGACGTCTAATTATATTTCTAATTTTTTGGCTTTTAAGTATCTACTGATATTTTTAAAAAACGTTATTTTAACTCAAAATTAAAAATAAAAGGTTTTGAGGATCTATTTAGGGGGTTACCGAGGGGGTAGCTCCCCCAAACCACGTCAAAATATTTTGAAAGACCTGCTTATATTAAAAACAATTAGGTTATTCAAAAAATTGACTATTGGGAGGTTTAATTTGTTGGGATGGCATTCCTATATTATGTCAGTGCATTTTTTCCGCACTTTTGCAATATTGAAATTGCAAACGACGTTAAAATGTATTTAACAACTTCATAGTGACGAACTTATAAAAACATCTATCTTGGTTAAGTCATTTAAAAGTCAATTATTGGGGGCACACTTGCCCTAAATAATTAACGTGCCCTAAATAAATATTTCACTTTCACATTGATGATTATTGCACTAAACAGTTAGTAGCAAACCGTGACCTTACGTCATAAGTAGAAAACAGTGATCACCATGTTTAAGTTTTTGAGTTTGTCCAGCTGTTGGGAATCGAACCCGAGTCTACCGTTGTAGTGGCAGACACTCTCCAATCACAATAAAACTTTCAATAAAAAATAGCAAATTTTTTTCTCACGTCCTTATAGCGTGCTTTGCTAGAGGTAATACTAAACTCTGACCTCCAAAAACATCCAAATATTTTGATACGTAGTTGAATTGGTTGGTCAAAAGAAATTGATCTCACCCGCATCTCCAAACGGATCGCTTTTTTTAGAACTCGTGTAAGTAATGACTCGTATGCTTTATGATTTAGATCTCGTGTCTTTTAGGGCTCGTGTCCTTTAGGACTCGAGTCTTTTAAGGCTCGTGTATTTTAGCACTCTTTTTAAGGCTCCTGTTTTTTAGGACTCGTGTCTTTCAGGACTCGTGTCTTTTAGGACTCGTGTCTTTTAGGACTCTTGTCTTTTAGGGCTGGTGTCTTTTAGGGCTCGTGTCCTTTAGGACTCGTGTCCTTTAGGGCTCGTGTCTTTTAGGACTCGTGTCCTTTAGGGCTCGTGTCCTTTAGGGCTCGTGTACTTTAGGACTCGTGTATGTTAGGGCTTGTGTACATTAGGACTCGTGTCCATTAGGGATTGTGTGTTTAGGACTCTTGTTTTTTAGGGCTCGTGTCCATTAGGGCTTATGTACTTTAGGGTTCGTGTTCTTGAGGACTGGCGTCCTTTAGGACTTGTGTACGTTAGGACGCACGTCCATTAGGACTCGCGTATTTAGGACTCGTGTCTTTTAGGACTCGTGTCCATTAAGACTCGTGTACATTAGGACTCGTGTACATTAGGACTCGTGTTCTTTAGGACTCGTGTCCTTTAGGACTCGTGTTCTTTAGGGCTCGTGTCTTTAGGACACGTGTTTTTAGGGCTGGTGTTTTTAGGGCTCGTGTACGGGATCCTTTCGTGTTAAAGCGTTTAAACAATGAAGTTTGACAATTTGCGTCCCAAAACCGGGAGCGAAAATTGTTCGGAAAATATAAATAAACAACTTGGTTTCACGATGAGAATTTGTTTACACATGGCTGAAGTTTCGTTCGTGATCGCGAAAACCACTACGTGTCAATGCAGCCTAAGTGTTTTCCATTTTATTTTATTCCAATATTTCCAGTTTTCCATTCCATCCCAATTTTGTGTTGATTCAAAACGTATTTTGCACTGATTCAAATGATGAGATTTCAGTGATTTACTAGTGTTTGCCTGCAAAATTGCTACTATTTTGAGATTATAGAGCGCTGCGCAAGATTCGAGAAATTTTCGGGCAGTTATTCAAGGCAGTTGAAAAAAACTCGCTTTTTCGCTTTTGCAATATCACGATGAGGCAAAAGCACCAAAAATGCCTTTCCTCAAGCAGACAAGGCATTGGAAACATTGGTGCCGGAACGAGGGGGGCAGGGGGGCAGCTCCCCCCCTGCCCTTTTACCAGGAGGGTCAAGGGGGCAGTACTGCCCTTTGCATTTCAGTACGATAGCAACGAAGCAAACGCTTGCTACTCTAAAAGCTCGCTTATCCAAAACAGGATAAATTTAATTGTTTATGAGCAATAGATCTAACAGTTAATTTAATGGTTTGTGAATAATAGACCCGACAAATGACCCAGTTGTGCACTACAGCATTTAACACAGTAAAAAGTTGGTAGCAACTTGTAGTAGGCTATACTACTCTGTACGTTTTTGTTTTTTTTTCTAGCTCGTGAAAGCTGATCAATTGGATGAAACTTAACGCATGTCCTCCTAGCGTCAGTTTAAACTGATGGCACGCGAAAGCGCACTGGAGTTACAAGAAGCATTTGAGGAATTAAAGTTTAGTGGTTTGTCAACCAACAGAGCCCTTTCTAGAAAGAAAACGTAATAAAAATTTTTGTGGATTCAAATCACGTTGCAGTACAATTTTTATTTTCTAAAAAAATATCTTTCATTAATTACAATGCAAAATTACTCTCCATTGATTGACGCTAAAATCAAAGTTTATTGAAATCAATAACAACAAATTGTGAGTGGTAAATCATTTCTACATAACGTACCGATAAAATAAAAGAGCAATCTTGTGGAATGTATTTGGTTAGCCTGTGAGCTGTGACACCTGATTTAGTTCCATTAGTTTAAACTAACGCTACGAAGATATAGAGTGCTACAAAATTTCAAATTAAGAACTCACGGATCAATGTCTGTAGGCCTCAGGCCAGTGCCGTCGCTAAGGGGGAGCCAGGGGGGCCGTGCCCCCCTAAAGGATGCTTGTGCCCCCCATTTAGGTTTACTCAAAATACTGTTTTTGGAACATTACTCAGTGACAAGGCTACACACAATGATGGAAAAAGGAATAAGTACGTTCAAACATAATTCTCCTTTGACGTTTTCTCAATTTTTTGCGAAATTGCTGGCAACCAACTGCTGTGTCACATAAATCTGACGCAATATTCCGTCTTGTTAACACGCCTTTACGAATGTGTCGCGAAAGATAGATGTGAGCCTGCAGAATCGTTACTGGTACGTGATACAGTTTTTTTCAAAGACCAGCTGTTTTGATTTTTGGAGCACACTCAAGATTTTGAGGTCGCAGTCAGAGGTGCAACCAAGGTGAAGGGGCTTAAGCCCCCTTAGCCAACTCACTTAGAAAATGTTACCTTAAAATACAAGCGTTTAAACGTATTTTAGACTTGAAATAAAGTAAGGAGGGGGTTGAAGGTGCTGAGCAATTCAATTCTTTGAAATTACTTCAAAACTTTAGCTGTTGAGTTATTCATATGGCTTCAAAAAGGGTGAAATGTGATTAAAATGGGGTTAAAATTGCTACTTTTTTGCTGCAAAATCGCAAAAATCGCCTAGCGGCTGGGGCTCCGCCCCAAGCCCCGTTTGCAGTCACTAAATGTTTAGTGACTATGTCCCGTCTGTGACACGTTTGAGGTGCATTAGTATGTTCAGCACGGGGGCTAAATCAGGCAGTTTTTGTGCAAAAACGAAATTTAATTTTGATTCACTCCTCTTAGCAAAATTCTGGTTGCACGTCTGGTAACATTCATTGCTCTAGATAGATTTTTTAAGCGACTATGGGCCGCAGATGAAACGAGCTAAAAAGCGCTGCCGGCCTTATTTTAAAATTGCGCATAGTTGCAGCCGTATGATCTGAGGATTAGTTTTTACATGCTAATTTTAGAGCCCCTCCACTTTTGGCTAGTGCCCCCTCACTTCATTTGCTCTGGCTAAGGCACTGCCTCAGGCCCGGCGCCAAGGGGTGCATTCCGGGGCCGTGCCTTCCCAAATGAAAACTGTGCCCCCCTAAGCGAAGATTGTGCCCCAAAGAAAGTAACAGGCTCGGTGCCACTGGAGTGCAGTTCGAGCCTTGAGACCCCCAAAATACTGATCATTACCCCAGAATTCGCGAGCAAGATCTGTTCTTTTGCAGATTCTGCGGCGAAGACCTTTTTTTTAGTTTTTTTGGTCTTCACTCACGAATTCGAGGTAGCAACGTTTTTGTGCCCCCAAAAAAATTATTTATGCCTCTCCAGTCACGCTATTCTGGCGCCAGACGTTCAAATTTCTAAGTTTGTTTGTAGCCCTAGTTGGAACGATTAACGCTGACGTTACCAGAGGCGAATCCAGGTAATCCGGACCCCTGCTCAAACCGGTTTAATATAAGAAAAACTTGTAACACATAAAATTCATTGGAATAACTGGAGCAAGATCCATTTCTTGCCCAGACCTAACAGCAAAATACTTGGTGGGGATGGAGATGTGGGATGTGGTGGAAATAAACATCTTCTTCAAAATTATCTTGTTTTGTAAATGCAGACGAATTAGTTTAAAATTTGTGATGTTTATGTTTTAAGGTTTACCAGCTTGATATAAAAAGGCTAAAATTTTACCATTAGCCACGGCCCTCATAGCCAATCTGCTTATTTACGCAGCCGGTTTAATCATGTTTTAACACTGCTAATTTTTATGCCACAATTTTAAAGCATTAATTTTTGTTACAATAGGCTTAAAATTAGGTTATTTTTGCACGAAAATTGCAAAATCTCCGAGCGCTGGGGGCTCCGCCCCCAAACCCCCTTGCCTCCGGCTGTTGAGGGCGTTGCCCCCAAACCTCCGATGGCATCCTGCGGTAGAGACTGCTCTTATTTAATTGATAATTCGTTTGTTGTTATTTTTTACTGTTTAGTCGACGTACTCAGTACTTTATCTTTGGTGAAGTGTTTAATTGTTTGACAGTATTTCTGCAATGTTGGTGGTAATAACTGTGCGTACAGTATTGAAAGTGCCTCTTGAAAAAGCTGCCCCCCCCCCCCCCCCCCCCCCCTTGCCCTTTTGACGTTCCGGCACCCCTGATTGGAAATTAAACAGTTTTACAAACATGGTAGCTAAAATTGACGTCGATGTTTTCAAAATTCAAAAACAACTTAAAAACAAATGAAGCTAAATAAAATCAGCAAAAAAATAAAAACAGCTAGCCAGAACTCAAAACTTACCTGTTCTGAAAAAAAGCGACGGAATATTCATATTATTTTATTGTGGAATGTCGATAACAATGATAGCAACCTACATATTTTGCCTCTTTCTCGGCAGCGAACAAACGAACTACTTTAAAATTGGTAAATTTTGTTTATTCAGTAAACTAAATGTAAATGACCATTGACCATAACAGGAGGGAGGGCAAAAGGGCTTTATCTCTCATCTTTTTATCCACGTCACTTAGAAAATTTAATTCATGAATGCAAGCGTTTAAACGTGTTTTGGACTTGACCTGTTTAGGTAAAGAAGAGAGACTAAAGGAGCTGAGCAATTTAATTCTATCAAACAGCTTCTGAATCTTTGGAAATTAATTTTTTTCGAGTATTTGTTTTAAAAACGTGCGAAATATGATTCAAGTGAGGTAAAAATGGCTAATTTTAACGAAAAATTGCCTCGCGACTGGGGACGAAACTCCGGCAGTGATACGATTAACTTACACCAATTTGCTCAGCACGATGACAAAATAGGATTTTTTTCGGGTGAAAAATTTTATTGTTTGGTTTAAGCCTTTCTCTCAGCATAATAAATAGTTGCGCGCCTAAAATGCCTCGCTTCCCGAAGTTGAAAATCCTGGCTGCGTTTTTGTAGTTATGCATAAGCGGTACTTCAAAAATACAATGAGCTTTTTATGAATTTTTTTAAATGTATTTAATTAAGTTTTAGTCGGTTTTATTGACTCGTAATTCCTAAAGAAAAACAGGTAATCATGCACCGATTTTCGAGTAAGAGGCGCTAAGTTTAGTTGAAAGCACTCTACAAAATTAATTTCAGTAAAAATCTACATAAATTGACGTCAAAAGATGTTTTGATGAGGCAATGACTTCGAGTGAAGCAATTTGTCATCTGACTCAATTTATATAATCATAAAACCAACTCATACACAAATTTGAGCCCAGAAAGTTTTATTCAAAAAATCGAAAATAGTGAAAGATTTGATTTGATTTTAATTTGAAAACTAAATTGAGGATGGTATTGAAATTTGTTAAGCTGTATAATTATGATTTGTGTTAATATTCAGCATTAGCACCTTTCGGAAGTATTTTTATGTTGTTAGTATTTTTTACCTTAATATCAGTATCATCACTCCTAATAACGCCATCCAATTATTTTGCTTGATTCGCATGCACTGAAATTGTCTATGACACCACACATCATGATTTTTTTTTTATAAAGTATATTTAAATGACTTACGTGCAATGCAGAAAATACAGTAAACATTAAACAGACAAAAAACAAAATTCACCAAACGAACAAAAATAAATCGTAGAAATTGAATACTATTGTACACATAGCCCTGAAATTACAAAATTTTAAACATAAAATAAATTTTGGTAATTTTAAAATCCTTAATAAGTTAAAATAACATGTACACGTTACAGTTAAAGCTTCGACGAAAATTTTTGACAAAGCATTAAAAAAAAAAAGGTAACGTGTTACTTCGCTGGTGTTTCCTTCCTGAATGCACTTAATTCAAGACGTGAAAAAGTCTCCTTGTGATATTAGTTAAAAACAATGATCTTGTGAAGTAGTGGGTTTATTCGCCCGATGACAAGTGGGAACTTTTGAATCATGACATAGCACTCATAAAGATAAAGAAATCCAGTGTAATAATTTGCTCATGACAGTGTAAAGGATCTACAGTATCAGAATTGTTTACGGGCCGATTAGTATAGGTCAGAACCAGAAAGCATAAGCTCGAACTCGAAAAGTGATTTGAAGCTAAAACCAGGACCAAAAAAGCCCGGAAGTAACGTTATGTCTAAAACTCTGAAAAAATATATACGCGGCTATTGCCGGTAAGTAGTTAAAATAAACCTCTTACTGTTAATCCACTGTGACGCAATAACAATAATTGTGTAGTAATAATTATATAATGTTTATAAAAAAATATGCTTATAACCCGAAAAGTCCTGCCCGAGTTACAACTCTGGGCAGTATCTAGCTTAGCTAGTTTCTTGATATCGATTAATTTTTCAAAATTTCAGAAAGTCTTATTAAGGTAGAGAAATAGATACCCTGCGACAATACAGTATGTGATGTTTCCTTGTTCTGCTGTTCAATTTAGAAGTGTTCTATACTCAAGTCTTATTTTACTTTTAGTAATGCTTGAACATAAAACACATCGATCAAAATCAAGAATTCCACCAACCAATTTAAATCACATTATAAAGACATAAAGTATTATATTAACATTAAATTACTTTTTATCGATCGTCTCATTTTTTGAAATTGATTTGATTTCTTCAAATATGGGCAAATTATTATTTGTTCATGATCTTGTTATTTTTCAAGTTTTGTTTACCTGCTGCTGGGAATGTTTATTGATGTGGGCGGGAAAGTACGGAATTGGTGTCATGTTAAAAGTTTGATTAGTCAACGCTATTTCTGAACCAAATACACCATACCATTAAATTGTATAGTGTTGTCTATTTGTTTCAGCAATAAAATTTATCTATTCATACAAGTATCATTAACAAATTGTTAAGTTTTGCAAAAAAAAAGAGATGAATAAGATACGACTCGCATAATGCTTTACTTTCACTAACCACAAAATTGATCAAAACTACAGCCAATTTCAAGCAATCGAACAGCTTTTGCATACAACTGTACTTGATACATTAATTTATTTTATAGATTAATTCAAAAATGATACGATGAGCAGAATTTTTCGAGCGATTTTACCACCAATATCAGAAATTTATGCTTTATCTAGTAAAACAAAACCAAATAATTGTCGCTTTACTATGATGCACATCCTTCTCAAGAGATTCACGTTGAAACCATTAAACAATATCACACGCTTTAATAAAGATTAAAGAAGAATTAAATTACTAAAACAGAAAGTTTGACAAATGATAAAAATTGTATGACAAAAATCAGTATACTTAAACTGTAAAACTTTGCGTGGGCAGACGCTTTTGCAGCCTTGACCAAACGCATTCAGAATGCGAAAGCACTTCTAGTGGAAATTATGTAATTCCGTCCCCGAAATTGAGTGAAGACCAAAAAAAAAGGTTTTCGTCGGATAATTCAGAGTTTTTGACCCGAAATCAACTGAAGACCCCCCCCCCCAAAAAAAAAAACAGACTTTACCGCAATTTGGGACAATATTCTACCATAATTTGTGGGATTTATTTGTGCTAACAAGCCCTTCTTCGTCTGATCATTCAGCGCTCAAATCTCGATGGGAAGACGCTAACTCTCGATGGGGGGGGGGGACGCGTCCCCCTACAATTTAAGTACTGATGATGATAGCATGACTTGTGAAAAACTAGAGATTAAAATAGACTAGTTTTATTATTATAGTCTATGTAATTTTATTGTAGGCTAATGCCCATTGCGCAGAAACATTGGATTTATTGCGGTTTATTTTGCTTTTAGAAAAACCTAACAATTTAGTCCAGCATAAAGCAATGATGGAATTGATAATATAAATTTGTTGTGTAACCACTGGCGTCAAAATACACACAAAAAGAAAAAAACAGTCAAAAGGATTTGAAATAAAATTTAAGAACGCAAATGTGGTCATGCAAGTCGCTGTACAGCTGGGCATACCGATATGTCAAAGTTGGAACTCGCAGCAGTTATGCATAGGACTTCCAATCAACTTAAGCTCGAACTAAACCTTTTGTTGTACGACGATTCTTCTCTTTATCTCCGCCACTGACTTACACTAGACTTTGCCTAAATCAATACACGCTTGGATAAGACTATAAAAACGTGATTGCTTAGTTGCTCGAATTGTACGTGGTGGCACAAAGCAGTGCAAATTCATGGAACAGGCCAAAGTTCTTTTGTTAATTTTGATCCAGGTCAAACTTTTTCATTGTGAATCAATTCAGTCATCTTCGTAATACTTGTCTGCAAAGCAATGGCTTCGGCGGGCATCGATTCAATGGATTCTCTTCTAATCAAAAGTTTCGGTTTTTGGGTGATTTTGGAGCTTCTCGAAAATTCAGCTAATTTGGAGCAAAAAGCATGAAATTCGGTCATTAATTTCACAACACTAATGGATCCGTTTTGTAAAAGCTTTGGTAAAACTTCCGAGTCATGGTATTCAAAGCAAGCAAATATATACTTGGTGAGGTTTGAATTTAGGGTCATATCTTGTTTGATTCGCTTTAAAACCGGTGTAAAAAGATCGAGTCTGTCCGTGAACTTTTCCGGATAGTTCCAACGTTCCTCTGCTGCAGGAGACCAAATCACCAACACGACATCAGAAGACGTTAACGATTGTTCCAGCCACGTTGCTGGATCTTTATAGATGTTTTCACGATCGTATAGTTCAAGTTTGATTGTAAAATTAAAACGTTCTTTGAGATAATTGGCAAATTTTAGTACCACCTCTTTGTGAGTAGGATGTTCGTCCAGAAACACCACGAAAATGGATGTAGGGATAAACTGATCAAAATCGATTTCATAGAACTTGGCTTTCATGATTCGTTGTCGTCGGAGAAATCTATAAACTATGTAAATCAGAGTTAAAAGTATAAGTAATACAATCAAAATGACAACAACAGGATATATTACCGGAGAGTTTCCACTTGGTCTTGATTTGTGAGTCGTTGCTGGAATCGATGATGACGTTCGTGGAATTAATGGAGTCGAAGGTTGCAAATAGCAGTTGTCAAAAATCGAAGTATCCAACCAAATGTCACACTTTTCGTTCTCATACTTTTTTCCAGCAATCGAGAAATTCCAAGTTACTTCTCCTTCAGAAAATAGATGTAATTGAGAATAGCTATACGTTCCATTGCCATATGAGCCAAAAGCAAAATCTGTTCGGTTAAAATCACAACTGTTATACCAACCAGCATAATTTCCTTCGGCGTTGTTTTTGTACCATAAGCACGGTTTGCCTCGTTCTTCCGGTACTGTAAAAACCAATTTTATATGTTTTTCATCGCAAGTAAAATCGGTGTCGACTTCAGCTCTTATTGAGAGAACATGAGTGGAATCGCTTGCACTATGAAACGCACAAGTGTTGCTGAAATTTACTTGAAGTCCTTTGCAAAAAAGAAACAACGACAGAATGACAGGCAGCGTGGAATACAAGTTTAGAATCATGATCAAGATCTTGGCTTTTGTTCTACTCGTCAATAAACCCAAAAAAAATAAATGGTTAGTTTTAAATCTGTATGAATTCAATAATATTGGTAAAAATGCTTCTATGTTTACAAAAAAGCAATTTAGGCATTCTTTTTTGTCGCTTTTTGTGCAACATAAACAAAGCTTTTTCTCAAAACTTAGGCATAAGCAAAGGCATTACGGTATAACTTAAACAAATAAAACGATAAAGCCAACTTCAGTTTAAACTTTCATTGAAAACAATAAAGACATTTTATTTTTAAAGTAGGGCATCATTTATACATTTTCACGTCATAAATGTCTACGGACAGCTTTTCAGCTTGCCCTAAATTCAATATCCTAGAATAACTACTACCGTTTCCGACCAACATTGTTCGAATTTTTGCCTTTTTTAAGCAAAAACCAAACAACGGATATTTTTACGTTATCATCAGTTAGCGCATGACAGCAATTTGACCTGAATTAGTACTGAAACGTGATGAGCATGCACTGCATGAATAAAAATCCTCTATTATTGCGAGAAAGCAGGAATTTGTAATTACCAAAACTACTAGGAACTATTTGTGTTAACTTTAAACTTCTATGAACCACAAAATTCCTTGAATTAACAGACATAATTTGTACGACTACAACTGAACGCATAACAACAACTTTAACTTTTTTTTTGGTATCTCCGATTGAAAATTGGCTCAATGATTAGAGATCAAAGCAAATTACAATTTTATTCTGATGATGACGTAAGTGTAAAACAGGCTGTTAGGAATTTCCAAATTAGACTGTGAATAAAATTAGCAACAAATTTAAATGTAACTTTTATGCATATTCGGTGGTTTTATCTTTGATAATAACCAATAAGCTGAATCGTTGACATTTGGAGATTTCGTACACTGGTCTGTATATTCTACTGTCTTGTAGCACGAACTTCCGCTAAACGATTAAAGTAAACTCCGTTGACTTTAAAATTCGGTCTAAACTGAACGTAAAATCGTAAGCGTATCAGAGTTGTAAACGGGCCGACTAGTTCAGACCCGAACCCGGCCCGAACCCGAAAAATAATTTGAAGCCCAAAACATGCCCAAAAATATCCGAATTTTGAGTTAGGTTTGAAAAATTTAGCAATGTTGCTAAATTGTTTTGATAATATTTTCGTGCATCTAAAGCAAAAAGTACGCCTCAGGCCCGAACTAAGCACGACATTTTTGTCAACTTTAGGCCCGAATCCTCTCCGAAAAGTCCGGGCCGACTTACAATTCTGAAGTGTATACAAACGTGCCTTTGTTTATTACTCAGATACCAAATTCAGGCTGGTAACGCGTTAAGTTGATGATTCGGCTCTCTGTATGGGCGTAACGTATTTTTGGTTAAAATTAACAGCTTCTAAAATCTAGCGGCATAATAATATCAAAACTATGATACGTCTTATAGAGGCATTACCAAAACTTTGGCACGCTTGTACATTCATAAATCAACATCAAGTTTAGACCGGGCCTGAGTAAGCAGGACAGTGTTTTTTTTTCCTTTTTTTAGACTCAAAGGTAGGTCATAGACCGTGCTTTATAAAAATGTCACTCTTTTTTTTCATTGAAAAAAAACAAAATAAAAAAAATAAACAAATAAATTGTGGAAGCGAGAAGCATTCATCTCCGCTTGAAAAAGCATACCTGATTTTAAAAAATAAATGCTATTATTAATACTATGTAAACTAACTATTTTTGGAATGTTTCAGGAACGAAAGTTGCTGTAATTTCTGCAAAAGTCTTATTAAACAATATTGAACGTAATGGTGAGTGATTTTACTGTTTCTTCTATGAACTTGTTACGAGAATATTACCATCGACAAGCTTTATATTAATTAGTCTGCTGAAACCAATAAATTTCAAACAAAGCTTTGAAAACTGTTTTCATTTTTCTCATGTTGTTTTACTAAATCTTTTTTTAAACTTACTATATTTTAACTACCGCAGTAAGTTTTGTTTTAAATTCAAGCTCATTTTTTAATCTATCAACCTTTCGCTTGCTCTCGTCTCCTTCATGTGCACTTCAAACTCGACTCTACTGTTTGGCTGGACAATGCGACGGCAACTCAATTTACCTGCAGGCTCAGAGAAAAAAGTAACTGTTCTCGAAATAGCACCTTTCATCGTGACTTGGTGTGCACGAATAATTCTCTGACTTTTATTGAATTCTTATGCCATCAGTTACTTATCAAATTATTGCTGACGCACGGGCAATGGCAAAGGCAAAAAATTAATAGATGATGGCGTTGGAAATAAATTGAAAGAGGCTCTACAAAACGGACTTTAGGCAAAAATGTGTTACGGAAAATAGTATACTAATGTATATCCTTCAAGCAATTCCAAACAAGTTTTGAAAAATTTGATGCAGATACGGGTTAATTATTCATTTAATGGTGTTTAAAAAGTGTCCGACTATTCGTCAATTTTTTTTATAACTTGCACAGTACCATTCAAATTCTGTTACGTTTGCCAAACTTAATACCTGTTAGAACGCTATTCGTGGAAACAGTCCTAAGAAGATGATAATGACTCAAAATGAATACCTACGTAGTAAATTTTTGTATTTGAAAATAGAGCTCAAAATTTAACACTTTTTTCTCATAATTTACTGACAGGTTTTTTCTTCATAAATGATAAGGATTTTTATTAGTGCTTAAAACTACTGCAAAAGAAGATCAGCCGCATTAGTACGACCTATTTTTACACGTAAACCGATGATTTTAAAGCTGTTACTGTCAGCCACAAAAATTTTTAAGTGTGTGGTTAGAAAACAAAAGTGCCGACCCCATATTTTCCATTTTATTAGTCCTTGTACGTGTTTGCAAATGAAATTTAATCCAGCGTCACGATAACGACGCTGTATACGTGTGCTGGTTAGCTGACTCAGCGAGTAACTTACAATGATCGGACGTGAGTTGTCAACGTGCTTTTAACCTAGTAAATTAATGTCGCTTTAGCTTCATGTGGGTACTTTAATTTTCCAAGATGAATTTTTTATTAATTACGTGCTAAATAAACATTAAAGTCGTATATACCACGTGAATTAGCTTTGCTTTGCAGATTACCCTTTTTTTTTTACCCCATTGGAAATATTGTATTAAAATAAACAGAATCAGCAAGTTCAAAACTGTTCCTAAATTACTTCATTTTTCCAGTAATTTTTCCGGCCATTTGTCTAAGCTTTTTCCTTAAAGTTTTGTTAATCAAAAAATCAAAGTTAATGCACTTTGATGCATACGATCGTAAAGCAAAAGTTTGGAAAGTGGCAAGCTATTTTTGATTTTGATTCATTGAAACAAAGTGAAAACAACAAAATATGGAACCGCTACAATTTTCCATAATATAAAATAAGAACACTTTTTTGTTTACCGGTATATTAGATTATAGACTACATCAGTTTATGTACTAATCGACAAAAAACATTGTTTGAAATTACTGTAGCCAACAAACGTTTAAAAATGAATGACAAAGGGTTGAAATTAGTTTAAAAACACAATCAAAAAAGACTTTTTCCTTGAAACTTGAAAAAAATGAAAGTTAATATGTGACTTTTTTTTATTTTGCTCTACTGCTGCTTCTAAGAAACTGAAACTCTTGGATTGATTAATTAATTAATCTTTTTGATTCTGTCTGTAAGATTGGATTCTAAATTAACTTCTCAGATAATCATTGAACTCTGACAGTTATGATAAATCCCCATTTTTGATTCTGGGTTGGTGGGACAAGATTCATTTAGCCTTCAGATATGGCACGGGGTATAAAATTTTAATGCGAAGCTTTTCTATTTACATTATACGTTAAGTGTATGGAATTGCTTTAAAAACAATTACCGCGTTCCGTATCTAACTTATGGTTAAGCTTATGACGTGATTAGGACAAAATTTTAATTAATAGACAAGGCGATTTCTCACATTTACGTTATAAAGCTAAGCCTCACATAGGACATGGATACGCGGTACATGTAACAAAAATATGATCGAAGTTTGTCGCATCTTAATCTTTTATAGTAAAAAGTGAGCGACAAGTGTTATATATAACCGAAATTCTCGATATATAGTTGACCTTTATTTCAAATTTAAAATGAATCATAAATGTTAACAATGATTTAGCAAAAGTTTTGGCTACTAAAATATTAATGTAATTTGCTAGGGCGAGTTTTTCTAACACCACATAGCTTGCTAAATCAAAGCAAAAAGTCAGACGTATTTTTGATATTTGCTTTACGCACTCGAATTATGCTTAATGTTTTATTGTTTTTTCAGATGGCTTTCTAAAATTAACGTGGTTTCTTCGAGCATTGATATTTCTGTTAGGTTATTTCCCTTACGTTCACGAGCGCAGTACTGTTTTGAGCAATCTTAAACAAGGACTGCAGACAAAATCAATGGGGGTATCCGAAATTAGGGCAATCGTATCAGATTAGATTGACGTTGACTCCATCTTCTTGATCCAGAGATATTCTAATTTAAACATGACGTAGGGAATCGCTGATTTTAATTCTGATTGGCAACCCTAACGTTGGTAACATCGGCGACGCCATCGCAGTTCTTTCCTACGACAACGCTGCATTCCGACAACTGCATTGAGCGTTTCGCTGCTCAATGCAGTAGCCTAGCAGGGCTTCGCCCCGCTACTCCCTTTTTTGTGACACCCAAACAAACTTAAGCTTTGAGATTCTAGCCTTTCTTTTCCGTACAACATTTCTCCAAAGAGGCAAAAGCGCCAATGGCCCGCGCGATATAAATCCGTTGCTGCTCGTAACGTGCTTTCGCATCCAGCACTTTTTAGTACAAGTATATTTTGCTAATCCACAACATTACCCGTTACTTACTTTTAAGATAGTTTTTTGTTGTTTTTTTTTAATTGATTTAGAGGTTCACTCCTATCGATTACACTGGTTTACAAAAAAAATCAAGTTGAAAGTTGTCTGTAACTTTTTAACTGAATTAGGAGTATTTTACACCACTAAATCCAAAAATGACACTCATTTTTCTCCATCAGATCAGGTTTTCTAAATTGTTTTTTTATAAATCGTATTTTTTGATTATTGATCATATTATTGTAGCCTTCTATCTACAAATGAACTTTGAGGATATTTGTAGTTGATTTATGTAAAACATTTCTCCTGTAGTATGAATTTGATAAGATGTATTTATCAAATCTTTAAAAACGGAATGAAGAGCGTACATTAAAAAAGCAAGAACATGTAAGTTATATCGTTATTGAACAAATTTCAAGGAATAAACTTTTGTTTCTTTGATATTCTTGAGTGCTCAGCCGCGAAAATATCTCTCTTCAGAATCCAACAGTAATCAGCCATCATGGCCTCATCCCAACGTCCGTGGTACCTGGTTTCCATTTCTTTTATATCCTGATGGAACCTCTCCCCCTGCTCGTCACTCATAGCGCAAAGGTTTTCAGAAAATCGATCGATATGTGAGAATAGATAGTGCATTTTTATGCTCATGTTGCATTCAAGGTTTTTGAAAGCATAAATTATGTTATTGATAAGTTATTTATGATTACTGGTTTTGTTGTTACCCAAAAAATTTTTCACAACCAGAACAAAGGCTTTCCATGCTTCCGATTGCAATTCCGTCATTGACTTCTCAAACTATGGATCTCTGATGAGCTAACGAACTTGAGGGCGTCAAAGAAGCCACCTTTCAATTTCTCAATAGATAATCCTGGAAAAAGATGGCACAAGTAAGAGAAGCAGCTACCATCCTTGACCAGGGCTTTGGTGAACTGTTTAATCAAGCCAAGTTTGATGTGTAGTGGTGGAAAGAGTATTTTGTTTCTGTCCACCAGAGGATTGTTGACAATGTTATTGGATCTACCTGGCATAATTTCATTTCGTGCTGACCAGTCCTTCTTAGTATAGTGCTGAGATCTGTCTCTACTATCCCACATGCACAAAAAGCAAGGGTACTTGGTGAATCCAGACTGCTGTCCCAATAGAAAATTCACCATTTTAAGGTCAACACATATATGACATTCGTGCTGACAGTAAGGGATTTTCTCCAGCACATACTTCACCGAATCATACTTCTTCAGTGAATCGAGTGAGCAAGAGGAACCGATGCAAACTGATTGCCATTATGAAGAAGAACACATTTAAATGATCTCTTGCAGCTGTCGATAAATCAGAAATAGTCTCCAATCTCTGGGTTCATAATGTGGCACTCCAAGCTTTTGCAGAAGATAAACAATATCTGTGCAGTAAACCAAATCTTTTTCTTCAAAGAAAAAATGAAGAGCAGTTGATGCCTGTTGCGATAAAACGTGATGCATGAGCCTTTAAACAAAAGTTTTTTTTCCTTTAATCTGAATGCCAAGAGCTCAGATGAGGACTCGGACAAACTAAGATCACCAACAAGATCATTAAGCTCATTTTGGGAAAAAGGATGTTGACGATCATCGCTAAAATCCGTTTCTTCATTCTCTTGAGCTGGAGTAGAACCTTTATCACCATCGTCAGTAACCATTACATAGACGGGTACTGGGCATTCATCAGAATGAGCATCAGGACGACGTGCTAATTCAAGATCAGGATACTTGAAAACTTTACGATTCTTTCTATTAATCCCAGTCACATCAATAGCGCAAAAATAGCAGTCCGAGACAGGGTTTTTAGGCTCTCTCTATACCATGGGTATTCCAAATTTTAGACTAGTCTTCTTACCTTTACTCCACTGACGCAGCCATTCAGTGCATGACTTGCACACCATGTGAGGAGCCCAATCTTTGTCTTGGTCACCAAGTTTCATACCAAAATAGGCATGGCAAGTTTGCTGTATGAAAGTTGTTACTCTATTCCTATAAGGAACAAGTGGGTATTCACCGCAGATATAGCAGAATATGTCAGGCTTATTTCGACACGAACTCCTAGTTGACATCATTTCAATCACTTATAAACTTCTTTTAAGGAAAAAATTCAGTAATGCAACCAAATCAAAACGTGTGAAATCTTCAGAATTTAAAACAGATTAAAAAACCAACGTCATTTTTATTTTTAGATTCAGTGCATTAAAATCATCCTAAATTGATTGAAAAATGCTAAACAATAAATTGCGTGTCAACCAGTTGTGTCTTATAAAGAATTCCTAACATTAAAAGAATAAATCTTACTTTGACCCAGAAATCAACAAAAACTTGCAACAATTGGTAGGCCTATTTACTACTCAGCGTTCAATTCTTTTCGCTTCTTACCAAGTACATATCTTCTTGTACTGCAAATTTGAGTTTTACTTTAAGGTTTGTGATGTCATAATCATTTAACATACATCACAATAACAGTCTACAATTGTAATTACAATGAAACAATGTATATAGAAACACTTCTAATTTTAAAATAAAAAAGGTATAAAATAGCAAATATCTCAAAAACTTGACCTGATGAGAAAAAATTAGTATGATTTTCGAAATCAGCACCCCCAAATTAGTCTAAATCAGCTTAGAAACCCTGGACCAAAAAAAATGTGTTGGCCAGTGTTATTCTTTAAGTAAAGTTTTAGATAAATCGGTTTAATTCAATGAAATAAGTTAACAGCCGTTCTTATTTTACCAAAAATTAATATGAGTAATCAATCACATCACAGGATATGATACAATTAACCGGAACGCTTTTTTCTCATATTTTCGCTTTTGTTGATTTTTTTTTTTTTTTTGTATTTTAATCAATTGATAATATTCTATTTTTGTCAAAAAATTAAAGAACGATATTAGACAAGAAGAGTGACTAAGCTACTGAGTGTACGGAATAGACTACAGGAGGTCAGCGTAGGGACCTGCAGGTGCTTGAGTCACGCAGGCACCTAGCTTTTGTTTAGTAAAGAGCTATTATGCCAAAATAATTATTAGCTCTTGCTATATTTTGAAAGTTGCGATCAATTTTACTGAATAAGTTTTTTACGGTAATAGCATATCAATAAATACTAGAAAAATAGTTGTTAGAGAAATCATGTCACTTGTAAGATTAATGTAATGTTTTTTTATGGATTCTTTTAAATAACATAACGACTCATGTAATAGATAAAACTTCATACATAATTTAATGCATGAGTAAAAAAAAACATGTTGATAAGTTTTTACCGCAGCGGATTTCATCTGGTTTTACTTTGTGCGCTGCATTATTATGTAATTGCTGACTGTATGTGATTTATGTATTAGAGTAATTGCTGATGAAGTATTATCAGTTACATAAGTCGGTATGGAAATTATGGAAAAAAATGGCCACCCCAGCTACTGTATAATCGTAATGGAATTAGCATGAGCAAATTTTGCCGGCCAGTTTGATGAGCAGTAACGAGTCCGTCGCCGATGGACCGAAAGGTCTGAGATTCAAATTTCGAGCCATTAAAATCGGACGCAGAGAATAATTTAACTGTATTGATTAAAAGTTCACCTTTTAATTGAGTTTCAGACACTCACACGATATCCTCGAAGAATGCTAACAAGGTTAATGATTCTTCACATGTATAAATGTTTTCAAGGCGATTAATTAATCAACCTTAAATTAATGAGTAATGGGGATCACGTCTTTCGATTACTAGGGGGTAATCGCAAGAGTCTATCAGGAAAATCAACGCCATATTGAAAACGTTCATCGTCCATAAAGTTTTGCAGCAACGAGTTATTTGTCAAATCATTCATAACATAGTACATGTCAAAAATTCAAAATTTTAACCCTGCAGTCTGTTTCACCCGTAATCGGGATAATTAGGGGTGTCTGCCAAAATTGTCAAATCATTGAAATCAGTAGATCAGCTCATGCTTTTTTTTGTTTCATAATTAGCTATAATCGATTTGTTTCGAGAAATTCATGCAGTTTCCTTTTTGCATTGGAGCTGCAGACTTGTTACTAACTAAGAGCAAAATTTGCATACAAATATTGTAGCCATTAATGTTCATCAACAGCAAAACAAACAAATGATCGGCTACAAATAACACAATGCGCAAATAAACACTCAAAACTTGAAGAGGCAATAATTGGGCCAGGGAGAAAAATCATTTATGGTGAGTATCATCAGAGCAGGGAACTTACATCACGATAATTACTCTTCACTCTTTCATAACGTTCTGTGAATATATTTACACTAATGTGTTTTGCTCTCCAACGATAAAACGTTGACGTATAATTGCACAAAACTAACAACTGAGACAACGCGCTTTAACATTAAGCATAAACCACATAAATGTTTTATTGGCAATTCAAAACAAAAAACTATAATTAAAGGAACGATGCAGTATATCTCTTCATCAATTCGAATGTTTAATTTTTGCCCTAGCTAACGCCAGGTTATGCAAATTAGTGCAAAGTTACTTCGTTTTACCTTTGTATACCTAATTTTGTTTCTGCCGGGTTACTACAAAAAATCGACGTAACTGACGCAAACTTTGGTTAAATGAAACAAACAATTAAAGTCGTATTTTGCGTCAGATACCATGCAGCAACCTTCAGTCAAAATAAATTTATTAAGTTAGCGTGAAAATAAATTTAACGTGAAAATAAATAAATTATAAAGTTAACGTGAAAATAAAACTCCCAGAGATTGGCAAACACGTGTGATTATTCCGATATTCAAGAAAGGAGATCGCAAGCAATAAACAAACTACTAAGATATCACTTCTCAGTTTGCCAAAGGAAGTATATGCCAAATGCCTAGAAAGAAAATCCTCAGTTTACCACGGACCATATCTTCACTCTGAAGCAAATCTTCGAGAAATCTTGGGAGTATGGCAAAGATCTCTTTGCATGCTTTGTCGATCTTGAAAAAGCATGTGACTGAGTTCCTCGAGATAGACTTTGGAAGGTTTTGCAGGAGTATGGCGTTAATGGTCAATTGTTGCGCACCAAGTAAAGTCATTTTACTGTCGACCGGAGGTTTGTGTTCGGGTAAATGGCAAGCAATCAAAGCTGTTCCATGTGGGCGTTGGACTCCGGCAAGGGTGCGTTTTGTCACCTCTCCTTTTCATTGTTTACATGAATTGGATCGACAAATGCAGCAATGCAAGCTGATGAGTGTGCTGCAATTGGAAATTGCAAAATCAGTCGTCTGCTATTTGCTGATGATTTGTTTTTGCTTTCTTCCACAGAATCTGTCCTCCAGCGCGCATTAAATAGCTTTGCAAATGCATGCAACACCGCCGGAATGAAAATAAGCACAGCCAAAACTGAGGTACTTCATTTTTCAAGAAACTCTGGTCAGTGCGTATTACAAGTGAATGGAGCGACACTGAAGCAGGTAGAGAAGTTCAAGCATCTTGGGGTTGCATGTGCAAGTGATGGAAGGCAAACGAAGAACTCATCGATACCCGAATAGGCAAGGCAAGTGCAATAATGCGAGCGTTGCACTACTCAGTTGTCATGAAACGAAAATTGTCGAAAAATGCAAAGCTCTCAATTTTCAAAGCAGTTTTTGTCCCCATTCTCACTTATGGTCATGAATCTTGGGTAATGACCAAAAGAGTGCGATCACAAGTGCTGGCGTCCGAAATGAGATTTTTACGAAAAATCAAAGGAGTTACACTGTTTAACAAGGTTGCGTAACTCTGAGATTCAAAAATCTCTCAACATCGAGCCGTTACTTCTCCGAATTGAAAGATCTCAGCTCAGATGGTTTGGCCATGTAAGCAGAATGCCTCAGGAAAGACTCCCCAAACAAGCTTTGCTTGCCAAAGCAAATTGTAGAAGACCAGTTGGACGACCTAGAACTAGATGGACCGATTACATTGAGGATTTTGGATGAAACCGTTTGGGACTTTACCCAAGCGAAATGATGGAGGTGATGGAAGACCGTGAAGTGAGGCAGCATAATCTCGAGCTGCTGCCCCCGCAATCCTCACGGAAAAGCGGGCAATGAAGAAAGAAGAAGAAGAAGAAGCGTGAAAATATAGTGCACAGTTGCTTTTGAATCGTTAGTTGAGTTTTAGACGTAAGTAGACGAAGTGTTTATATTACGTCATCATGCCTTTTTAGGCCGGATATTCGTAAAAATCCGGTATCCTGATTACGAACAAATTTTTGAGAGATTGATAACTAGCTAAATCAATTAAAGAGTTGGTCGAGTGGTAACGCGTTCGTCTCTGAAGCTGCGGGATTGAGGAATGAGGTTCAAACCTCGGATTGGTCAAATTGGACACAGAGTTGCCAACGGCTTGCCACCGCTGCGACATTTCTTCGAAAAGAGTTGGGTTTCCCGGGCGCAATTACGTGAAGCTGGGCCTCGCCAAATAATTACACTCTTTGACGTACTCAGAGTTGTAAGTCTTTTCGGGTCGGCTCGGGTTCGAGCTTGAGATTGAGAAATTATCGTGCCTAATTTAGGCTTGATATAGGCCTATACGTACTTGCCTCGTGTTTTGGCGTTTTAGGTGCTATGAAAAAGCGTCACTAAAAATATCTTTGCAACAGCACTGAATGAGAACTTCGTTTAAGCATCATACGATTGTTACTTTGCAATCATCATTATTGCATCACAATTGGTCAGCAGCAGGCCTGGCGCCAGGATAGCGTGACTGGGGGGGCGAATCAGAACTAAATTTTGGGGGGGCACGAAAAGTTTTTTTATATGAATTCGAGGGGGCACGGTGGCACGAGAAGTTTATTCGAGTGTGGTTCAAACAAACAAGGTGAAGACCAAAAAAAAAGTCTTCAGTGCAAAAATTTCCACAAATTCTGGTTGTCGTCTCAAAACACTTGTGATTTTCCGCGAATTCGTAAGTGAAGACCAAAAAAAAAAAAGAAAAAGGTCTTCGTCACAAAAGTTTTATGAAATCCGGTGTGAGTCCAAAAAAATCACCAAAAAACAGTTCTTGCTTGCGAATTCTTGGGCGGTAAACACCAATTTGGGAGTCTTAGGCCTCGATTTGCACTCCAGTAGCCCCGAGTCTCTTAATTTCTTCGGGGCACAGTCCTCCTTGGGGAGGGGGCACAATTTTCGTTTGGGGGGCACAAGCAGTCATTTGGGGGGCACGGCCCCGGAATACCCCCCCGTGGCGCCGGGCCCGGTCAGCAGTGCAGTCTTATTTCAACCGTACAAGAGCAAAAACTGTACCGGTACACATTTTTAGACATAACATAACTTTCGGGCTTTTTCGGGCCTGATTTTGGCATCAAATTACTCTTCAGTTTCGGGCCGGATGCAGGCTTAATTATGCTTTGAGGTTTGGAACGGGTTTGGGCCTTTACAACTCTGGGTGTGTTACAGTGAGTTTAATGAAAGACTTAATTTTGATTTGGTTGCTTTGAATTGATTGATTCATCCATATTTATCCTGCACTCACAAGGAAGCGACAGTGGTGCTTTTATTTCGCACGAACCCGCATTCGCCTAGGGGTTGACCTTTAACCAAGTTTTCCTATTGACGTTTTGACTTCTTCCCACATAAATTTGCTGCTAGTTCGAAACCACCAAGCAGAGACAATCATCATAAAGAGTCTTTTTCAAGGACGGAACAGCGTGATCAGGGTACGGGTTGAATCAAGCTCATGCGATCAGGGTCATCTGCGTCATCATCATAAAAACGACACCTTTGCCGTTTCGGCCACGCTGCCGAAAATTGTTTATTTGAACGACATAACTGGTGGTTTGAGTGCAATTATCGGTACGTCGTTTTGGCTTGGTAGACGAGATCTCTCATTGCAGTTACGTCGTTTTGATAAGCTCATCCTGCAAATGGTTGTAGTTAAGCAAGTAGCGTAGCCATGGGTGGTGAAGGCTGCTGTAGCCCCCCATCGGCCTGTCGACCAAATAGCACAATGAAAAATATACTACAGTACGTTTTTCGCACTTCGGAGGCAGTCGTTTGCAGCGTTAACGACTCTTAGGGGTTTAAAACCATGTTTGAAATATTCATTGAAGGGAAAGGGCTAATTTTTATCAAGAATAATCTTTACAAATTGATAAAGAATAATTAAAAAATGGCTAAAAGTATGAAACCAAATTTGACCGCTTGATGAAAAATGCTCAACGTAGGCTTCATCAAACAGTTATGAAAAATTCAGTTTATAGTTAAGTTAACTACCAATAACTACTTTGAAATTATGTTCCACTACCCCCTTTCCACAAGTATTTTTCGTTATTAAATGCAGACAAATTAGGTTAATACAAATTATGGGATTTTATGAAAACCAAAGTTAGGTGGCTGCTAGACTCGAAGGCTGACAGGTCACTTCGCAGCCCTCCTAGTCTACACTAAGTAGTAATAGACAATGATTCGCTCGTGCATTATGTTCTTATGTTTGAGAGAAAATAGATGTTATTGATTGATTGATTATAACTTATCGGATTGTAATTAAAGAACTGAAATTTTACCACTAGCCAGCACTCTCAATAGCTCATTTTATGCAGCCAGTTTAATCGAGTTTTTTGCTGTTATAATTTTTATGCTATTCGATGAAAAGCATTAATTTCTTTCAAAACAGGCCTAAAATTAAGTAAGTTTTGCAAAAAAATTAGCAATTTTTCTTGCAAAGTTTTCAATTTTGCAAAATTGCGAATTGAGAGAGACACCTTGTCTCAGGCAGTTTGTCCCAGAGTTGTAAACGGGCCGACAACTACGAACCCGAACTCGATAACATAAGCCCGAATCCGGCCCGAAAATGAATTAATTGAGTTGAAGTCAAAGCACGCCCGAAAAAGCCCGAAAATTAGGTGAGATCTCAAAAAGGTGTAAGGTTTTTGCTCGTAATGAAACTGATTGTTGCTGATACACTGTGATGTAATAATAATAATTGTGCAATAATAATTAATCGCAGTGAGGTTTAAACGAAGTAGTAATTCAGTATTGTAAAATTATTTGAATGACGTTTTTAGCAGAGGTGGAGTCGAGGACACAAGGCTCGAGGCCAAGGACACAAAAAAAATCCGAGGCCAAGGCCAAGGACAGCCTTTCTGAGGACAGAACCTCTCGAGGCAAGGACAGGAATGCTCGAGGCCAAGGCTAAGGACCAAGGACACAAGCGCAAGTGTTCCCCAAAAAAAAGTCTTCAAAAAATTTTTTCAGGCGATCTCCGATTCATTGGCGTACCCAGAATTTTTGATTGGAGGAGACCTAAACCACAAATCACATAAAATGACGTCATCAAAATTTTTCCAAACAGGAAGTTTTTGTGGGACAAAGATATCGTAGGATGGAAGATCTGAAATCCTTGCCTGTTGGCACGTAACCAGTATTTTGCAAAGAGAAAGGGCTTAAAATAGTAGTTGAAAAATGCAAATATCAAACTTTGGAAACGTGTTGAGAAAGCTAGTGTAACTCAAAGGTATAACAGACGGGGGATTTGGTGGCGGAGCCCCCAGCCGCCGGAGGCTTCGGGGGTCTGGGGGCAAAGCCCCCAGCCGCTGGGCGAGTTTTTGTAATTTTTTGGAAAAAAAAGCTGTTTCAATGCCATTGAATCACATTTCGCAAGTGTTCAGAGCCATTTAAAAGCACCAGATTTTTGACATATGAAAGCCAATTGAAAAAATCAAATTGTTTAATACTTCTTTTACTAGCAATTTAAGTCCAAAAAACGTTTAACATCTTGCATTTTGGAATTAAATTTTAATTGTAAGTGATTCGGTCCAGATAGGGGGAAGTAAGGTGTATTGTCTCTTGCAACATTTTAGCAGTAAATAATAATCCACTCGAAGATTTTCCTCAGAGATTTTTGTTTTGTCATGAAAATAACCAGTTGTTGGAGTACATGTTCGGCCAGGGGGCCCAGGCCCCCTCAATTGAAGTTCAATGATTCGCTCATAGCATTTTCCATGGCTAATTTTTTTAAAAGTATTTTGTGCGTAAAAACCGGCGAGGTTGGAGGTGAATTACTGAATTGTTATTGAAAAATGGTACAATAGATGGTTACGTCTACTAACCATGTTATTGCTGGGCCGGATTTACTTCGCGCTGGGCCCCTAGCACTTTGGAGATTTTCGCAGCATCTTTCTGTCAAAAATAGGTGAAGACCAAAAAAGTCTTACAATTTTAGCTCGGGGCCCCTAGTTGGTACTCAGGAGCGTAGCCAGAAATTCGAAATGGGGGCTGTTTGGGGGGTCGAGGGCGGGACCCCAGTCGTTGGAGGCCACTGCCGGAGGCTGGAGATCTGGGTCAAAGCCCCCAGCCACCGAAGGCACAGGTGTCTGAGGGCGGCAAAAATTTTTAACTTTTTTGCAAAAATAACTTAATTTTAGAGCTATTTTAATCAAAAATAATGCTTTTAAAACGTGGCATAGAAATTGGCTGCGCAACATGATTCAACTGGTTGCATTAATGGGCTATATGGGAAGTGGCTGATGATAACATTGCAGTTCTCTTGTTTACATGCTGGTAAATCACAAAATCCTATTATTCAATAAAACTCACTCGGAGTAATCTAGTTCGTCTATATTTTATTAAGAAAAATAATTGGGGGGCAGGGCTGATGGAAAGATATTTGAGAGAAGTGACTGGTAATTAACTAACACTGAATAACTCCCCCTCCCCTTATTCCTGAGTTTATGATATATTTGTTGATAAAACCTATGTTTGGCGTTTTTACATTAGCGATCAAGTTTGATTGTTTATTTTCGGGCATTTTTTCAAAGTTTTCATTGATTTGTGACTTTAATTTTTGACAATTAGCTCCTCCCCTGAATATATGTTTCAAATGATGCTTCAAATCGCTTTTTAGTCAATTTCAGCGCAAAAAACAGTCTCAAAAGAGTTAAAAACGTGGTATTTTTCTTATTCTTCATTTTGGTTGACAAGCCAATGGGGGGGGGGGCAATAGCCCCCCCACCACTTCCGGCTACGCTACTGCTGTTGCTGCGTCATACTATGGTAAATCCGGCCCTGATTAATGCATTACATTCACAAAAAGGCCAGATGTGGGCCTGAGATAGCAACGTTTAGGACACAAACTCTCCATTTTCTTCGGGTTATACGTTTAAATTGACTGGCAAAAATTGAATTGAGGGGGACCGGGCGCCCCTGGTCTTCAATATTGTTGTTAGCTATACTGCTGTAAGCGAAAAATGCTAAAAAGAAACTGAAACTGAAGACACAATAGGCTTTTTTGTCACATTTTTGTTATTGGTGAAATTTCAATTGAGGAGTGGACGTACCCCCTGCCGCCCCTCCCCTTGGCTACGCCTATGCTCCAAGTGAGGTAAACAAAAAAAGTGTTCGCAAGTTTTCCGCGAGGTTTCTGGCGTTTTCCAACGAATTTTCAACTGTTTAAAAAATAGTGTTGTCCTCGAGCCGAGGACAGGGCAATTTTCCAGGACTTGAGGCTTCGAGGCCAAGGACTTGAAAATGTGTCCTTGAAGACGTCCTCGAGGCCAAGAACTCGAGGACTCCACCTTTGGTACTTAAGTACAGGTAACTTAATATTTGGCTTCGGTTTTGCTTTAAAAATAGACTATTGAAATTCTCAGATTAATACATAAGAAGGATGCTAAAGTATTAATACTTACTATAATTTAACAACAACACAAAAGATATAGTTTGCATTCTTAAGCTTGCATTATTGTAAATGGTTCAAGATTTTCAGATTTTAACCTGGTTTTCTTTATTCAGAATTTCTGAGATTAGTTGTATATACAGTTAGGCTATTCGGTAATTGTAAGTCAATTAAGTATGTATTAAGTATGTATTATAATGTTAGCATGCTTGAATCTAAAGAAACTATATGTTTCAATCTTTTGGTGACAATTTTAAACTCTCGTAAGTTTTGAAAAATAACGTAAATCCATTAATCCAGTACATAAACACTAAAATTAATAAACAACAACTTTAAATCTATGATAAAATTTTTATAAAATGATTTATATTTGAGTTATAGTTGGTCAAGCGGTAACGCGTTCGTCTCTGGAGCGGGAGGTCTGAGGTTCAAATCTCGGATCGGGCAAATGGGACGCAATGTTGCCAACGGCTCGCCACTGTTGCCACATTTCTTCGAAAGAAGCTGTGTTGTCCGGGCGCAATGACGCGGAGATTAGCCCCGCAAAATCGTTACACGCTTCGGCGTAATAGAGCGGGTATAATGAAATATTACATTAGGTTATTGTTCCAATAAATAAACAAACGATAAAATTAGTGGTAAACAGACTTATGGGTGAAAATCATACCATTGATTTCCTACAGGCATGTTTCACGCGTTACCGCGATCATCAGAATTTTGCTCAAAAAAAGAAACTTTTTTTTATTGATTTTATAGTAAAAAAAACTTTTGTAGCAAAAAATACAACACAAGAAAAAATTAGCAATAATTTCAAAATTACTTCGTGAAAAAAAATTAGCTGATAAATAGTACTCAATGTTACTTCACAAAACTTCATTAATTGCAGAACAAAAAACTTCAATTAAAATAGACTCATTTTCGAAAATGAAAATTCAAATTTTTCCTATAACTTGCTATTATATATTCAGAACTTTTAACCAGATTAATTGCATTAAAAAACAGCGACATGTCCGATTTTGAATTTGAAACTTTACATCGGTAAATCAAAAATTTTGCACATAAAAGCAATCCATTAATAAATATTGAAAATAATTAATCAACACTTTGATCCTGAAAGCTAAACAATTTTTAAATTCGATTTAAAGTAACGTTAATCCTTAATTTTGCTGAAAGTCAATGATTAAATCATTCCAAAAGTTATCTACGACTGGACAGTCAGAAAAACAAATGCAGCAAAATTTCCGGTTCATTTAAACAAAATACACATTTGTTGAAATAACTAAATATTTAAAACTACAGAAGTACCAATATTGCAGAAAACGGTTCTTCAGATTCGATTTTCAAGCCGTGCAAACTTGGTATGTTTTTGCCATTGCATGCAAAAAATTATTCTATTGTTGAATAATAATTTAGTGTGCATCGTATCGTATGTTATTTGTTTTACATCTTATTGTTTTGCATTACCTAAATTTATTGTATATGTTTTTGATTTTCTAAACGAGGTTAAAAAACTGCTTTAATTTGAAACAGCAATGAAAGTTTGATATGCCTCCTCTTCATTGATAGCGCTTGGCGAAACATATCTTTAAAAGAATGGGTTTTGCTACTGATCTCATTTCTTTGCTGTTTCAAACGCTTAAATTTGGCATGGTTAAGTTTCTCCCAGTTTAGCAACTTCACAACCTAAAAAGTTGAACAAACTTCAAAAATGTCCCTCTGATTAACATACGTGTCCAGTATTTTGGATTTCGTGTCTTTTGATTTATTATTTTTTTGAGGAAAGAAAAAAAAAAGAAAAAACAATATAGTCAAAAAATGCTTCAAAGCAGCGGTCATGCAAAAACTATGGAATTGCAGATCGACAATAGTCAGTACACTAACAACGTCATTTATAACGTATTTCTTTGGCAAGCATTACATGTTACCATGAAAATCAGAAAAAAAATTGGTTTTCAATAATTAACTTCTCGCTGAAAGCTGCCTTGATCAAAAAGTATAATTGGTTGTGGATTTTCTAAAACTTGATACCTTTCAAAAGGTTCATTTAAAGAACAAGTTAACTTACAAGAAATTTTTAATTTATTATATAGTTTAAAATTCTCATGTAACAAATTTTGCAAGGAAATGCCTTTATATAAAAACAAGTTATAATTTAAAATTAAATATCTAAAAATAACATTAATGTTTATCTGAAAATAATAACAAAAACAAATATTTTTATGTGCTAAAATGAAATTATCTGTTTACATGATTACAGTGCAAATTTGAGTAGTTTGGGTACTTTGGAAGACTGACCATTGTGCTGGAATAGTGAGAACAAAGTTTTTAATGTGCGATTCTAAAACCAGTGAAAATGTTATTTGTATCTGACCAAAGCCATCGTTTGGCTTCACAAGAGTCTTGGATATAATTCATAACACCGTGTAACACAATTTTTGTTCCCGTGTTCTAATTGATATTTTCTGATTGGTTTCACCCTAAAACTGCGAAATATCAACATAATTTGATCTAAACTTTGAGTTTGTTGTCAGAAGAGCGATTTATTCAAAATTGCTGTGATTACTATGTAATTGCTTGGCATGTTGCCTAACAGCTGACCTCACACTATAACAGATGAAATATTTGGTGTAATAGGCCGGTTATTTTTTGAACGAAATGACACACAAAATACAAGATCTTAGCACATGCAAATAAAACTAGCAGCACACTAGGTGTAGATGGGGTGCGGAGAGGAGGGAGTCAAGAAATAAAAACCAAAACTTAGATTACCTTTGTGCAATATCAAGAACTAGTAATATTAATGAAAATTAATTTCATGGAAGGTCATTAATGTCGAATCTAACATTTCAAGTTATAGGCCTGGTTATACAAACGAGCGTTTTTTGATGTATACTCTGTAATTCACGTTAAGATTAATCATTTTTTTAAAATTCGTTCGGCATGACCTTGTGTAATAGATATTTCTCTCCCTGTTACAAATGTTTCTTGATTAGCCTCTGAAAACATTTTACATTTTGTTTGATGGGTTAGGCGACCTTTTGACGTAGACGTTTTATTGCCAGGCCAGACGCTTTGGCCCTTACCCTAACCCAAACACTAACGCAATCCCAAACTTAAACCTAATGTTCTATTAAATTTTGGTGTTCAAAGTACTGTTCTGCATCAAAATATCCACGTAGCACAGACCATGGTTCTTGTATGAAATACTGTACACAATTTACTTAAAAGTGTGTTGTTTTCCGGCTTTTTCGTCTATACTCCAAATTACTTTCCTAAATCAATCCCCAAATGTAATCTCCCATCATGTTTTCGTTATATTGTCCTTGATATCGTCTCTCAAAAGCTTTAATGTCCTGATGAAACTGTTCACCATGTTCTTCAGAATATGAACCCAAGTTTTCTTTAAACTCATCTAAATGAGCATCGAGCATGTGGACCTTCATTGACTTCTACATCCCATGTTACCATATGAATTTACTAAGTTGGCAACAAGCTCGGCATAGTTGTCCTCTTTGGTATTTCCCAAGAACCCTTGGCCAACAGCAGCAAAACATATCCAAGCATTCTTTTCAACAGCACTTAGTGTTTCGAGAAACTCATCAGACTTTAGAATCAATTTTACTTCGAGTCCAATAAATACGCCACCTTTAACTTTGGCCTCTGAAAGTTTGGAAAACAGGTTCTGGAGATACTTAAAAGCAGCACCATCTTTGTCCAACGCTTTTACGGATTGTTTTATTAGACCAAGTTTAATGTGAAGGGGCGGCAACAGAATTTTTTTTTGGTTAATTAGTGGAATATTTTTAACGTTTTTTTCTCCAACAACAAATTCCTCACGTTTTGGCCATACTTGCTTTTGATAGTGGGCTTTGATATCTCTGCTATCCCAAAGACAAAGGTAGCAGGGATATTTTTTGAAACCCCCCTGCATTCCCATCAAGAAAAACTATCATTTTAAAATCACCATTAACTTCCCAGTTATACTGCTCATATTTCAATACGTTCAGCACAGTTTTTACATTTTCGTAAGTTTCTTTTAGATGGACTGAATGAGCAAGAGAAAGAGATGGGTATTTGTTGCCCTTATGGATTAGAACTGCCTTGAGACTCTTTGATGAATTGTCAATGAAAAGACGCCATTTACTAGGGATACAAGGAATTCCAATTGAGTAAAAAAGCCCACTAACATTGTTGCAAAAGCAAATTGCATTTTGCATGGTGAAAAAAGTGGAAAAGCTTTGGTGCCGTTTACGTTGCTCAGTAATTGGAACAAAGTCATCAACCAAATTCCACTGCTTAAGTCGTGAAGTTGACAACTCTGCATTAGATTCGGTCAAACGGAGATCTTTGATCAAATCATTGAGATCTTTCTGATTGGTATAATAAGGTTTTTTCCTTTCTAAGTTAGAATTTACGACATAGTCATCAATTGTTATATCATTCTCATCAGTAGTGGATTTATCAGCTGAGACAGGGTCTTGACAACGAGTAGGAATGGGTACTGGCAGTTGATCAGAATGTGGCACAGGAGCAATTGAGGAAGGAATACTGGGATAAATAATTGCAGAAGCATTCTTTCCAGGTCGACGTTTTGACGGATCAACCATACAAAAGTAGCAATCATTTGTGTGGTTAGTTGGTTCACGCCATATTCTTGGAAAGGCAAATTTCATTGCTCTTGTTTCTCCTCGATACCACTCTGAAAAGAAATACTGTTGTCACTAGTTAAACCTCGGCTTTTTATCATAAACAGTAAACACACAATAGTTCGAAACCAATAGAAGAATATTAACAAGACTTACCTTCCAAAGTTTTTGTGCAGTAGTCACAAGCAAAATGTGGAGCCCAAGTCCTGTCTTGGTCTCCAACAGGAAGTACTTAAATTGTAGGGGGGACGGGAAGGGGGGGACGCGTCCCCCCATCAAGATTGAGCGTCCTCCCATCGAGATTTAGGCATTCCCCCATCGAGATTTGAGTGCTGGTTTATGAGAGAAAAAATCATTTGTTTTTGGCCGGAAAAAAAGCTTAAATTTTCGATTTCGGCCAGAAAAAGCCTTTGGATTTCCGCGAAGACCTTTTTTTTTTAGAGATCACCTAAAATTTGGGTCAAGTTCGTTTACGGATCAACCTTCCAAAAAAAAACCTCCTTTGCGAAATCCTGGCTACGCGCCTGTTCTTCACTAAGGTTCAGTTAACGCTGAAAAAACGTCCCCCCATGCAAAATTTTACAATTTAGGTACTGCCAACAGGCATACTAAAGTAACAATTATAAGCTTCACACATCGTTGCAGAAGCTAGAACAGAGTGTTTCCTTGCTCTGGTCTTGATAAATTCTCCACATATGAAACAAAATGTATCGGGAGAATGCATGCAGCTACCCCTCTTAGACATTTTCAACAACAAATACCAGGCAGATGATGACTATTTTCTAGAAATAACCTTACTTATAAAAGTATGAAATGGTAAAAACTAACCTGCAAACAAACAACAATTAAAAACGTACGGTACTGTGCACAACCGTTGCTAAAAAGTGGATACAACAACTTCCCATATGCTATTCAAATACTTTTGGACTACTATATCTCGATATCTCGATATATGTCGGGTGATTGTAAAATTTCGCTCTATCAACTATAAAAACAAAGTTTAGGTCACGTTATATTTATTTGTGTTAGTTTCTAAGTGTAACCAATTGGAAATATCAGTTAGAACCTGGGAACAAACAATTTTTTTTTTTGTTTGTTACTCAGTGTAATTCATTATTATTCATCAAGTAGAATGTACGTCAACAAGCTCTCGTGTTCGTTAATCGCAAAGCGAACATTGTATACGTAGTCCATCTATGTTATTCATTTAACTGTTTACTGCGCTCGCATACAATGCAAAAGCAATCTTTGAACGAAGTATAGGCTGTTTCAAAGAACCCTAATCAGTAACATTTTTGCAAAATATTGAACACAATTTATTATTTCATTTAATGTTTGATTGATTTGAAGCATTCTTCTTTATACCTGGTTGTGATTCTCATAAAGAAAACTTCCAATATACTCGGTAAAATAACACACTACTTGCTATACTTCTTGGAGTTTTTTTGCATTCGTTTTTTTATGCTTACAGAATCATGATGCTGTGTAGAACGTCGAACTTTGTACGACAACTTTGGATTCCATTTTTCTATAATCCGTAAAATACTGACGTTCTATCTACACACATGCAAATAATGGTAATTATAATGATAGAAATCTTTGGCACCACGAAGCTTCATTTCCTTGTAAAATAGCTGAAGATAACAACAACACTTCAAGGATTATATTGAAAATAAAATAACGGAGCAAACTCAAACGCTACAATTTGTTCCAACGTAAAATCATAATGAAGCAAAATCACAGATTACGAAATGCTCACGATGGAATTACTCATGAATAAATCGCACGTAAGTCTAATAAGCCACTAGGCGGAAGCAATTTGCTCATAACAATAAACAGCTGTGGTTTACACAATGTTACAATCCACACACTCGTTTTTTTTTTTAATAGTTTGGGTTTAGCCTAGAAAAAATGTATGCTACACTTACGGGCAGGTTAAGACGTCAGCAGGTTGCATCGATAAGTTTCGTGATTTTAGTAAGTCATCGTACGATGTCTGTGCGTTTCAAACTCTTTTCAATTTTTTTTCTGAAATTTTAATTAACGTTCTTGCGAAAAATATTTTAGTGTGGTATATATCCAAATTTAGGCCTTGGAATTAAACACGCTTGTAATGTTTACCTTTAACTTGTGAGATACAAACAACCTGGGGACAATCAGATAAAGGATTATCGTTATCAGTGCTATGGGATTAAGGCGAAGAAAACAAAATTGAAATAGTTAATTTTTTTCACTTCTCCAACCCGTAGTAAAATGTTGCAAACTAACGCAGTTGTTTATTATGATGTTCCTCGCTCTACAATATGGCAATTTTGTGCTAAATTTCAATCAAGTCAAAGGTTAAGCGCTAAAAGCATCATTATTACGTAGTTGAAAATATATCTCAAATTAAGATCTGCAAAATAGCTCAAAAAACGGGCGTTTTATTTTACGACAAAAACTTTGCAATATTGTTATTTTTTTTTCTTTCTTTGCAAGCTAAATGTGCATCTAGATGCACTATACTTGTCTTTTAGTGAGTGGCTAATTTCACCATCTCGCAATAATCACTGGAATCGGTGGAAAAACGCATGCACGTCGCACGAGGTTCTTGTTTCATGAAACTTTCGTGCTAAAGCTTAAAGTTTTGCAAAAGATTGATTGATAATTACGTTTTTACGTAACGCCACTTATGAGACGACTTTCCCCTTCGGAAGCCATTCATCTTCACGTATTGTGCCTTGTATCGTGAACAGTTTTGCATCCGAGACATGCAGTTCGACAAAAATATTTTTCTCACAAAAATTAAAAAAATTACTGAAGGGTACTAAAACCAAATATTGATTTGACTAGTCGAACTCAGCAAGCCTTCTAGCTTCCTTTAAGCACGAGGCCAGTTACCATATTGTGAACAGTAATCTTGGTAATTCTAAAACATTTAACACGATTACTGGTAAAATTTGCCATGCCTAAATGTTGATTTGTTGTTTCATCCTTTAGGCCATTCTTTGCACTTAGAGAAGACTCAACGTGATGTGCAGTCTTCTTGTGTCGCTGGAGAATGCAGTGCCCAGTTAAAACTTGCACTACACCATTTAATTGAGACCTCTCAAGGTTAACGAAAAGTATGTTGTCAGTAATGAAGACGTCCTACCTACAGACTCCTTCATGCTCAAGCAGTCTTTTCGGTATTTTAGATTTCTGTCTATCCATGGGCAAGTTCTTAACCTTGCCAACACAACTGGCATGCGGGACTGTAATAAAGTGTTCAAGACAGACTAATATGCCCTAGGAGAGCCAGCGAGTTTTGTTTGATTGCATGTTTTTGAGGAGCTTTCGATCATCGTTTCTCTTTCATTTTTCAAAGATAGGTATAGGCTAGTAATATCTCCAGCAATACCTACGGTAAAAAATCGAAGATTTGTATAAAAGTTTTGTTTTATGAAGAGTCACACCGCAATCGCTTCAAGTAATATAAGCTACCGTACCTTTTAGCAATAAGCTGTACGTAGCCATTGGTAGCAAAACACAATCATTTTACTTCAATTGGAATCAATTTGACCGTTAATCGGATTAATAACTTTAGAGTTAAGCGTGATAAAAGAACCTATGCAAGATATAGACCTCAACGACCCATTGATCTGCGAGCTTGCATTATCAACAAATGTTTTGCTTTTGTGGAGGGTTTTAGTAGCTAGCTTTTCCGCGATTTGTTTACGTGGACATAATCTTCAAACATAAAGAAACAAAACTTATTAAGTGCATGACTATAATTACATACATTGACTACTCTACACAGTAGGATTTTGCTGGCAGCAGAAAACGAATATGTTGCAAACAAACATTGTCAAGAATATGCGCTTGATTATGTTATTCAAAAATAACACTCAAATCGACATTTGTTACTTTAAAACTAAATTGACAGACCAGTCGCTTTAGTGGTAATGCGTTCGTTTCTGGAGCTGAAGTCTGAGATTCAAATCTTGGACCGGTCAAATCGAACGCCTTGTTGCATACGGCTTGCAACAGATGCGACGTTTCTTCGAAAGAAGCTGTGTTGCTCTGGTGCAATAACGCAAAAATGGGCCCCGTCAACTCGTTACACATTTCGGCGTAATAAAGATTTGATACTGATTTGAAAACTAAATTGAGGATGGTGTCGAAATTTGTTAAGTTGTATAGGCATATGCTTTGCTGCATATATATAATGTAGAGTGCAGGTTCCAAAATATTTCAGATTCGAAAAAGACAATATATTTGTTCCGGAAAAAATCTGATTTGTGTTATTGAGCATTAGTTATTCTGAAGTGGTTTTTTACGTTGTTAGTCTTATTTTGCCATCAATAGTCTGTTATTAGTACTATTCCTATACGCCATCTGATTATTTTGTTTGATTCATGCACTGAAATTATTTATGACATGGTGCATTATGAAATTGTTTTATGTAATATATTCAGATGACTTGCGTGCAATCCTGAAACTACACTAAACATTAAACAGACAAAAACCAAAATTCACCAAACGAACAAAAATAAACAATTGAATTGAATACTATTAAACACATAATCCTGAACTTACAAAATGTTTAAAATAAACTATAAAGTTTTGGCAATTTTACAAACCATCAATGAGTTAGAATAACATGCACAAATTGCACAGGTTAATGCCAAAACTTCGACAAAAGTTTTTTGACAAAGCATTGAAAAAAGAAATGGTAACTTGTTACTTCGCTTGTGTTTCCTGCCGTAATGCAGTTTAAAGCACATGAAAAAGTCTCCTAGTGATACCGGTTGAAAACGATGATATTGTGCACTTGTGCAGTAATGGGTTTATTGGCCTGATGTCAAGTGGGCACTTTTGAATCATGACATAGCACTGATAAAGATAAAGAAATATGCGGCTATTGGCGGTATGCGGTTAAAATAAAACCACTTACTGTTAATCCATAGTGACACAATATTAATAATTGTGTAATAATAATCGTATGATGCAGAGGTGTAGTCAAGGGCACGACTTTCGAGGTCAAGGCCAAGGACTCAAAAAAATTCCGAGACCAAGGCCAAGGACCGACTTTCCGAGAACATACTCTCTCGAGGCCAAGTACAGGAATGATCGAAGCCAAGCACCAAGGACACAAATTTTCTAAATTATGGGTGGCAAATTTTCTATAATTTTTAAAGCAAAATAGTTTAAAATATTGCATTTTGTTAAGTTTTTGATGGTAATTCGAGAATAGTAGTTTTTTAAATAATAAATGATTGTCATTTTGAAGTTTTACACGTTAGCAGCTGATGTTAATTACGCACCTAGCCATGTTGTGGCAATAAAACAAGGCCATAACTTGTGAATGGGAATAGCTAAATTATAAACGTAGAAATAGTCGATTTCTTGCCAAATGTTACCTAAAAAGTAGTGCAAATGCTGCAAATTTATGTTTTTGAAATAAGTTGAGATACCATATACCGGGTATATTTGTAAGCTCGATCTTTTGGCATTAAAAAATGGGGTTCTGGGACGAAGGCAACGTTTCCGTGTCCCATGTGTAAATAATATTACTGATTTTTTTTTTGGGTCTTCGGATTAAGGAGCAATTTTTGTGACTTTGACGACTACACACTTGGGTTTTCAAAGGAATTTGAAAAGAAAATATCGTATAAATACTGCGTTACCAAACTTTAGTTTTTTCGCTATTTCCCAACTATAATTTTAAGCCAATCTTTTTTTTTTTGTATTTCATTGCATGTGATGTCTTTTCTCGCATGTGATGCCTATCAATAAGTAATCTCGAACGTTTAGGCCGCCAAAAGACAATTAGTTAATTTTAACATATAGCAAGGCATTTATTTTCAAAAAATAACCTGAGGATTACAGCAGGGTCGTGTTAAGAAAGAAAGCATTAGAGATATTTGCCCCGAGCCGCCCTTCAAAGGGTCCACGATCGTCGAACGGAAAAACAATAAACCATTATATTTTTTCAATACTGCCTAAATATTTCGCGGGAGCTTCGATTCTCATCTTGCAATGACGTGGTGTAAAAATTTACCAAGAGCTTAAAAATTTATTATCTCTCCAGGAATTCGAACAATTTTGTTATGCTGTAGTAAATTTAACTTTACAGTTAGTTTCTTAATAATTCTTCACGCAGAATTTTTTGTGATTCAATAGTTTATTATTTGGAATTCCTAGCGGCTATTTCCAACACACAAGCTGTTTATTGGATGTGATTTGCCCCACAGACCGCTTGTCAGTGATTAGAGTTGTTTTCTTCCTTGTCTCTGAACAAATTCTTCGGGCTCGCTTATTTTCAGAACAAGTTGTCGTTCTTGAGATACGTTTTGTTAGTTATATCGAGATATACTAAAATATTTGCTGTGGAAGAATCAGTGCCGTTGCCAGAGCAAACGAAGTGAAGAGGCACTAATCGAAAGTGAGGTGGCACTAAAATAGACTGAACTTTTGCACCAGAGTTGTAAGTCGGGCCGGGCTTTGCGGGTCGGGTCAGGTTAGGGCCGGGTTCGGGCCTAAAGTTGACAAAATATCGGGCTTAATTCGGATCTGAGAAGTGCTTTTTGTCTTAGGTGCACAAACAAATAATCAAAAAAATAACTTGGCAATAACGCTTACGGTTTTCAGACCTAGCTTAATTTTCGGGTTTTTTCGGGCATGATTTGGGCTTCAAATTAGTTTTGGGTTCTGGCCGGGTTCGGGCTTATATTTTCGGGTTCGGCCCTGAATTAGTCGGTCCGTTTACAACTCTGTTTTGCACAAAAAAACTAATATTGTACGGCTACAAATTATGCGCTGTTTTAAAACTTTTGTATTTATGTCTGAAAAAAGAGACATAAGAGGTCAATAATACATTGATCTCTGAGGTGCACAGCTTTCGATTTCTTGGCGTTACCCTTTCCAGCAACCTAAGTTGGAAATCCCATATCGAATCCATCCGCAGTAAACTTCGCGTATGTTTGGGAATAATTTATAAAGCTCGCGATTGTTTAAACATAAGTTGCCTCTTGTCGATATTCCACTCCCTTGCATCAACTCACTTCAATTACTGTATCACTACTTGGTGTAATACAAATTTTTCTAAAATAACTGAAATTCAGAGACTATGCAATAGAATTCTTCGGCTAATTTTTCACCGTCATCCGCGTGATAATATAGATGATATTTACAAAAAATACACCATTTTAAAAGTTAGCGATAAGTTCAAATTCGAAATTTGCTGTTTTGTTTACAAATTCCATCACCGTTTGTTACCTGATTGTTTTAACAATTTTTTTCAGCGCAACACCGATGTTTATTCTCGACAAACAAGGCAATCAAACAACCTGCACTTTCCTCTATTTGAAAAAAGTATACGCAAGCAGTCAATTAAATTTGTCGGTGTCAAACTATGGAACAAAATACCCACTGAAACTAAACGATCAAAAAATTTAACTCAATTTTTTAAAAAAATGAAACAATATCTTTTAAATAGTTATTAAATTACATCATTTTTATAATAGCATTATTTTCTGAAGCACTCTCGGGATCTCGCATCTTTATCCTTTTAGTTTGTTTATTGTATTTTGCTTTGTTTTTTTGTTGGTTTTCCTTTTGATGCAGAGTCTATCAATCAGTAGTTCCACCGTGAACTACCGATTAAAAGCCATCTTTGGGCTTCTCATAGACCCTGCTGCGTCGCATTTTATTTTATTTCGTTTTAATAAAGTTTTGTAATTTTTGACGCCGAAATAAATAAATCTAATAAGGCCGGCAACATTTCGTAGTTTGTTTTATCTGCGGCCCATATGATCGCTTGAAAAATCTATCTTCAGCAGTAAATGCGACCAAAATCGCAACCAAGATTTTGCTGAGAGGGAGGCGGTTTAAAACAAAAGTTCTTTTTGTACGAAAATTGTTTAATTTAGTCTCCGTGCTGAACAAACTGATGCAAGTCAAGCGTGTCACAGACGGGGATCTGGGGCAGAGACCCCATCCGCTGGGCAGTTTATATGATTTTGCGGCAAAACAAGTTGTTTTTTTTTCGCAAAATCATTTTTTATCTTGTGTGATTTTGCGATTTCAACGCTATTTCAATCACATTTCGCACGTTTTTGAAGCCATGTGAATAACTACAGTAAATTGCTAAAAACCAAAAGGCATTAAAACAATTAAATTGCTAAGCCCCTTCAGCTCTCTTCCTTCATGTCAAGTTCAAAACGCGTTTAAATGCAGGTACTATGGGGTTAAATTTTCAAAATGACTTGGCTAAGGAGGGCAAATAAAATCCCTTAGCCACTTGCCTCCAGGTTGTGCAACTGACTGCAACCTAGAAAATCTTGAGTGTGCTCCATAAAAACAAATACAGATGATCTTTAAAAAATACTTTCACGTATTGTTTCAGGTCATAATCACAAACGAAGTACTGGTGACGATTTTGTAGGCTTACATTCGTATTTCGCGGCACGTCCGTAAAGGCGCGTGAATAAGACGGATTACTGCGTCACATTTATGTACCATGCAGCAATTGGTGACCATCAATTTTGCAAAGAATCGAGAAAACTTCAAACGAGAATTACGCATGAACGTTATTATTTCTTTTTCCATTATTGTTTGTTGTCTTGTCGTTACGTGATGTTTCAAAAAAGTGTTTTGATAAACCAAAATGGGGGGCGCAAACAGCCGATAGGGGGGGCAAGGCTCCCCTGCCCCCTACCCCCACCCACCATTTAGACGGTACAGAGTATAATATCAATATCCCATCTCTGGTATTATTGTATTACACATGTCATTATCATACTCATACTTTCTTCTAAATTTACACTCAGAATAGGCTCGGTCTTGTTTTAGCATTAGCAAATCCAATTGTTTGTCCGGTACCCTAATTCCTGTTACTGCTCTGGAATCTGGATGACTTTAGTCCTTTGCAATTTGTACCGCCTACACGAAAGTGAAAAAGCTTAAAAATCGTTTATTCCCTATAAAGTCTTTGCCACTGTGCAAGCCATTACGGTTTGTCCAGTTTGGCCGAAAGGTGGCTGGGGAATACCTTTGGTTTAGATATGCGGAGAGCTGCTAATGAGAGCTAAAAGTTCGAAGCAGCGCTGTCGAGCTCTGCGCATCAATGCACTGAAAGTATTAGCAGAAATAAAAACAACATTTTCTTCTAGGTTTTTTGCCCCCATTCTCCGATTAGAATTCCATTTAAAATAAGTTTCAGTATGACTTGGCTTAGTTGACCTTCACGTTGTATTACTTTTCAAATACGGAAAGGAAATGAATTGACTGACTAGAAGTTTATCTAGTCTTTTATTAGGTTATTTTCCTTTCTAGTCAAGCAAAAGATAATGCTGTCCTAGAGCCGAGGACAGGACATTTTTGAGGACTTGTATAGGCTTCGAGGTCAAGGCCAAGAACTTGAGCTTTGAGGCCAACGATTTTAAAATATGTCCTCAAGGACGTCCTCGTGGCCAAGGACGTCCTTGAGGACTCCACCTCTGGTATGATGCTTTTAAAAAAATCGTCATTCAGGGTTGCAAAGTAATGTTTAATCATCATTTAGCCTTGTCGATTTCATGTGTCTAAACGGAATCAGTCGTATATTACTGTATTTTTCTTATGCTTTTGTAGCAGCTAAAAGGCTGAAGTACTTCGTGGGTACATAAGTCAAGCTCGAATTAAGTCCGATATGTTGTAAATCTTGAGCCCGAACCAGACGCAAGAAGCCCGAACGGCCCGACTTACAACTTGGAACAGTATAGCTAAACCAGTTTTATGTTATTTATGAATTTTTAAAATTTCAGTAAGTCTTGTTAAGGTAGAGAAATAGATACCTCGCGAAAATTTGTGATGTTTCCTTGTGTTGCTGTTTAATTTTGAAATGCTCGATACTCAGTCTTATTTTACTGTTGGTACTGTTTGAACATAAAACATATCGATAAAAATCAAGGATAATACCAACCAATTTAAATTACATTGTAAAGACATAAAGTATTCTACTACCATTAAATTACTTTTTATAGTCTATCTTATTCTTTAAAATAGATCTGATTTCTTCAAATATGGGCTAATTATTATTTGTTCATGATCTTGTTATTTTTCAAGTTTTGTTTACCTGTTGCTGGTAATGTTTATTGATGTGTGCGGGAAAGTACGGAATCGGTGTCATGTTAAAAATTTGATTAGTCAACGCTATTTCTGAACCAAACACACCATACCATTAAATTTACAGTGTTGTCTATTTGTTTCAGCGATAAAATTTACCTATTCATACATGTATCATTAACAATATTTGTGAAGTTTTGCGAAAAAAAAAGGTGACTAAGATATGACGCGCATCATGCTTGACTTTCATTAGTCACAACATTGATCAAAACTAAATTTCAATCAATTCAACAGCTTTTGCATACAACTGTACTTTCATTTAAATTGCATACATATAATTTATTTCATAAATTAATCCAAAAATGATACGATGAGCAGGATTTTTTGATCAATTTTACCACGAGTATCAGAAATTTATGCTTTATCCACTAAAACAAAATCAAACAATTGTCGCTGTATTGTCATTCGTATCCTTCTCTAGAGATTCACATCGAAACCATTAAACAATATCACATGCTTCAATAAAGATTAAAAAAGAATTAAATTATTGAAACAGAAGGTTTGACAAACGAAGAAATTCTATGATAAAAGTATGACTACTGAAAAAATATAGATTAAGATAGACTATAGTTTCATTATCGCACATAGTCCATGTAACTTTATGGCAGACTTACGTCCATTGGGCCGAAAAACTGGATTTATTGCTATTTATTTTGCTTTTAGTACAAACCTTACAATGTAGTCCACCATATAGCGATATTTGTTTTGTAACCACTGGCGTCAAAATACACACTAAAAGAAAAAAATAGTCAAAAGGATTTAAAATAAAATTCAAGAACGCAAATGTGGTCCATGCAAGTCGCTGTACAGCTGGGCATACCGATATGTCAAACTTGGAATTTGCAGCAGTTATGCATAGGATTTCCGATCAACTCAAGCTTGAACTTAAACCTTTTGTTGTACGACAGTTCTTCTCTTTATCTCCGCCACTGACTTGCACTAGACCTTGCCCAAATCAATACACGCCTTGATAAGAATATGAAAACGTGATTGCTCAATTGCTTATATTGTACATGGTGACAAAATGCAGTGCAAATTCATGGAACAGGCCAAAGTTCTTTTGTTAATTTTGAGCCAGGTCAAGCTTTTTCACTGTGAATCAATTCAGTCATCTTCGTAATACTTGTCTGCAAAGCAATGGCTTCGGCGGGCATCGATTCAATGGATTCTCGTCTGATCAATAGTTTCGGTTTTTGGGTGATCTTGGAGCTTTTCGAAAATTCAGCTAATTTGGAGCAAAAAACACGAAATTCGGTCATTAATTTTATAAGACTGACAGATCCGTTTTGTAAAGGCTTTGGTAAAACTTCCGAGTCATGGTATTCAAAGCAAGCAAATATATACTTGGTGAGATTTGAATTTAGGGTCATATCTTGTTTGATTCGCTTTAAAACCGGTGTGAAAAGATCGAGTCTGTCCGTGAACTTTTCCGGGTTGTTCCAACGTTCCTCTGCTGCAGGAGACCAAATCACCAACACGACATCAGAAGACGTTAACGATTGCTCCAGCCACGTTGCTGGATCTTTATAGATGTTTTCACGATCGTATAGTTCAAGTTTGATTGTAAAATTAAAACGTTCTTTGAGATAATTGGCAAATTTTAGTACCACCTCTTTGTGAGTAGGATGTTCGTCCAGAAACACCACGAAAATGGATGTAGGGATAAACTGATCGAAATCGATTTCATAGAACTTGGCTTTCATAATTTGTTGTCGTTGGAAAAATCTATAAACTACGTAAATCACTGTTAAAAGTATAAGTAATACAATCAAAATGACAACAATAGGATATATTACAGGAAAGGTTTTATCTGATCTTGATTTGTGAGTCGTTGCTGGAATCGATGATGACGTTCGTGGAATTAATGGAGCCGAAGGTTGCAAATAGCAGTTGTCAAAAATCGAAGTATCCAACCAAATGTCACACTTTTCGTTCTCATACTTTTTTCCAGCAATTGAGAAATTCCAAGTTACTTCTCCTTCAAAAAATAGTTCTAATTGAGTATAGTTATACGTTCCATTGCCATATGAGCCAAAAGCAAAGTATGTTCGGTTAAAATCACAACTGTTATACCACCCAGTATAATTTCCTTCGGCGTTGTTCACGTACCATAAGCACGGTTTGCCTCGTTCTTCCGGTACTGTAAAAACTAATTTTGTCCGTTTTTCATCGCAAGTAAAATCGGTGTCGACTTCAGCTCTTATCGAGAGAACATGAGTGGAATCGCTTGCACTAGGAAACGCACAAGTGTTGCCGAAATTTACTTGAAGTCCTTTGCAAAAAAGAAACAACGACAGAATGACAGGCAGCGTGGAATAAAAGTTTGGGATCATGATCAAGAATTTGGTTTTTGTTCTACTCGTTTATTACCTAAAAAAAAAACGAATGGTTAGTTTTATATCTATAAATTTAATAATATTGTAAAAATACTTGTATGTTTACAAAAAGCAATTTAGGCATTCTTTTTTGTCGCTAGCATAAACAAAGCTTTTTCTCAAAACTTACGCATAAACAAAGGCATTGCGGTATAACTTAAACAAATAAAACGACGAAGCCAACTTCAGTTTAGGCTTTTATTGAAAACAATAAAAAATTTTTAGTTTTTATTCAAAAACAATAAATTTATTTTTAAAGTAGGACATCATTTATGCATTTTCACGTCAAAAACGTCCACGGACAGCTTCTGAGCTTGCCCTAAATTCAATATCCTGGAACAAGAACCACCGTTTCCGATCAACATTGTGCAAATTTTTGCCTTTTTGAAGCAAAAACCAAACAACGGATAATTTTACATTATCATCAGTTAGAACATGACAGCAAATTGGCCTAAATTAGTACTGAAACGTGATGAGCATGCACTGTATGAATAAAAATCCTCTATTATTGCGAGAAAGCAGGAATTTGTCATTACCAAAACCATAAGAAACTATTTATGTTAACTTTAAATTTCTATGAACCACAAAATTCTTTGAATTGACAGACGAAATTTGCACGACTACAATTGAAACGTACAGAAACAACTTTAACTTTTTTTTTAGTATCTCCGACTGAAGATGGGCTCAGTGATTAGAAACCAAAATAAACTATAATTTTATTCTGATGATGACGTAAGTGTAAAACAGGCTGTTAGGAATTTTCGAATTAGACTGTGAATAAAATCAGCAACAAATTTAAATGTAACTTTTATTCATATTCGGTGGTTTTATCTTTGATGATAACCAATAAGCTGTATCGGTGACATTTGGAGATTTCGTACACTTGTCTGTACTTCCTATTGTTTTGCAGCACAAACTTCCGCTAAACGATTAAAGTAAACTCCGTTGACTTTAAAATTCGGTCTAAACTGAACGTCAAATCGTAAGCCTATCTAAGTTGTAAACGGGCCGACTAGTTCAGGCCTGAACCCGAAAACTAGTTTGAAGTCCAAACCATGCCCAAAAATATCCGAATTTTGAGTTAGGTTTGAAAAATTTAGCAATGTTGCTAAATTGTTTTGATTATATTTTTGTGCACCTAAGGCAAAAAGTACGCCTTAGGCCCGAACTAAGCACGACATTTTTGTCAACTTTAGGCCCGAACCCGATCCAAAAGTCCGGCCCGACTTACAACTCTGAGGCGTATACAAGCGTACCTTTGTTTATTACACAGACATCAAATTCAGGCTGGTAAGGCGTTAAGTAGATGATTCGGCACGCTGTATGGGCGTAACATATTTTTGGTTAAAATTAACAGCTTCTAGAATCTAGCGGCATAATAATATTAAAACTATGATACGTCTTATAGAGGCATTACCAAAACTTTGGCACGCTTGCACATTCATAAATCAACATCAAGTTTAGACCGGGCCTAAGTAAGTAGGACAGTGTTTTTTTTTCTTTTTTTAGACTCAAAGGTAAGGTCATAGACCGTGCTTCATAAAAATGTCACTCTTTTTTTCATTGAGAAAAACAAAACAAAAAAAACAGATAAACTTTGGAAGCGAGAAGCATTTATCTCCGCTTGAAAAAGCATACCTGATTTACAAAAACAAACGCTATTATCAATACTAAGTAGTAACTAACTATTTGTGGAATGTTTCAGGAACGAGAGTTGCTACAATTCTGAAAAAGTCATATTAAACACTTTTGAACGACATGCTGAGTGATTTGACCGTTTCTTCTATGAATTTAATACGAGAACATTACCATCGACAAGCTTTATGTTAATTAGTCTGCTAAAAACCAATAAATTTCAAACAAAACTTCGAAAAATGTTTTCATTTTTTTCACGTTGTTTTACTAAATCTTTTTTTAAACCTAGTATATTTTAACTACCGCAGTAAGTTTTGTTTTAAATTCAAGCTCATTTTTTAATCTATCAACCTTTCGCTTGCTCTCGTCTCCTTCATGTGCACTTCAAACTCGACACTACTGTTTGGCTGGACAATGCGACGGCAACTCAATTTACCTGCAGGCCCAGAGAAAAAAATAACTGTTCTCGAAATAATACCTTTCAACGTGACTTGGTGTGCACGAATAATTCTCTAAATTTTATTGAATTCGTATGCCATCAGTTACTTATCAAATTATTGCTGACGCACGGGCAATGGTGAAGGCAAACAAATTAATAGATGGCGTTGGAAATAAATTGAAAGAGGCTCTACAAAACGCACTTTAAGCAAAAATGTGTTACGGAAAATAGTATTCTAATGTATATTCTTCAAGCAATTTCAAAGATGTTTTGAAAAATCTGATGCAGATACGGGTTGATTATTCGTTTAATGGTGTCTAACGAGTATCCGACTATTCGTCAATTTTTTTATAACTTGCACAGTACCATTCAAATTCTGTTACGTTGGCCAAACTTAATACCCTGTTAGAACGCTATTCCTGCAAACAGTACTAAGAAAATGAATAATGACTCAAAACGAATACCTGTGTAGTAAATTTTTGTATTTGAAAATAGAGCTCAAAATTTAACACTTTTTTCTCATAATTTACTTACAGGTTTTTTCTTCATAAATGATAAGGATTTTTATTAGTGCTTAAAACAACTGCAAAAGAAGATCAACTGTATTAATATTACAACACATTTTTACACGTAAATCGATGATTTTAAAACTGTTAGTGTTAGCCACAAAAATTTTTAAGTGTGTGGTTAGTATACAAAAGTGCCGTCCCCATATTTTCCATTTCATTAGTCCTTGTACGTGTTTGCAAATGAAATTTAAGCCAGCGTCACGATAATGACGCTGTACACGTGTGCCGGTTAGCTGACACAGCGAGTAACTTACTGTAATGGGACGTGAGTAGTCTACGTGCTTTTAACCTAGTAAATTAATGTCGCTTTAGCTTCATGTGGATACTTTAATTTTCCAAGATGAATTTTTTATTAATTACGCGCTAAATAAACATTAAGAGTCGTATACACCATCACGTGAATAAGCTCTGCTTTGCAGATTACACTTTTTAATGTTTTTTTTCTTGTTTTTTGCTACCTCGTTAATAAAATTACATTAAAATAAACAGAATCAGCAAGTTCAGAACTGTTCCTAAATTACTTCATTATTCCAGTAATTTTTCCGGCCATTTGTCTAAACTTTTTCCTTGAAGTTTTGTTAATAAAAAAACCAAAGTTAATGCACTTTGGTGCATACGATCGTAAAGCAAAAGTTTGGAAAGCGGCAAGTTATTTTTGATTTTGAGTCATTGAAACAAAGTGAAAACAATAAAATATGGAAACGCTATCATTTTCCATTACATAAAATTAGAATACTTTTTGTTTATATTAGATTAATAGACAAATCAGTTTATGTACTAATCGTCAAAAAATATTGCTTGAAATTACGGTAGCTTACAAACGTTTAAAAATGAATGACAAAGGGTTAAAATTAGTTTAAAAACACAATCAAAAAAACTTTTTCCTTGAAACTTGAAAAAAATGAAAGTCAAAATGTGACATTTTTGGCGGCACAAATAAGGGAGTTTATTTTGCGCTGCTGCTTCTTCTAAGAAACTGAAACTCTTGGATTAATTAATTAATTAATTTTTTGATTCTGTTTGTAAGATTGGATTTTAAATTAACTTCTCAGATAATGATTAAACTCTGACAGTTTTGATAAATCCCCATTTTTGATTCTGGGTTTCTGGGACAAGATTTATTTTAGCTTCCACAGAGTTGTAAGTCGGGCCGGGCTTTTCGGGTCGGGTTCGGGCCTAAAGTTGACAAAAATGTCGGGCTTAATTCGGGCTTGAGACGTACTTTTTGTCTTAGGTGAACAAAAAAATAATCAAAATTACATGGCAATATTACTAAATTTTTTAGACCTAACTTAACTTTCGGATTTTTTTCGGGCATGATTTGGGCTTCCAATTAATTTTCGGGTTCGGGCCGGGTTCGGGCCGGGTTCGGGCCTGAGCTTGTCGGCCCGTTTACAACTCTGAGCTTCCAGATATGACAAGGAGTAAAAAACTTTAATGCGAAGCTTTTCTATTTACACTATACGTTAGGTGTATGGAATTGCTTTAAAAACAATTACCGCGTTCCATGTCTAACTTATGGTTAAGCTTATGACGTGATTAGGACAAAATTTTAATAAATAGACAAGGCGATTTCTCACATTTACGTTACAAAGCTAAGCCTAACGTAGGACATGGATACGCGGTACATGTAACAAAAATATGATCGAAGTTTGTCGCATCTTAATCTTTTATAGTAAAAAGTGAGCGACAAGTGTTATATATAACCGAAATTCTCGATATATAGTTGACCTTTATTTCATATTTAAAATGAATCATAAATGTTAACAATGATTTTGCAAAAGTTTTGGCTACTAAAATATTAATTTAATTTCCCAGAGCGAGTTTTTCTAACACCATAGCTTGCTAAATCAAAGCAAAAAGTCGGACGTATTTTTGATATTTGCTTTACGCACTCGAATGCTTTATTGTTTTTTCAGATTGCTTTCTAAAATTAACGTGGTTTCTTCGAGCATTGATATTTCTGTTAGGTTATTTCCCTTACGTTCACGCGCGCAGTACTGTTTTGAGCAATCTTAACCAAGGACTGCAGACAAAATCAATGGGGGTATCCGAAATTAATGCAATCGTATTAGATTAGATTGACGTTGACTCCACCCTCTTGATCCAGAGATATTCTAATTCAAACATGACGTAGGGATCGCTGATTTTAATTCTGATTGGCAACCCTAACGTTGGTAACATCGGCGACGCCATCGCAGTTCTTTCCTAAGACAACGCTGCATTCAGACAACTGCATTGTGCGTTTCGCTGCTCAATGCAGTAGCCTAGCAGGGCTTCGCCCCGCTACTCCCTTTTTTGTGACACCCAAACAAACTTAAGCTTTGAGTTTCTAGCCTTTCTTTTCCGTACAACATTTCTCCAAAGAGGCAAAAGTGTCAATGGCCCGCGCGATATAAATCCGTTGCTACTTGTAACGTGCTTTCGCATTCAGCACTTTTTAGTACAAGTATATTTTGCTAATCCACAACATTATCCGTTACTTACTTTTAAGATAGTTTTTTGTTGTTTTTTTTTAATTGATTTCGAGGTTCATTCTTATCGATTAACCTGGAAGTAAAGTTTTAGATAAATCGGTTCAATTCAATAAAATAAGTTAACAGCCGTTCTTATTTTACCAAAAATTAATATGAGTAACCAATCACATTACAGGATATGATACAATTAACCGGAACGCTTTTTTCTCATGTTTTCGCTGTTGTTGTTGTTTTTGTTTTTTTTTTGTATTTTAATCAATCGATAACATTTCATTTTTGTCAAAAAATTAAAGAACGATATTAGACAAGAAGAGTGACTAAGCTACTGAGTGTACGGAATAGACTGCAGGAGGTCAGCGTAAGGACCTGCAGGTGCTTGAATCAAGCAGGCACCTAACTTTTATTTAGTAAAGAGTTATTACGCCAAAATAATTATTAGCTTGTGCTTTAATTTAAAAGTTGCGATTAATTTTACGGAATAAGTTTTTACAGTAATTACACATCAATAAATACTATAGTAAAAAAAAAAATTGTCTTACAGAAATCATGTCACTTGCAAGACTAATGTAATGTTTTTTTATGGATTCTTTTGAATAACATAACGACTCATGTAATAGATAAAACTTCATACATAATTTAATGCATGAGTAAAAAAAAACATGTTGATAAGTTTTTACCGCAGCGGATTTCGTCTGGTTTTATTTTGTGCGCTGCATTATTTTGTAATTGCTGACTGTATGTGATCAATGTATTAGTGTAATTGCTAATGAAGTATTATCAGTTACATAAGTCGGTATGGAAATTATGGAAAAAAATGGCTACCCCAGCTACTGTATAATCGTGATGGAATTAGCATGAGCAAATTTTGCCGATCAGTTTGTCGAGCGGTAATGCGTTCGTCGCCGATGGACTGGAAAGTCTGAGATTCAAATCTCGGTTCATTAAAATCGGACGCGGAGAATAATTTAACTGTATTGATTAAAAGTTCACCTTTTAATTGAGTTTCAGACACTCACACAATATCCTGGAAAAATGCAAACAAGGTTAATGATTTTTCACATTTATCAATGTTTTCAATGCGATTAATTAATAAACCTTAAATTAATGAGTAATGCGGATTGTGTCATTCGATTATTAGTAGGTAATCGCTAGAGTTTATCAGAAAAGTCAACGCTCTTGGATTAGTGAAAACGTTTATTGTCCATAAAGTTTTGCAGCAACGAGTTATTTGTCAAATCAATCTTAACGTACTACATGTCAAAAATTAAAAATTTAAAACCATACAGTCTGTTTGACCCGTAATCAAGATCATCTGCGGTGTCTGGTAAAAGTATCTGCCAAAATTGTCAAATCATTGAAATCAGTAGATCAGCTCATGCTTTTTTTGTTTCGTAATTAGCTATAATCGATTTGCTTTGTAAAATTTATGCAGCTTCCTCTTTTGCGTTGGCGCTGCAGACTTGGAACTAATTGCAAAATTTGCATACAAATATTGTAACTATTAATGTTCATCAACAGCAAAATAAACAAATGATCGGCTACAAATAACACAATGCGCAAATAAACACTCAAAACTTGAAGAGGCAATAATTGGGCCAGGGAGAAAAATCATTTATGGTGAGTATCATAAGAGCAGGGAACTTACATCACGATAATTACTCTTCACTCTTTAATAACGTTCGGTGAATATCTGCACTAATGTGTTTTGCCCTCCAAAGATAAAACGTCGACGTAACTGCACAAAAGTAAAAACTGATGCAACGCGCATTAACATTAAGCGTAAGTCACATAAATGTTTCATTGGCGATTCAAAATCAAAAAGCTATAATTAAAAGACCGATGCAGTATATCTATTCATAAATTCGAATGTTTAATTTTTGCCCTAGTTAACGCTAGGTTATGCAAATTAATGCATTTTACCTTTGTACACCTGATTTTGTTTCTGCCGCGTTACTACAAAAAATCGACGTTACTGACGAAAACTTTGGTTAAATAATACAAACAAGCTGGTATTTTGGGTCAAATACTATGCAATAATCTTTAATCAACATAAATTTATTAAGTTAAGTTGGAAATATAGTGCGCAGTTGCTTTTGAATTGTTAGTTGAGTTTTAGACGTAAGTAGACGAAGTGTTTATATTATGTCATCATGTCTTTAATATTCGTAAAAATCCGGTATTCTGATTACAAACAATTTTTTGAGAGCTTGAGAACCAACAAAATCAATTAGAGAGTTGGTCGAACGGTAACGCGTTTGTCTCTGAAGCGGGATCGACGTATGAGGTTCAAACCTTGGGTCGGTCAAATTGGACACAGAGTTTCCACCGCTGCGACACTTCTTCGAAAAGAGCTGCGTGTTTTCCGGGCGCAATTACGTGAAGATAGGTCTCGCCAAATAATTTCACTCTTTGGCGTACTCAGAGTTGTCAGTCTTTTCGGGTCGAGTTCGGGTTTGAGATTGAGAAAATATCGTGCTTAATTCAGGCTTGATATACGTACTTCACTCGTGTTTTCGCGTTTTAGATGCTATGAAAAAGCGTCAGTGAAAATAACTTCGCAACAGTACCTTAAATGAAAACTTCTTTTAAGCATCATATACGATTGTTACTTTGTAATTAACTTTATTGCATCACAATTGGCCAGCAGTAGAAGTCTCATTTCAACCGTACAAGAGCAAAAACTGTACCGGTACACATTTTTTAGATATAACATAACTTTCGGGCTTTTTCGAGCCTGGCTTTGGCTACAAATCACTCTTCAGTTTCGGACCGGGTACGGGCTTATGCTTTGAGGTTTGGAACGGGTTTGGGCTCTTAAAACTCTGGGTGTGTTACAGCGAGTTTAATGAAAGACTTGATTTTGATTTGGTTGCTTTGAATTGATTGATTCATCCATATTTATCCTGCACTCACAAGGAAGCGACAGTGGCGCTTTTATTTCGTACGAACCCGCAATCGCCTAGGGGTTGACCTTTAACCAAGTTTTCCTATTGACGTTTTGACTTCTTCCCACATAAATTTGCTGCTAGTTCGAAACCACCAAGCAGAGACAATCATCGTAAAGAGTCGTATTCAAGGACGGGACAGTATGATCAGGGTGCGGGTTGAATCGGGATCATGCGATCAGGGTCATCTGCGTCATCATTATAAAAACGACACCTTTACCGTTTCGGCCACGCAGCCGAAAATTGTTTATTCGAACGACATAACTGGTGGTTTGAGTGCAATTATCGGTACGTCGTTTTGGCTTGGTAGACGAGATCCCTCATTGTAGTTACGTTGTTTTGATAAGCTCATCCTGCAAATGGTTGTAGTTAAGCAAGTAGCGTAGCCATGGGTGGTGAGAGCTGCTGTAGCCCCCCGGCAGCCAGTCGACCAAATAGCACAATGAAAAATATACTTTGTTTTTCGCACTTCGGAGGCAGTCGTTTGCAGAGATATGGACTCTTAAGGGGTTTAAAACCATGTTTGAAATATTTATTGAAGGAGAAGGGCTAATTTTTGTCAAAAATAATCTTTACAAATTAATAAAAAATACTTCAAAAATGGCTAAAAATATGCAGTTAAATTTGATCGCTTGATTCAAAATGTTCAACGTAGGCTTCATCAAACAATTATGAGAATAGGGGGTCTATTCAGTTTATAATTAAGTGAATTACCAATAACTTCTTGAAAATTATGTTCCATTACCCCCTTTTCCCAAATATTTTTCGTTATTAAATGCAGACAAATTAGGTTAACACAGACAAAATAAACGCAGACAAATTAGGTTAATACAAATTATGGGATTTTATGAAAACGAAAGTTAGGTGGCTGCTTCACTCGAAGACTGACCGGTCGCTTCGCAGCCCTCCTAGTCTACACTCAGTAATATAATCACTGATTCTCTATGACAAAATCGATATTATTGATTGATTGATTATAACTTATCGTCTTGTGATTAAAGCACTGAAATTTTACCACTAGCTACTCTCAATAGCTCATTTTATGCAGCCAGTTTAATTGAGTTTTTGCAGTTATAAGTTTTATGCTGTACGATGAAAAGCATTAATTTCTTTTAAAATAGGCCTAAAATTAAGTAAATTTTGCAAAAAAATTTGCAATTTTGCAAAATTGCAAATTGGGAGAGACACCTTGTCTCAGGCAGTTTGCCCCAGAGTTGTAAACAAAAGTTTTAGGTGGCTGCAATACGAGCCCGAACTCAATAACATAAGCCCGAACTCGGCCCGAAAATGAAAAGTGAGTTGAAGACAAAACACACCCGAAAATTAGTTGAGATCTTAAAAAGGTGTAAGGTTAGTTATTGCTCGTAATGAAACTGCTTGTTGCTGATACATTGTAAAGTAATAATAGTAATTGTGCAATAATATTTAATCGCATTGAGGTTTAAAATAAGTAGTAATTCAGTATAGCAAAATTATTTGAATTACGTTTTTATAACATCCAAAAGGCAAAACATAATATCAAATACGTATACATCGAGCCCGAATTAAGCCAGATATTTTGCCAATCTTAAGTTTTAACCCGGCATGTACCCGACGCAAAAATCCGGCCCAACTTACAAGTTACAACTCTGGCTTCTCCCCCAGACCTCGAAATAGCCCTCCATTGCAGATTTCTGGCAGCACACCTGAGTTAGGGAGTTGATTATGTTTTTGAGGAAAGAAAAATATGTCTTTTAACAACCCCTTCAGCATTAAACAGTGAAAAAAATTCAAATTTTTCAGTTATGTTGTTTTCCTTTGCATGGAGATACCGGTAGTGTTCTTTGTCAAAATTGACTTACAATAAGTTTTGTCATGAATTCATGAACAGCAAAATTAACAAAAGCACTCAATCTACATCTTGACCAGTGGCGTATTCTCAGGATGTTTAAGGTGCTGTGCAGTGAACACCCTGCCAATCCGACTTACCTGAAAAATGTTTTTTTGTTTTATTTTTCTTGTTGTCTTCTGACCGATTTTTTTTTGACACCTTGAACAAACCATTTTTTCTAACTTTCTTTTGCTTTTGCTGGTAACTTTTTCAAGACACCTTTTGTTGAAAAGTGAATTTTCATGCCTTTTACCATTTTGCATTCATCTTTCAATAATTTAAAATCGTGACTTTTTCCGAATACCTGCATACTTTTGACGTATTTTCAAGTGTTCACCTTTATCTTCTGCTCCCAGGATTTATGCTGGAAGCAAAATGAATGATGTTATCGGCAACGCCTAGCCAATCAGGCATTGACATCCAGTCACGTGCTAGACAAAAAGTGGAGCACTTTTCAACAGTACATAGACAGCTTCGTTGAAGATTTTCTTGTCTGCTTAGAGTAATTAGAATGACTATCCCAGTAGGACTACGTACCATAACTGAACCAAAGCTGAAAACAATAGGTAGACATAGTACGGTAGGCAATATTAGATATCAGGTTAAAATCTGTTGAACAAAGCCGAAAAGTTTAGAATTGATTTACAAACAAACTGAAGAGGTTGGGTTTCTGAGTAAAAAGCAGTTATTAAAAAAGTAGGCTAAGATTAACACTAACAAAACTAATTATTGCGTAAGGCTATATTTATTTGGCTATACGTCTTAAGATCAATCAGTTGAGAATTTGGTGGTGTTTGGTAACTTGCTATGGCAGTAGGCCAATTAGGCCCACCAGGTGGCAATGGATGAGTCGGTAGTGTATTTAAGTACCGGTAACGTAATATTTGGCTTTGGTTTTGCCTTAAAAATAGACTATTGAAATTCTCTGATTAATACATAAGGAGGATGCTAAGGTATCAATACTTATGTGGGAGCGCACGTGAGTTCTAGACTAGCACGTCAAGCAGAGATTTCTCGTTATGAATTACTGAGGATGTTTAGTGTGCAAAAGCAGCGATTATATAGCAAAGCATAAACAAAAATAGCACGTAGGCTGTGTGAAATATCCGGCCAAGTGATACCACCTCAATGTTATCCGCGTGAGCCAAGGAAGTACATGATTCGCTGGATAACTACGGCTTAGGTTCCCACGACCACGCACTTCACACGATATATAGTCGCCCCGGTCGCTACACTTACTATAATTAAACAAAAACATAAAAGATATAGTTTGTATTCTTAAGATTGCATTATCGTAAATGGTTTAAGATTTTCAGATTTTTTTACATGGTTTTCTTTATTCAGAATTTCTGAGATTAGTTGTATGTACAGATTGGCTATTCTGTAATTGTAAGTCAATTAAGTATGTATTATAATGTTAGCATGCTTGAATCTAAAGAAACTACAGTATATGTTTCAATCTTTTGGTGACAATTTTAAACTCTCGTAAGTTTTGAAAAATAACGTAAATCCATTAATCCAGTACATAAACATTAAAATTCAATAAATAACAACTTTAAATATATGATAGAATTTTTATAAAATGATTTCTATTTGAGTTTTAGTTGGTCGAGCGGTAACGCGCTCGTCTCTGGAGCGGGAGGTCTGAGGTTCGAATTTTGGACCGGGCAAACGGGACGCAATGTTGCCATTGGCTTGCCACTGTTGCCTCATTTGTTCGAAAAAAGCTGTGTTGTCCGGGCGCAATGACGCGGAGATTAGCCCCGCAAAATCGTTACACGCTTCGGCGTAATAGAGCGGGAATAATGAAATATTACATTAGGTTATTGCTCCAATCAATAAACAAATGATAAAATTAGTAATAAACAGAGTTATGGGTGAAAATCATACCATAGATTTCCTACAGGCATGTTTCACGCGTTACCGCGATCATCAGAATCTTGCTCAAAAAAAGAAACTTTTTTATATTGATTTTATAGAAAAAAAACAACACAAGAGAAAATTAACAATAATTTCAAAATTTCTTCGCGAAAGAAAATCAGCTGATAAATAGTACTCAATATTACTTTACAAAACTTTATTAATTACAGAATAAAAAGCTTCAATTAAAATAGACTCATTTTCGAAAATGAAAATTCAAATTTTGTTTATAACTTGCTATTATATATTCAGAACTTTTAACCAGATTAATTGCATTAAAAAACAGCGACATGTCCGATTTTGAATTTGAAACTTTACATCGGTAAATCAAAAATTTTGCACATAAAAGCAATCCATTAATAAATATTGAAAATAATTAATCAACACTTTGATCCTGAAAGCTAAACAATTTTTAAATTCGATTTAATGTAACGTTAATCCTTAATTTTGCTGAAAGTCAATGATTAAATCATTCCAAAATTTATCTATAGCTGAACAGTCAGAAAACAAATGCAGCAAAATTTCCGGTTCATTTAAACAAAATATACATTTGTTGAAATAACTAAATATTTAAAACTACAGAAGTACCAATATTGCGGAAAACGATTCTTCAGATTCGATTTTCAAGCCGTGCAAACTTGGTATATTTTTGCCATTGCAAGCAAAAAATTATTCTATTGTTGAATAATAATTTAGTATGCATCGTATCGTATGTTATTTGTTTTACATCTTATTGTTTTGCATTACCAAATTTATAAAATATATGTTTTTGATTTTCTAAACGAGGTTAAAAAACTGCTTTAATTTGAAACAGCAATGAAAGTTTGATATGTCTCCTCTTCATTGATAGCGCTTGGCAAAACATATCTTTAAAAGAATGGGTTTTGCTACTGATCTCATTTCTTTGCTGTTTCAAACGCTTAAATTTGGCATGGTTAAGTTTCTCCCAGTTTAGCAACTTCACAACCTAAAAAATTAAACAAACTTCAAAAATGTCCCTCAGATTAACTTACGTGTCCAGTATTTTGGATTTTGTGTCTTTTGATTTATTATTTTTTTGAGGAAAGAAAAAAAAACAAAGCAATATACCCAAAAAAGCTTCAAAACAGCGGTCATGCAAAAACTATGGAATTGCAGATCGACAATAGTCAGTGCACTAACAACGTCATTTATAATTTATTCCTTTGGCAAGCATTACTTGTTACCATGGAAATCAGAAAAAAAATTGGTTTTCAATAATTAACTTCTCGCTGAAAGCTGCCTTAATCAAAAAGTATAATTGGTTGTGGATTTTCTAAAACTTGATACCTTTCAAAAGGTTCATTAAAAGAAGAAGTTAACTTACAAGAAATTTTAAATTTATTATATAGTTTAAGATTTTTATGTAACAAATTTTGCAAGGAAATGCCTTTATATAAAAACAAGTTATAATTCAAAATTAAATATATCTAAAATATATCAAGTTATAATTTAAAATTAAAATATATCTAAAAATAACATTAATGTTTATCTGAAAACAAAAAAAGATATTTTTATCTGCTGAATTGAAAATATCTGTGTACATGATTACACTGCGAAATTGAGTAGTTTAGATACTTTGGAAGACTGAACATTGTGTAAGAATAGTGAGAACAAAGTTGTTAACGTTCAATTCTTAAACCAATGAAAATTTTATTTGTATCTGACCAAAGCCATCGTTTGACTTCACAAGAGTCTTGGATATAATTCATAATTCATTATTATTTATCAAGTAGAATGTACGTCAACAAGCTCTCGTGTTCGTTAATCGCAAAGCAAACATCGTATACGTAGTCCATCTATGTTATTCATTTAACTGTTTACTGCGCTCAAATACAATGCAAAAGCAATCTTTGAACGAAGTATAGGCTGTTTCAAAGAACCCTAATCAGTAACATTTTTGCAAAATATTGAACACAATTTATTACAGTATTTCATTTAATGTTTGATCGATTTGAAGCATTCCTCTTTATACCTGGTTGTGATTCTCATAAAGAAAACTTCCAATATACTCGGTAAAATAACACGCTACTTGTCGTAATTCTTAGAGTTTTTTTGCATTCGTTTTTTTATGCTTGCAGAATCATGATGCTGTGTAGAACGTCGAACTTTGTACGACAACATTGGATTCCATTTTTCTATAATCCGTGAAATGCTGACCTTATATCATCTGCTCACATGGAGTTAATGGCAATTATGATGATAGAAATCTTTGGCACCACGAAGCTTCATTTCCTTGTAAAATAGCTGAAGATAACAACAACACTTCAAGGATTATATTGAAAATAAAATAACGGAGCAAACTCAAACGCTACAATTTGTTCCAACGTAAAATTATAGAATGAAGCAAAATCACAGATTACGAAATGCTCATGGTGGAATTACTCATGAATAAATCGCAAGTAAGTCTAATATGCGATCAGGTGGAAACAATTTGCTCATAACAATAAATAGCTGTGGTTTACACAATGGTACAATCCACACGCTTGTCTTTTTTTTTTAATAGCTTGGGTTTAGCCTAGAAAAAATGTTTGCTACACTTACGGTCGGATTAAGACGTCAGTAGGTTGCATCGATAAGTTTCGTGATTTTAGTAAGTCATCGTACGACTTCGGTGTTTTTCAAACTCTTTTCAATGTTTTTCCTAAAATTTTAATTAACGTTCATGCGAAAAATATTTTAGTGTGCTATTTATCTAAATTTAGGCCTTGGAATTAATCACGCTTGTAAGTTTACCTTTAACTTGTGAGATACAAACAACCTGGGGACAAATCAGATAAAGGATTATCGTTATCAGTGCTATGGGATTAAGGCGAAGAAAACAAAATTGAAATAGTTAATTTTTTTTCACTTTTCCAACCTGTAGTAAAACATTGCAAACTAACGCAGTTGTTTATTTTAATGTTCCTCGCTCTACAATATGGCAATTTTGTGCTAAATTTCAATCAAGTCAAAGGCGAAGGGCTAAAAGCATGATTATTAGTTGTAAAATGTATCTCAAATTAAGATCTGCAAAATAGCTCAAAAAAACGGGCGTTTTATTTAACAACAACTTTGCAATATTGTTTTTTTTCTTTCTTTGCAAGCTAAATGTGCATCCAGATACACATGACTATACTTGCTTTTACTGAGTGGCTAATTTCATTATCTCACAATAATCACTGGATTCGGTGGAAAAACGCATGCACATCGCACGAGGTTTTTGTTACATGGAAATTTCGTGCTAAAGCTTAAAGTTTTGCAAAAGATTGATTGATGATTACGTTTTTACGTAACGCCACTTATGAGACGACTTTCCCCTACCGAAGCCATTCATTTTTACGTGTTGTGCCTTGTATCGTGAACAGTTTTGCATCCGTGACATGAAGTTCGACAAAAATATTTTTCTCACTAAAATTTAAAAAATTACTGAAGGGTACTAAAACCAAATATTGATTTGGCTAATCAAACTCAGAAAGCCTTCCAGCTTCCTTTAAGCACGACGGCAGTTACCACATTGTTAGCAGTAGTCTTGCTGATTCCAAAACATTAAACACGAATATTGGTAAAATTTGCCAAGCCTATATGATGATTTGTTGTTTCATCCTTTAGGCGATACTTTGGACATTGAGAAGTCTCAACGTGATGTGCAGTTTTTTTGTGTCGCTGGAGAATGCAGTGCCCAGTTAAAACTTGCACTACACCATTTAATTGAGACCTCTCAAGATTAACAAACATTATATTGTCAGTAGTGAAGACGTCCTACCTAGAGACTCCTTCATGCTCAAACAGTCTTTTCGGTTATTTTAGATTTCTGTCTATTCAAGGACAAGTTCTTAACCATGCCAACACAACTGGCATGCGGGACTGTAATAAAGTGTTCAAGACACTCTAATATGCCCCTAATTGGAGAGCCTGCGAGTTTTGTTGGATTGCATGTTTTTGAGGAGCTTTTGATCATCGTTTCTCTTTCATTTTTCAAAGATAGGTATAGATTAGCTAGTATCTCCAGCAATACCTACGGTAAAAAATGGAAGATTTGTAGAAAAGTTTTGTTTTATGAAAAGTCACACCGCAATCGCTTCAAGTAATATAAACTACCGATACCTTTTAGCAATAAGCTGTACGTGGCCATTGATAGCAACATACAGTCATTTTACTTCAATTGGAATCAATTTGACCGTTAATCGGATTAATAACGTTACAGTTAAGTTTGATAAAACAACCTATGTGAGATATAGACCTCAACGACTCATTGATCTACGAGCTTGCACCATCAACAAACGTTTTGCTTTTGTGGAGGGTTTTAGTAGCTTTTCCGCGATTTGTTTACGTGGACAAAATCCTCAAGAAATAAAACTTATTAAGCACATGACTTTTTATATATGCATTGACTACTCAACATAGTAAGATTTTGCTGGCAGCAGAAAACGAATATGTCGCAAACAAACATTGTCAAAAATATGCGCTTAGTTATTTTATTCAAAAATAACACTCAAATCGACATTTATTACTTTAAAACTAAATTGACAGACCAGTTGCTCAAGTGGTAACGCGTTCGTTTCTGGAGCTGAAGTCTGAGGTTCAAATCTTGGGCTGGTCAAATTGGACGCCTTATTGCCTACGGGTTGCCACAGGTGCGTTGTTTCTTCAAAAGAAGCTGTGTTGCTCTGGTGCAATGACGCAAAAATGGGCCCCGTCATCTCGTTACACACTTGGCGTAATAAAGATTTGATGCTGATTAGAAAACTAAATTGAGGATGACATCAAAATTTGTTAAGTTGTACAGGCATATGCTTTCCTGCATAAATATAATGCAGAGTACAGGTTCTAAAATATTTCAGAATCAAAAAAGACAATCTATTTGTTCCGGAAAAAATCTGATTTATGTTGGTAAGCATTAGTCACTCTGAAGTGTTTTTTACGTTGTTAGTCATATTTTGCCATCAATAGTCTGTTATTAGTACTATTGCTATACGCCATCTGATTATTTTGTTTGATTCATGCACTAAAATTATCTATGACATGGTACATTATGAAATTGTTTTATGTAATATATTCAGATGACTTGCGTGCAATCCAGAAAATACATTAAACAAAAACCAAAATTCACCAAACGAACAAAAATAAACAGTTGAATTAAATACTACTGTAATATATACATACAGTCCTGAACTTACAAAATGTTCAAAATAAACTACAAAGTTTTGGCAATTTTAAAACCATCAATGAGTTAGAATAACATGTACAAATTGTACAGGTTAAAGTTAAAACTTCGACAAAAGTTTTTTGACAAAGCATTGAAAAAATTGTGGTTCCTGCTGTAATGCGGTTAAAGCACATGAAAAAGTCTTCTTGTAATGCCGGTTGAAAACGATGATATTGTGCACGTGTGCAGTAATGGGTTTATTGGCCCGATGTCAAGTGGGCACTTTTGAATCATGACATAGCACTTATAAAGATGAAGGAATGCAGTGTAATAATCTTCTCCTGACAATGTAAAGGCCTAGTTGGTAGTATCAGAGTTGTAAACGGGCCGACTAGTATAGGCCAGAACCAGAAAGCATAAACTCGAAGTCGAAAAGTGATTTGAAGCTAAACCCAGGCCCGAAAAAGCCCGAAAGTTAAGTTATGTCTAAAACTCTAAAGAATTTATACGCAGCTATTGCTGGTATGCGGTTAAAATAAAACCACTTACTGTTAATCCATTGTGACACAATATTAATAATTGTGTAATAATAATCGTATGATGCAGAGGTGGAGTCGAGGACACGACGTTCGAGGCCAAGGCCAAAGACTCAAAAAATTCCGAGGGCAAGGCCAAGGACCGACTTTTCGAGGATATACCCTCTCGAGGCCAAGTACAGGAATGATCGAAGCCAAGGACCAACGACACAAATTTTCTAAATTATGCTTGGCAAATTTTCCATAATTGTTAAAGCATAATAATTTAAAATATTACATTTTGTTAAGTTTTTGATGGTAATTCGAGAATAGTAGTTTCTTAAATAATAAATGATTGTCATTTTGAAGTTTTAAAGTTAGCAGCTGATGTTGATTTCGTACCTAGTTGTATCGTGGCAATGAAATAGATCATAACTCGTGAATGGGAATAGCTAAATTATAAACGTAGAAATAGTCGATTTCTTGTAAATGATTTGTTTAAAAAAAGATTACCTAAAAAGTAGTGCAAATGCTGTAAATTTATGTTCTTGAGATAAGTTGAGGTACCGTATACCGTGTATATTAGCTCGAGCTTTTGGCATTAAAAAATGGGGTTCTGGGACAAAGGCAAAGTTCCCGTGTTCCATGTTTGAATAATATTACTGATTTTTTTTTTTTGGTCTTCGGAATAAAGAGCAATTTTTGTGACTTTGACGACTACACACTTAGGTTTTCAAAGGAATTTAAAAAGAAAATACCGTAAATGCTAAGCTGCAAAACTTTATTTTTTTCACAATTTCCCTGCTTTAATTTTAAGCCAATCTTTTCTTTGTATTTCATTGCATTTGATGTCTTTTCCCACATGCAATGCCTATCAATAAGTAATCTCAAACGTTTATGCCGCCAAAAGACAATTAGTTAATTCTAACATACACTAAGGTATTTAATTTCAAAAAATAACCTGAGAATTCCAGCAGGGTCGTATTAAGAAAAAAAAAGCATTAGAGATATTTGCCCCGAGCCGCCCTTCAAAGGGTTCACGATCGTCGAAACGGAAAAAATAATAAACCATTATAGTTTTTTCAATACTGCCCAAATATTTCACGGGAGCTTCAATTCTCATCTTGTAACGACATGGCGTAAAAAATTTATGAAGTGCTTAAAAATTTATTATCTCTCCAGGCATTCGAACAATGTTATTATACTTTAGTTAAATTTAACTTTACACTTAGTTTCTTAATAATCTAATAGTTTGTTATTTGGAATTTCTAGCGGCTATTTCCAACGCACAAGTTGTTCAATGGATGTGATTTGCCCCACAGACCGCTTGTCAGTAAAAGTTGTTTTCTTCCTTGTCTCTGAACAAATTCTTCGGCTCGCGTATTTTCAGAACAAGTTGTCGTTCTTAAGATACGTTTTGTTAATTATATCGAGATATGCTAAAATATTTGCTGTAGAATAATTAGTGCCGTCGCTAGAGCAAACGAAGTGAGGAGGCACTAATCGAAAGTGAGGTGGCACTAAAATAGACTGAACTTTTGCACCAGAGTTGTAAGTGGGGCGGGCTTTTCGGGTCGGGTCAGGTTAGGGCCGGGTTCGGGCCTAAAGATCACAAAATGTCGGGCTTAATTCAGGTCTGAGAAGTGCTTTTTGTCTTCGATGCACAAAAATATAATCAAAATAACTTGGCAATAACGCTTACGATTTTCGGACCTAGCTTAACTTTCGGATTTTTTCGGGCATGATTTGGGCTTCAAATTAGTTTTGGGTTCTGGCCGGGTTGGGGCTTATATTTTCGGGTTCGGGCTTAAACTAGTCGGCCCGTTTACAACTCTGCTTTACACATAAAAACTAACATTGTATTGTGACAAATTATTCGCTATTTTAAAACTTCTGTATTTATGTCTGAAGAAAGAGACATAAGGCTGGCAGCATTTCTTTGTTTGTTTTATCTGCGGCCCATATAATCGCTTGAAAAATCTGTCTTCAGCAGTAAATGCGACCGAAATCGCAACCAAGATTTCGCTAAGAGGGAGGCGGCTTAAAGCAAAAGTTGTTTTTTTGCACGAAAATTGTTTAATTTAGTCTCCGTGCTGAACAAACTGATGTAAGTCCAGCGTGTCGCAGACGGGGACCTGGGACAGAGCCCCCTCCGCTGGGCAGTTTTTATGATTTTGCGGCAAAAAAATTTTTTTTTCCCGTAAAATAATTTTTTTATCATTTGTGATTTTGCGATTTTAAAGCCATTTCAATCACATTTCGCACGTTTTTGAAGCCATGTGAATAACTACAGTAAATTGCTATTATTCAGAAGTCATTAAAAAGATTAAATTGCTAAGCCCCTTTAGCCATTTTAGTCAAGTCCAAAACGCGTTTAAACGCTAGTACATTGGGGTTAAATTTTTTAAATGACTTCGCTAAAGGGTCTGATAAACCCCTTTAGCCACTTGCGTCCAGGTTGCGCAACTGACTGCGACCTAAAAAAAATCTTGAGTGTGCTCTGTAAAAACAAATACAAATGGTCTTTAAACAATGCTTTCACTTATTGTTTCAGGTCATAATCACTAACGAAGTACTGGTGACGATTTTGTAGGCTTACGTCCCTATTTCGCGACACGTCTGTAAAGGCGTGTGAATAAGACGGATTACTGCGTCACATTTATGTACCATGCAGCAATTGGTGACCATCAATTTTGAAAAGAATCAGGAAAACTTCAAACGAGAATTATGTTTGAAGTTCATTATTTCTTTTTCCATTATTGTCTGTTGTCTTGTCGTTACGTGATGTTTCAAAAAAGTATTTTGATAAACCAAAATGGGGGCACAAACAGCCGTTAGGGGGGGCAAGGCTCCTCTGCTCCTACCCCCGCCCACCATTTAGATGGCACTGAGTATAATATCAATATGCCATCTCTGGTAATACTGTATTACACATGTCATTATCACACTCATACTTTCTTCTAAATTTACATGCAGAATAGGCTCGGTCTTGTTTCAGCATTAGCAAATCCAATTGTTTGTCCGGTATCCTAATTCCTGTTACGGCTCTGGAACCTGGATGACTTTAGTGCTTTGCAATTTGTACCGCCTGCACCGAAAGTGAAAAAGCTTAAAAATCGTGTATTTTCTATAAAGCCTCTGCCACTGTGCAAGCCATTACGGTTTGTCCAGTTTGACCGAGAGGTGGCTGGGGAATACCTTTTGTTTAGATATGCGAAGAGCTGCTGATGAGAGTTAAAAGCTCGAAATAGCGCTGTCCAGCTTTTTGCCCCCATTCTCCGATTAGAATTCCCTTTAAAATAAGTTTCAGTATGACTTGGCTCAGTTGGCCTTCACATTGTATTACTTTTCAAATACGGAAAGGAAATGAATTGCCTGACTAGAATTAAGTTTATGTAGTCTTTTATTAGGTTATTTTCCTTTTCAATCAATCAAAAGATAATGCTGTCCTAGAGCCGAGGACGGGACATTTTTGAGGACTGGGTATAGGCTTTGAGGTCAAGACCAAGAACTTGAGCTTTGAGGCCAACGATTTTAAAATATGTCCTCAAGGACGTCCTCGTGGCCAAGGACGTCCTTCAGGACTCCACCTCTGGTATGATGCTTTTAAAAAAAACATCATTCAGGGTTGCAAAGTAATGTTTAATTATCATTTAGCCTTATCGATTTCATGAGTTTAAACGGAATCAGTCGTATATTACTGTATTTTACTTATGTTTTTGTAGCAGCTAAAAAGCTGAAGAACTACGTGGGTACATAAGTCAACCTTGAATCAAGTCCGTTATTTTGTAAATCTCAAGCCCGAACCGGAGCCGAGAAGCCCGAACGGCCCGGCTTACAACTCTGAGCAGCATCGCTAAACCAGTTTCATGTATTTAATAAATTTTCAAAATTTCAGTAAGTCTTACTAAGGCAAAAAATAGATAACCTGCGAAAATCTGTGATGTTTCCTTGTGTTGCTGTTCAATTTTGAAATGCTCGAAACTCAGTCTTATTTTACTGTTAGTAATGTTTGAATATGAAACACATCGATGAAAATCAAGGATTTAACCAACCAATTTAGATTATATTGTAAAGACATAAAGTATTCTACTACCATTAAATTACTTTCTATAGTCTATCTCATTCTTTAAAATAGACCTGATTTCTTAAAATATGGGCTAATTATTATTTGATCATGATCTTGTTATTTTTCAAGTTTTGTTTACCTGTTGCTGGTAATGTTTATTGATGTGTGCGGGAAAGTACGGATTGGTGTCATGATAAAAAATGATGCGATGAGTTTTGACCAATTTTGTCACCAATATCACAAATTTAAGCTTCATGCAGTAAAACAAAACCAAACAATCGTTGCTTTAGTATCATGCACATCCTTCTCCAGAGATTCACATCGAAACCATTAAACAATATCTCATGTTTCAATAAAGATTAAAAAAGAATTAAATTATTTAAAACAGAAGGTTTGACAAACGATGAAATTGCCTGATAATAGTATGACTACTGAAAAAATATAGATTAAGATAGACTAGTTTTATTATTATAATCTATGCAATTTTATTGCAGCCTAATGTCCTTTGCGCCATAAAACTGGATTTATTGCTATTTATTTTGCTTTTAGTACAAACCTTACAATGTAGTCCACCATATAGCGATATTTGTTTTGTAACCACTGGCGTCAAAATACACACTAAAAGAAAAAAAAAAACAGTCAAAAGAATTTGAAATAAAATTCAAGAACGCAAATGTGGTCCATGCAAGTCCAGTATGCCAAAGTTCGAATTTGCTGCAGTTACGCATAGGATTTCCGATCAACTCAAGCTTGAACTTAAACCTTTTGTTGTACGACAGTTCTTCTCTTTATCTCCGCCACTGACTTACAGTAGACCTTGCCTAAATCAATACACGCCTTGATAAGAATATGAAAACGTGATTGCTCAATTGCTTATATTGTACATGGTGGCACAATGCAGTGTAAATTCATGTAATAGGGCAAAGTTTTTTTTGTTAATTTTGAGCCAGGTCAAGCTTTTTCACTGTGAATCAATTCAGTCATCTTGGTAATACTTGTCTGCAAAGCAATGGCTTCGGCGGGCATCGATTCAATGGATTCTCGTCTGATCAATAGTTTCGGTTTTTGGGTGATCTTGGAGCTTTTCGAAAATTCAGCTAATTTGGAGCAAAAAACACGAAATTCGGTCATTAATTTTATAAGACTGACAGATCCGTTTTGTAAAGGCTTTGGTAAAACTTCCGAGTCATGGTATTCAAAGCAAGCAAATATATACTTGGTGAGATTTGAATTTAGGGTCATATCTTGTTTGATTCGCTTTAAAACCGGTGTGAAAAGATCGAGTCTGTCCGTGAACTTTTCCGGGTTGTTCCAACGTTCCTCTGCTGCAGGAGACCAAATCACCAACACGACATCAGAAGACGTTAACGATTGTTCCAGCCACGTTGCTGGATCTTTATAGATGTTTTCACGATCGTATAGTTCAAGTTTGATTGTAAAATTAAAACGTTCTTTGAGATAATTGGCAAATTTTAGTACCACCTCTTTGTGAGTAGGATGTTCGTCCAGAAACACCACGAAAATGGATGTAGGGATAAACTGATCGAAATCGATTTCATAGAACTTGGCTTTCATAATTTGTTGTCGTTGGAAAAATCTATAAACTACGTAAATCACTGTTAAAAGTATAAGTAATACAATCAAAATGACAACAATAGGATATATTACAGGAAAGGTTTTATCTGATCTTGATTTGTGAGTCGTTGCTGGAATCGATGATGACGTTCGTGGAATTAATGGAGCCGAAGGTTGCAAATAGCAGTTGTCAAAAATCGAAGTATCCAACCAAATGTCACACTTTTCGTTCTCATACTTTTTTCCAGCAATTGAGAAATTCCAAGTTACTTCTCCTTCAAAAAATAGTTCTAATTGAGTATAGTTATACGTTCCATTGCCATATGAGCCAAAAGCAAAGTATGTTCGGTTAAAATCACAACTGTTATACCACCCAGTATAATTTCCTTCGGCGTTGTTCACGTACCATAAGCACGGTTTGCCTCGTTCTTCCGGTACTGTAAAAACTAATTTTGTCCGTTTTTCATCGCAAGTAAAATCGGTGTCGACTTCAGCTCTTATCGAGAGAACATGAGTGGAATCGCTTGCACTAGGAAACGCACAAGTGTTGCCGAAATTTACTTGAAGTCCTTTGCAAAAAAGAAACAACGACAGAATGACAGGCAGCGTGGAATACAAGTTTGGGATCATGATCAAGAATTTGGTTTTTGTTCTACTCGTCAATAAACCTAAAAAAATAACAAATGATTAGCATTGAAGCTATGAATTTAATATTGTAAAAATGCGTATAATTACTAAAAGCAATTTAGACATACTGTATATTCATTTTTGGTTGCTGTTTGTACAACATAAACAAAGAGATATCTCAAAACTAAAGCATAAACACGACACTACAGTATAACCTAAACACATAAAACGATAAAGCCAACTTCAGTTTAAACTTGCATAGAAAACAATAAAGGGATTTTGAAGTACTGTATTATTTATACGTCAAAAATGTCTTCGGATACCTTTTGAGCCTGGTCTAAATTAAATATCAAAAAACAAGAACCATTATTTTGGATTAACAAAGTTCAAATTTTGGACTTTTTAGAATAAAATCCAAAAACGGATATTTTTACGTTATCATCAGTCAACGCATGACAGCAAATTGGCTTTAATTGGTATTGAAACGTGATACACATGCGCGGTATGAATGAAAACCTATTTTTGCGAGAAAGCAAAAGTTTGTCATTGCCAAGGCCATGAAAAACTATTTGTGTTAAATTATGCTAACTTTAAACTTGCTTAAACCGTAAAGTTCATTGCAACAGACAAAATTTAAATGCAACTTTTAAACAAATACCGTGGTTTTATCTTTGATGATAACCATTATGCTGAAGCAGTGACATTTGGAGATTTCGTATACTGGCCTGTACTTTCTACACTATTTTGTAGCACGAGATTCAGCTAAACGATTCAAGTACAATCCGTTGGCTTTAAAACTCGGTCTAAACTGAACGTAAAATTGTCAGCGTATACAAGCGTATTTTTGTTTATTATACCGGTACCAAATTTAGGCTGGTAAGGCGGTAAGTTGATGATTAGGCACGCTGTTTGGGCGTGCTGTACTTTTGGTTAAAATTAACAGCTCCTAGAGGCATAATTAAAGCTATGATACGCTTTACGTCGATTTTACAGCGGCCCTAAATTAGTAGGTGTTTTTTTATTTTCTTTTTTTTTTGGTTTCAAAACTGGCCATAGATTTTACAAGTTGGTCCTTTTCCTTTCATTGAAATCGCGAAAAGCAAAACTAATACGTAAACTATAAAAGTTGGAAGCGTTCATTTTCACTTCGAAAAATATGCGCAATTTGATTTGAAAAAACAATATTAATTATGCAATCACTAACTATTACTTGTAGAATATTTCAGTAATAGAAGCTACTAGTTTTGCCAAATATTTATGTAAACAATTATTTATGTTAACTGTCATGTTAACTATTTATTGAACAGAATGCTGAGTGATTAAATGTTCTCTTCTATAGATTGATTTCGAGAATAGTAACATCGAGAAGCTTTATGTTAATCAGTTTGTTGAAAACCAATAGATTTCAAACAAAAGTTCAAAAAATGTTTTCATTTTTCTCACGTTGTTTTACTAAATCTTTTTTTTAACCTATATATTTAACTACCGCAGTAAGTTTTGTTTTTAATTAAAGCACATTTCTTTATCTATCAACCTTTCGCTTGCTCTCGTCTCCTTCATGAGCACATCAAGCTTGACTATACTGTTTGACTGGATAATGCGACGGCAACTAAAATTACGTGCAGGCCCAGGGAAAAAAGTAACTGTTCTCGAAATAATACCTTTCGTCGTGACTTGCTGCGCACGAATAATTCTCTAAATGTTATTGAATTCGTATGCCATCAGTTACTTATCAAATTATTGCTGACGCATTGGTAATTGCGAATGCAAAAAAATTAATAGATGGCGGTGGAAATAAATTAAAAGAGGCTCCACAAAACGCACTTTAGGAATAAATGTATTACGGAAAATAGTACTACTTTATATTCTTCAAGCAACTCCAAAAATTCTCAATAAAAAGCTCTGAGCCAATACAACTGAAAACATTGTTTTATGCTTACGTTTTGAATGTTTTCTGTTGTATTGGCTCAGTGCTTTTTACTGGGAATTATTTGCCGATCCAGTCATTTTGCTCTTAACTCCGAAAATGCTTTTGAAAACTTTGATGCAGATACGAGTTGATTATTCATTTAATGGCATCTAACGAGTATCCGACGATTTGTCAACTTTTTTTAATAACATGCATAGTACCATTTAAATTCAGTTACGGTGGTCAAACTCAATACCTTGTTAGAACGTTTTTCGTGCAAACGATCCCATGAAGATGAAAGATGACTGCAAACGAACACCTGTGTAGTAAATTTTTCTATTTGAAAATAGAGCTCAAAATTTAACACTTTTTTCTCTTTATTTACAATACGTAGAGGTTTTCTTCTTTTTAAAATGATAGGAATTTTTATTAGTGCATTAAAACAACTGCAGAAGAAGATCAACTGCATTAATATTACAACACATTTTTACACGTAAATCGATGATTTTTAAAATTGGTAGTGTTATAGCCACAGAACTTTTTTAAGTGTGTGGTTAGAATACAAAAGTGCCGACCCCATATTTTCCATTTTATTAGTCCTTGTACGTGTTTGCAAATGAAATTTTAGCCAGCGTCACGATAATGACGCAATATACGTGAGCAGGATAGCTGACACAGCGAGTAACTTACTGTAATGGGACGTGAGTTGTCAACGTGCTTTTAACCTGGTAAATTAATGTCGCTTTAGCTTCATGTGGGTACTTTAATTTTCCAAAATGAATTTTTTATTAATACGTGCTAAATAAACATTAAAGGTCGTATACACCACGTGAATTAGCTTTGCTTTGCAGATTACACTTTTCGTTTTTTTTTCACCCCATTGAAAATATTGTATTAAAATAAACAGAATCAGCAAGTTCAGAACTGTTCCTAAATTACTTTATTATTTCAGTAATTTTTCCTGCTATTTTTCTAAACTTTTTCCTTAAAGTTTTGTTAATAAAAAAATCAACGTTAATGCACGTTGGTGCACACGATCGTAAAGCAAAAGTTTGGAAAGTGGCAAGTTATTTTTGATATGAATCATTGAAACAAAGTGAAAACAATAAAATATGGAAACGCTACCATTTTCCATAATATAAAATTAGAACACTTTTTGTTTACATTAGATTATAGACTATATCAGTTCATTTACTAATCGACAAAAAACATTGCTTGAAATTACGGTAGCTTACAAAAGTTAAGAAATGAACGACAAAGGGTTAAAATTAGTCAAAAAAAGATCAAAAAAGACTTTTTCCTTGAAACTTGAAAAAGATGAAAGTTAAAATGTGACATTTTTGGCGGCACAAACAAGGTAGTTTATTTTGCTCTACTGCTTCTTCTAAGACACTGAAACTCAAATTGGATTAGTTATCCAAATCAAATTCAATCTTTCATTATACTCGCTGTAATACGCCGAAGCGTGTTACGAGTTTGCGGGGCCCATCTCCGCGTCATTGCGCCCGGGCAACACAGCTTCTTTAGAAGAAATTTCACAGGGGGGCGAGCCGTTGGCAACACTGTGTTTGATTTGACCGCCCGAGATTTAAAACTCTGACCTCCCGCTCCAGAGACGAACGCGTTACCACTTGATCAACTGGCCGGTGGATTATAGTTAATTAATCTTTTAATTCGGACTATACAGTAAGAGTGGATTCTAAATTAACTTCTAAGATAATGATCAAACTCGGACTGTTATGATAAAGCCCCACTTTTGGTCCTTGGTTGCTGCATCTGGATTTATGTAGCTTCTAGATATGACACGGAGTATAAAAATTTATGGCGAAGTTTTTTTTAGTTACATTATATTTTACGCGTACGAAATTGCTACAAAAACGATTGCGGTTTACAAGTTTAACTTATGGTTAAGCTTCTGACGTGATTAGGAGAAAATTTTAGTAAATAAACAACACGATTTTTCACATTTACGTTACAAAGCTAAGTCTAAAGTAGGACATGGATACGCAGTATATGACTGAATTTTTGTCGACAGAAATTTGTCGAATCTTAATCTTTTATAGTAAAAAGTGAGCGACAAGTGTTATATATAACCGAAATTCTCGATATATAGTTGACCTGTATTGCAAATCTAAAATGAATCATAAAAGTTAACAATGATTTAGCAAAAAGTTTATAACTACTGAAAAATTTTAATTTGCTAGTGCAAGTTTTATTAACATACTGTGTTTAGCAAGCTAAATCAAAACAAAAAGTCAGACGTATGTTTAATATTTGCGTTTTTACGCACTTGAATTACGCTGAATGTTTTGTTGTTTTTTTTTTAGATTGCTTTCTAAAGTTGTCAAGAGTTTTTTCTAGCATTGACATTTTTGTTAGGTTATTCCCGTTACGTTCACGCACACAATACTGTTTTGAGCAATCTTAAACGAGGACTGCAGGCAAAATCAACGTGGTATTAAAACTTAAGGCAATCGTATTAGACTACATTGGCGTTGACTACATCCTGTTGATCCAGAGATATTCTAATTCAAACATGACGTAGGGGCTCGTTAGTTTTAACTTTTATTGCCAACACTGACGTTAATAATATTTGCTATCCTTTTTACATGAAACTTGCAATGGCGCTGATGAAAATTTTCAACACTATTTCGTCGTGAATATTGGCTGTTGCATCACGGAAGCTTGTATCACGAACCAGAGATGGAAACCGGTCGGGTCGACCGGCACCGGTCTGATCGACCGGCCGGTCGGGTTGCTGGTCGGGTCGAGATTCTTCGACCGGCCGGCCAAGCCGGTTGAAAAACCAGTCAAATTATTCTTTCTGGCAACTAAAAGGCATCTAAGCAGCAACCGAAATATACTTATATATTTTATCATACATTAAACTTTTTATAAAAAATCAGTATTAACAAACCACACCTTTCGAAAACACTTGTTAAATGGTTTCAAGCTTTGACTAATATGCTGTGACCATTAAGACATGCATAGCCAGGGACGTGTTTAGGGTGGAAGTATTGTGCCATGCCCCTCACTTTGGGCCACGGCACAACGCAAAAAAGTGCAAAATATACATTAAAATCACGTAATCAGATGCAAATAAAGCATGCATGTGGAAGAGGCTTTCGCCACCTGGAATTTTAGCATCATTTTAATCAGCTTAAGAGTAGAAGTGGCGCTGATTACAGATTTTTTAGTGCATGCTTAAATCTTGCCGCTTTGAAAAGCCTTTTTTAACTTGAATTTATTACGCTCTACTCTGGGCAAAAAAGACATATCTCTTTTTTTTTTATATCTAGCTAGCCATGGCTTGTTCTGAAGTAGCAGCATTTCTACAAACTGCTGGGGCACATCATATTTTGAGCGTTTTCTAGCCAATGTCATAACAGTTTAGTGTTTTCAATGAAAATAACGGACGCGTTTCGTTCATCGGGTTAGGTATTCATAACCACTTCGTACACTGCAAATTTTTTTGGGTTTTTTCATAACCCAAAATGAGGCATTTGTATACATTACCCAAAAAAAAAGCACAAAAACCCAAATTTTTTGGGTGTGAAAACACAAACCCAAAATCGGTTTTGGGTTTAGCGATAACCCAAATTACACTACTGGGTTTAAATATCTTGGACCCAAGTAAATTGGGTAGAATATTATATACCCAAAAAATAATCTTGGGAGAATTATAATTTGGGTAAGTCAGCTATAAACCCAAAAAAATATTTAGGGCAGAGATAAAGAGAAAGTGGATTTCAAACCCAAAATTTTTCTTTGGCAGATCATTCTGCAAATCCAAATTTGAACTTTGGCAAACTGCTTCTAAACCAAAGTTTTTTGCGGGGAAAGAAGATTGGTTTTAATTAAGTTTCCAAATATCAATTTATTGGTGCATGGCTATCAGTTTTTAACCTGCGCAGACAAAACTTAATCAAGCCGTTAGTTTTCTGAATTGAAAGATCTCAGCTTAGATATTTTGGCCCTGTAAGCATGATGTTTCAGGAAAAAATATCGAAACAAGTGTTACTTGCCAAAGCAAATGGGAGAAGACCAGCAGGAAAACCAAGAACTACTGTAGGCTATATGGACCAATAACATTAAGGAACGCGGATGGAATCGCTGATGGATGTGATGGAAGACCGTGCAACGAAGCGGATTAATCTTGAGCTGCCGCCATCTCAACTCTCGTGGAAAAGTCGTCAATGTAAAAACAATAAGAATAATTTCCTTACAATATTCATAAAAATTTTTTAAAAGTTGAAATCTTTAGCGCCCTCATGAACACGGCATGGTCTTGTGTCATATGACTTGACAAAACCTTCAAAACTCTTTCTGTTAGAATTTTCTGGGGATGAAAGGAAAGGTTTCTGTGGAATTAAGTTTCGGATTGGTTGCAGTTTCAGCATATTGAAAATAGGAAAGGGAAGTTAAAAAACAATGTTGTTTTCATTTATGCTACTAAAATACGCAAAAAAACAAATGACAGAATGATCTAACAGTCTAAGCTCCCCTGCCAAAAGTTTTCAGCTCGGCCATGATCTTTTTAATGGATGCCTACTGAATAATCTTTTACAAAACCAGGTAACACAGAACTTTGAATGAGATAGATTTGATTTCTTCAAGAAAGTGACAGAGGCGCTATTAATTAATAGGAATTCATGCTGGCTTAGGAATTGTCGTTGTTACCAAATTTTTTCATTTTGATTCTTCAAAATTTATCGTACTGCTTGTTAACCTGTTAACGATTTGCGAAGCTTTAAGATACTGGTAATCAACATGAAGCATCTTACCAGGGATGCGTGTCATGTTGCAACCAGCTGCAGTTGGTGCCATGTAGCCTACTATACCGGTACACCATTGCATAGGTACCGTAGGCCTACCAGCAGTACTTAAATTGTAGGGGGGACGCATCCCTCTGTTGAGATTTAGCCTCTCCCTATCGAAAGTTAGCATCTCCCTATTGAGATTTAGCGTCTCCCCATCAAAATTTAGACGTCCAACCATTGAGAATTGAGCCCTAGATGATGAAAGCTACCGTATTTTTTATGATCGTACCAAAACGTACCGTACAGTAGGTTTTTATTTTAAGTTTAAGAGGGTGAAAAATCCCTTTTCTTTCCCCAATAAAGTCACCACTTCGCGACATGGGCAACACTATGCTACACTAAGTAAGCCTTGTTACGCTGTCCAAAATTGTGTTTTCTCATGATACCCATTGAGATACCGGTCGGTAGCCTACCTCTTGAAAATTTTTTTTGAATAGATTTTTAATGCATGATTGAAATGTCTTCAGTTGCAACCAGGTGCTGTTTTTTAGATATACTGCTTTTAATCAAACGCGGATTAATATTTTAAAATCATGCTTGAATAATTTTTTTTATAGATTTTTAATGCATGATTGAAATGTCTTCAGTTGCAACCAGGTGCTGTTTTTTAGATATCTACTGCTTTTAATCACACGCGGATTAATATTTTAAAATCATGCTTGAATAATTTTTTTTACAATTAGTGTTGTCGTTAAATGATTCATAAATATCAACAATAATATTTTTTTTATCTTAGAATGTCAAAATTCAAAATATGATAAATTTAAACTAAATAATTAATCATGGGTAAATTTTTTGCTGAAAAGTTTGCATACCGGTATTTATTGGTTTAGCTTGAGGTTTTTTGTGATGAATTCTAAAACATAGAAACTTGGTTTGAAGTCACGTGATCATCGTCACTTAGCAACTGATCGTAATTTCAAGGTAAAATACCAGTAACCATTAATGAAGTGATTGTTTCTTGTAGAAGGTCAAAAAATAAAAAATGCTACCTTATGAATCACACCACATGTTAATTATGATGATAGCCTACCCACAAAAAGCAGCCTAATACAATAGCTGCTTCGAAGAATACTACCCGATAAGCTTTGAGAAAAATCGAAAGCCTACGGCAGTCGGTAGCTATGGGTATACTGGTTATCAGTCCATTAAGTTTATTTCGATCGAACCAAAGCACATGTTCAATTCAAATAAATTATTTAACTGCAATGTTTTAAGACTACAGTAGTTTACTGCAAAGTTTCAAAATAAAGCAATACACTTTCTTAAATATTGCAAAATAAGGCTTCAATAAACTGTTCTCTGTTTCAGCAATTTCATGAGAGTCATCTCTTATTTTGGGTTATTTGTTCTTTTAACTAAGGTGTTTTTTTTTAAGTGCTTAAGTGTGGCAAAACAGACAATCGAGAGTTGATAAGTCAAACAGCTAGGGTTAGGCTAGTTAGTTTTGAGGAGTGAAAGCCTATCGGTATTTCTCAAAGCAGTTATTGTATTGGGCTGTTTTTCTGGGTGGACTAGCATCATAACAGACATGTGGTGTAATTCATGAGGTACTTTATTTGTTTCCTGACTTTTAACTAGAAATGATTTCCATATTAATTGTTAGGGTTGCTGGTATTCAATCTTGAAAAATTATTTTGAAGTTTTGTATTTGTAACGATCAGCTGCCAAGCGATGACGGTCAGGTGACTTCAAATCAAGTTTCCATGCTTAAAATTCATCACTAAAAAACTCAAGTTAATACTCTAAATATGCAAACTTTTTAACAAAAACTTACCTACGATTAATTATTAAGTTTAAAATTATGGTATTTAAAATTTTTAGGTTTAAAGAAAGATAAAAAATATACTTGTTGTAACTTGTGGATTATTTAACGGCAATGCCAATAGTAAAGAAAATTATTCAAGCGTATGATTTTACAATATTCATTTGCGTTTGATTAAAAGCGCTATATCTTATAAATGGCACCTGGTTGCAACCGAAGACATTTCGATCATTAATCAGGCATTAAAAATCTATTTGTAAAAAGTTTTTCTGCTGGTACCTCAATGGATATCATGAGATATCTTTTCTAGACGTTTTTTCTGCTAGAGAAACAAGGCCTAAAGCGCCAATCTCCAACACCCCAAATGTATCTATGACATCACAAGTTTTCAATTCTGCGATTAATCATTTGGCTTATTATTTTTGCAATTCTTCGGTATTGATAAGGCCAAACCATGTAAACCTTTTATTAGTAGATTGGAGGCTGATAAATTTGATTTTTTTTTTTCGCGATGTATTTGCTCTGTTCTTTTTCTCCGTGCGTATGTTTCTTGTCTACTAAATGAAAAGTCTGTGGTTTTACAATAGGCCTATCCTACACAGTTCAAACTTTAAAATCAATAAGCTATGTAACCTACCGTATTTATTCAAGTATAAGTCACATTTTTTGGACCAAAATATTGCCCAAAAAGTCAGGTGCAACTTATACAGGAATATATGAAGCACATTAAATGCAATACAAAATTTTTTTGAGGTATTTTCATGCTATTGCTTTCTACGCTATCGCCTCTTCATACGATCGCTTTACTTATCGCCTATCCACATGAGTCACATTACATTGCATCACTTGTCACCCTCATGGGATGTTCCAGAGGTAAACTGGGACTATTTTAGGACAGTGACAGCAGTGATGACTTCAATGTTTTTTAATTTTTTGTAATGTAACTGCAATGAATGAGCAATGTTTAAAAAAAATTTTGTCCTGTTTTTGATGTCAAATATGAAGGTGCGACTTATACATGCATGCGACTTATACTCGAATAAATACGGTACGTACAATAAATTACTCCAAAACCCTAATTCATTATCAAAAAACTACAATCTAAAACCTCATTTCTAAGTTTAAATGTAGATACTACTCGAGAGCTATTTATGCAGATAAAACATAACAGAACACCATTTGAGGTATTAATCAGGTGTTTAAAACTTTAACCTACCTTTTCCCTTGTTCGCGGAAAGAGTTTAATCCATTTGACTCGTTGTGATATTCGACAAACAAACATCGTGTTGCTTATTCTGTTGGAAATTTTGCAAAGTAGCCTAATCTTTTTCTGATATCACAAAATAAAACATTGCCTTGCTTGTTAAAGAAATTTTGTTAAGTTATCCTTAGCAGATTTTTTGAAGAAACACAGGATTGCCAATGTTTTAGAGTGAAATGGATTACTGTATTTATTCGAGTATTAGTTGCATTTTTTTGTACCAAAATATCAACCAAAAGTCAGGTGCGACTTATACATGAATGCATGAAGTGCATTGTATGCCATACAAAATTTTTCTGAAATATTTTCTTGGTATCGATTTCTACGCAGTCGCCTTTCATTCAATCAAATCACTTATTGACTTCCATGCAAGTAACGTTGCACTTTTAATGCTGTCACCTTTTTTCACATTCTGTCACTTTGAGTTATCACCTATCCACACTAGTCACGTTGCATTGCATCACTTGCCACCCTCATTGGATGCTGATGAGGATGTTCCAGTGGTAAACAGGGCTATTTGAAAACTGTGACAGCAGTAATGACTTCGATAGTTTTTAATTTTTTGTTATGTGATTGCAATGAATGAATAATGTTTTACAAAATTTTATACTGTTTTTCATGTCAAAAATGGGGGTGCGACTTATACACGCATGCGACTTATACTTGAATAAATACGTTAGGTCTTTTTGTGGGAAATAAGAAAATAGTTAAACTATTGACTCGGTATTTAGTAGACAGAAACTGATGCGTGGAATAAAAGAAAAGATGATAAAAAAAAGAGTTTCCTGTTGTTGCAAAAGTTTTTTTGATAGTCATGTGTGTTTGACTGATTTGATAAAACATATTCATAGAACGAGTGAGCGATGAAAAAAAGTCATGCTGATTGTACGAATTGGCATATTTTATTGGCAGAGACTACTGTTGCATTATGTAGGAACAAAAAAATACTGTTATAGCTCTACTCCAACCCAAAACCTTACCTTAATTTAAACCCTAGCTTTAACCCTAACATTAATTCTAACCTGCTAACCCAAACTCAAAAATATATAACTTATAGTCTTTAATTCTGTGGTTGGTTTGAAGTTAATATCTAAATTCTTAAACTTAACTTTTTGCCATTTTAAATTGCTGAAACTTGGCATAAGCTTTAATTTTTAGTTCTGGTATTTATTACAACATAATCAAATATCTGTTTTTCATTGTCAAAAAATTTGTGAAATTGGGTGTCGCAGAGTGGTAGCTGTCGCGAAGTGGTGCCACCTCCCTAATACCAGTACCCTACATATAATTGGTTGCCTAGAAAGCGTTGGCTTTAAATGATATTTCTGAACTGTAATAGCTAGTCTATGTATTATCCATTGCTACTTTCAAATCCTAAAGCAGGCAACAGCCAATAATGAAGGCTAATGTACATTGTCGAGCTGTCTAGTTAGCCTAATTGACATTCTAAATTTGTTGAGGTATTAGTTGTTTGTACAGCTCTGTGTTGTAGGCTAGTTGTAATTACATCAATTGGTATAATTTGTTGCCAACATAATTGGCACTGTTTCCTTAGTTACAGCATTCTGACTTGTGCAAAATTGCCCTACAAATGATCAATTCACAAAATTTTGCATGAAGGTTGTTTAACTTACTGATTTAATCAAGGACTGAAGGCAAAATTAGTGGAGGTAGTTAAAGTTGGGTCAATTGTCTAAGAATCAGAGGTGGAGTCCTCGAGGACATCCTTGGCCTCGACGACACATTTTGAAGTCCTTGGCCTCGAAGCCTCAAGTCCTCAAAAATTGCCCTGTCCTCTGCTAGAAGACAGCACTATTTTTTGAACCGTTGAAATTTTGATAGAAAATACGGGAAACCTCACGGAAAATTTGTGAAGATCTTTTTCGTTTACCTCAAGTGGAGATCGCCTGAAAAGAAATTTTGAAGACCTTTTTTTTGAGATAGCTTGAAAAATTTTTTTGAAGATTTTTTTTTTGAGAACACTTGCGCCTGTGTCCTTGGCCGTGGCCTCGGAATTTTTTTGTGTTCATGACCTTGAGTTTTGTGTCCTCGACTCCACCTCTGCTAAAAATAGAAAGACTGAGTCATGTTATGTTGTATATACTACTAATATGTATATAGCCTACATGATCATGTTGTATAGGCATTATATCATTAGAGGCCCATACGTCATGCTTGAAGTAGAATGGTATTTCTGGAAGGGCTGGGTCAAGAAAGATGGAGTTGATGTCAACTTGGTCTGATACGATTGGCCTAACTTCAAAAACCCCCATTCTGGAATCGATTTTGGTTTCAGTTCTCGTTTAAGCACTCCTTCAACAATTTTTCAATCAAATTAGCTTTTCAAACTGTAAGCAATTGTTTTAGTGGCTTCACATAAATATTTAATTTTTGTTGCATAAATTCTTAAAGTTTTGGCTTGTTTAACTGTTAAAATTAAATAATTTGCCTGACGATTTTCTCAAATTTATCACCTTAGAGGAATCTGTAGACGTAGGCATTAGCAATTATCAATAGGCTAGTTTTCTTAAATGTAAAATCTTGTTTGGCTGTTCCTTTTCAGCCTTAAAGTGAAAAAAAATTTTTTAATGCAAATTTTGGCACATTTTCAAGGTTGTAAAAGGCTTGATTTAGAACAAAGTAAAATTCCAGGCAATAATTCAAAAAATGAATAATTTTTTTATGTAAAAAACTAGTTTTGTTGTATGAAAGAAAACTCAATTGCAACACTATTCATGATAAGTGCTTGTTAAACTGTTAGGTTCAACTTAAGACAAAAAGTTCATAAAATTATTATTTGGTCAAATACTTGCGTATGGTCCATAAATGTATCATCCGGTGACTTTCAGGCTTACACTAAAACAAACTTTATTATCAGTTAAATGCTTTTCAAAACTAAGAGCAGTCTCCTACTAGGTGAGTGGTAAACTTTGCTTAGGCTGCAATGATTGACTAGAGGTCACTAAAAAAAACATTTCTTAAATGTTTCAACATGCTTGTGTCTCATCAGGCAAATGTAGGCTAGAATCTATGGATTTGTGATCATCAGTCTACCACTTCTGCACAAGTGTGCTCAGTGAAGTCAAGTCACTTTAGATTAAGCTATTGAATTAATGCATGTCAACACTGCGGGCTAAGTACACATTCACAGTCTTTTGAACCAAAATTGTTTACTTTTTTTATTAATTAAATTTTATTTTACTTTTTTGCATTATTTTATTTGCAAAATCATTGTACTTTTTTTTTATCAATAATTAAAAACTGAGTCTGTCCATTGAAAAAACTGTACTTGTCCAACTCATTTCATCAATCTGTAAAAATGTTTTTGGAAGCCTGTTAATTGATAAAAGTCTTTGAAGTTAGTAAGTCACTCCAGACTATGGTGACTTTGAACATTTAGGCCTTGTAAGTGAAGGTTAAGTGCATGTTGATTGGGGGATTCAAAGTCTGAAGTTATTACCCCAAATAGCGGGTGACTTTGAACCCTTTTTGAGATAGAGTATGTGGCTTATCACAGCAAAATATGTTTTGAGTAATGGCAGTATTTGTTGTTGTTGCACATATTTGTCTTCCTGTCACCAAACAGCATCAGATGCTAACTGTGGGAGGATTCGCACACTTTTCATTGCATTGACTACTTTGTGCTTGGAGTATCCACACCTGTTTTGGAGTTTTCATAGATTCAATGTTCCTGCGAATTTCTTCGAATTCTTGTTTGCTGAGTTTTCTGCTTGTTCAAAGCCGACAAGTAGAGACAATCTTCGAAAAGCATTTTATCCAAGGATGGAACAATGTTACCAGGGTGGGGATTAAACCCAGATCATGCAATCAGGTTCGTCGTAGAAATGACACCTTTACCCATTTGGCCATGCTGCTGACTATTACTGAGGCCATAGTATGGTGTAGCATTTACCCTACAACCCTATAAACAGTTTTGTTGCCTAAACCTGGCTGAAGTAACATGTCTAAATGCTTCAAAAAAGTTCAAAGTCGCCTCGATTGACGGTAGTGTATAAACATGTGAAATGATTCAGTCATTCTATAGACCATTGGCTGGTATGGTAGGCCTTTGTTAGTTTTGAAGACAATGACTTAAATCTATTAAAATACTTTTGATATGTAACTCCATAAGTTTTTGTTATGTGGTACTTGTCAAGTGGCTGATAGTTTTAGATAAAGTTGTTAGGCCTAGTAAAAATGTTCTTAGACAGTGCCAAGCATCCAGCATTTTTCCATTAAGTCCTTTAAAAAATTCAATTCAACAAGCTGTTTCCAAAATAAATAGCTCTTCCATCACCACTAATATTAAAATGTATTTACAGATAAACTTTCTTATGTCAAGGAAATCCACCAAATTATTTTGTTAATGTTTGATGTGTATTATCTTTAGAGAAGCTATAACTTTCAATACTATAAATTTCCCTTCTTCAACATAAGGTTGGCTACCCTTAGTGTTGTATTGGCCAACTTTGCTTTCTAACACTTACAGGATTGTTATTGCAATCTGCTTTGGATGCTAACTTCATAAATTTTTCCATGCTAAAGATAATCAAAAACCTAAGTTTAATTGATGTCTGTTCAACAATACAATCAGCCTTATTTGGGGTACCAGAATCAGAGAAACAAAGAATATGTAAAGTCTTTGAAGGTAAATTTGAAATCAACATTTTAGAAAGTGACTTTGTTTTGATTTATGTGTTTCAATCCATTGAAAAAGCTTTCTTAGGCAGAATAGGCCTTTCAACGAGCATTGTGGATCCAGCAATATATTGAAATTTCTTTTTACTTGCAGATAGCGAAACTGATGGCTTGGCAGTTGCAGCATTGAGAGATATTGGGGATCTGATCAAAGTTGTTCCATCTGTTGCCCCTGGATATGTCATTAGAATTTATAATTCTTCAAAGTGCCTTGAAGAGGATTACAGTGGAGAGGTTGAGCAAGAATCTGTCCCAGCTACCAGTACCTGTACAAATTCTATATCGAATATTTCCAATGAAGTCTCTGATGAAATGCCACTTATTCAAACCACTCCTGGTACTAGTACCAAGTTTGTATCAGATTTTACCGATGAAATCTCTGATGAAGTGCCAGTCATTCGATCCACTACTGGCACCAGTACAAATTCTATATTGGATATTTCCAATAAAATCTCTGGCGAAGTGCCACTCATTCGAACCATTTCCTTCATACCCAATCCTGATTTAGCAAAAGCTGTTTTACAATCTGAGACTCCATCTGAATCTACAACAGCAGACAAGAATACTGGTACAGGTACACAATTCAGTAAGACTACTAAACAACCAAATTTACCTGTTCCAAATGAATTTTCTGTTGATCTGTGCCAATTTGACTATTATGGGAAAGAACTCATTCGAACTGGAATATTAACAGAAAGGGGCAAGAGACAAATTTTAAGTAAAATTGTTCAAGTAATGAACATGTTTGCGAGGTACTGCTTAAATTTATAATTGTGATTTGTTCATTTTTCGTCATCGTAACACAATGGCACTAGGCTATTTATATGTAAGTTAACTTAATTGGAAGTTACCATTGTTTTTTAAAGATAAATGGTTGAGTTTTTGCTGCTGCTTAGATGTCTTTATAAAGTGATCAACATAAAGCATACTGTATATAATTCAGGGATGCAACAACATAAGTAGCTTGAGATTGAACCTTGCAGTAGTGGCATTGCAGCAATGGCTCCCAGCCCACTGCATTATTTATTCATAAACTTTGTTTTTATGTAAAAGAACTGATTTTCTAGGTTACCTATTTTAAGAGAAAAGTGTGTTTAAGCTTGTGTTATATGCCTATTGTCTGCTGCTATCACAGTAGGCTATACATTTTGACAAGCCCATTAATTCATTGGCAGTGGGCTACTTAGCTAACCGGCCAGTTGGTCGAGCGGTAACGCGTTTATCTCTGGAGCAGGAGGTCTGAGGTTCAAATCTCGGGCCGGTCAAATCGGACACAGTGTTGCCAACGGCTCGCAACTGCTGCAACATTTCTTCGAAAGGAGGTGTGTTGCCTGGGCGCAGTGACGCAGAGATGGGCCCCGCCAACTTGTTACACGCTTTGGCGTAATCCAGCGAGTATAATGAAAGATTTGATTTTTGATTTGATGTTTTAGTCACCCTGGAAGAGAATTAAGAAGAAAAGCTGTTGATACACTAGTCAATTTAGGTAAAGCTCAGCTAATGCTTAGCAAAGAAGCAAAAGTGAGTTGCAATATTGTGTTTGCAAGTTCCAGTGTTATCAATTTAGCACTGTGGCTTGAGCTGTGTGAATTAGTTACTTTCCATTTTTATTAGTGTGTAATTTGTGTAAGCATCATGGTTTCGTAATTATCATTCTTGTCTGAGAATTTGCTAAATCGTTTGTTTTGTGGAAGCTTTTTCTATGCCGTACTGGGAAAGTAGCAACATAAAGATCTGTGGCATTTTTACTCCCTTATCTGTCAACATAAGCATAGCCAGGGGCCCAGGCCCACCGAATTGAAATGCCACTGTTGCTAAAAATGTCACAAAAAGCCTGTTGTTTCTTCAGTTTTGTTTTTTTAGCGTTTTTGTGTACACGGTATAGCAGTAGTTAACAGTAATAATGACGGCCAGCGGACTAAAGGTGTATCAATTCAAGTTTTGCCAATCACTTTAAATGTATATCGGGGTGAGATTAAGAGGTTTTGTCAGTTGCAACCTCAGGCCTTTACCTTTCATTTAACCTTTTTATGAACATAATGCTAAAACCAGGGCTGGATTTACCACATAGCGCAGTGACACAGTGTTTTATGAAAATATAATTTGAATAGAACCCCCTTGGTGGATGTGATTATGGGTGAAACGGACTGTAGGGTTTTAATTTTCGACCTGTACGGTATTATGATATTCGCTCTGGCCTATGTTGTCAAGCACTTTTTTTGAATCAGTTAAATTCAAAATCCACTTGTCGGTTGTACTTAAAGAATAGAGTTAGACTAAAAAGGTTTTTGCTAAATAATTGTTTGTACAGCGACTTAATTGTGTTGTTGAATTAACACTGCAGCATTTATTGCTTTAAATTGCAATACGAGTTTTTTGCTGGGAATGTGCTGTGCTTTGTAATAAAACTCTTCTTAGCCTATCATTTCTTCAAGAAGGACAAACAATTTAAATTCAAATTTGGATTCCATTTAAAACATACATTTCAATTTATTCTGAATTAGCTTTCTAGTTTTAAATGCCAACTCTAGACATAGAGGTTATCAAATGTGCATGGCTTTGGAAATTGATTGCCATACCATTACAACATTTTGTGTTTAGATGTTCTTTGTATCATGGTTATAAAGATATTTAACTTTTTGCAGAAATTTTGGTTGCACAAAATCCCCCAAAAAATCAATGCTATTGCAAAGCGGCTCCGCAAGTTTCAAAACCAACATGCTGCGCCAAAATCCAAACAATCAAGTAATAATGTATCTGGAGTGTCTTTCACCATATCTCCTAAAAGGAAAACAAGTTTCACTGCTCCGACTTTTCAAGATAGCAATATAGAGCAAAAGAAACAGGTAAAGTTTCTATGTTTAGTTGTGTAATGTGTATGTGCTGTGGTTATGGTACATTTACAAATTTAAGCAGTTTCTCTGATGATACCTGATTGGAATTTATCGTTAGGTTTGTTTTACATTAGTTGTTATTTTGTGATTGTCTTAGTGATCTTAAATTTCTCTGTCCTTTGTTGATTTTTGTTTCAAACACTTGAATTTGCTTGACTTCCGGTCGTTTTGGCCCAATTCCACACATGGTAGTGTTTGTCTTGTTATGTCTCCAGTATAGGTTACACTGCATAAACTTATGTTATGCTAATATGCGAAATTATTGTGGTTTTTATAGTTAATTCAAAAAGAAATAAAAAAACCAGTACAACTTCAAAGGAAAAATGTAATTCAAGAGTGGATGCGTGAAACCTATAATGCTAGACGATCATATGTAACAAGCAACAACCCCACTCCAGCATTAATTAGAGAACAATGGCCTGCTTTGTTGATATACGACGAGGCAAGTAGCTAAGGTGTACAAGAAAGGGTTCATGGATTTTTATGGTTACCGGTATCAAAAAATCGTAGTGTTAATGTTAGAATGTAGGTCATTAAGAAAACTTAATTGCTGAAGTTAAAATTTTTGCTTGCAGTTAATTTTGGAGATGCGAAGAATGAAAAACTTTGCTTCTGAACGTGAAATCCGATCGGAAGCCAGAAAGATATTTTGTAAGGTCATCAGTTTTGCGAAAGCTAAAATGCGAAAATCTTCAGGCTTGGTGAAGGTGTTGGACCAGTTACCGATGTGTGAGCATTGCGACATGTCATTGGGTAAGTGTTTAAGTGAGGTGCGGTGGCACTAAGCTAGACAATCCCGACCTTACGGAATGCTATAGTTGTTTCAGATCAAGAGCCTAGTGTGTTGATAAATCGTTATTTCCCAAAGTGTTTTTAGCTTAGTTTACCTCACCTTTGTATATAATTTTTTATCATATCTTTGTCTTCAATATATACTCTTTCCAACTCTGTTACATTAATTCTTATTGTTTAGAAACTTTGGTCGTAATGGGTTACTGGACTTTGTGTGAGTTGCTCAAGTCGAATACTAAAAAACTTTTTCCTCCTCAGCGTTATTTTATTGATGTTTACCCTGTAAGTAACATTTTTAGTACTTGTATGTCTGTACTTCGTAATTAAATTAAGACCGTGAGCCTGTAAGCAACGTTTTAAGTATTTGTATTTCTGTACTTTGTAATTAAATTAAGACCCTGAGTCTCCGACACTTTTATTTTTTGAAAGTTTTTGTTTACCTGGAATCGTTTATTTTAACTTATAAAAAATCTGATCTAAAGTAATATTTCTTAAATTGTTGCAGTAAACCGCATTTCTTCCATGATCAGTTAGCTTACAGACTAAACAACAACAAAACTCTTATTGTTCTAGATAAATACAACCATAGATGAAGTGAACTTACTGATCGCCTTCAACCAGTGCTCATCATTTATGGCAGCATAAGAGGTGGCGTGAAAATTGAAAAATTGATGCTGCATTTAGAAAAGCGCCTTCTGCTTGAGGTTGACGATGTGATAAAGGGCCTCATGGCCTATTTTGCATATCACTATGCTGCAAATTATGAGTATTCCCCTCACGAAAGAAGGTTTGTGAGTTTTTGGAAGAGCAGCTCCAAAATCAGCAACTGCCAGCTGCTCTGCTGTAAAGGAGCTTGTGATGTATTTGCAGAGTGTCTAAAAACTAGTGAGTAGGATTGCGTTCGTGTTCGCTTCTAGTCCAATGAGTGTCATAGAGGGAGTTGACTGCAATCTCTCGGAGTTCTTTCGGTTTGCTATGTTTCGTGTTCATGTATTTTTTTGTTCATTAGGTCATGGTAATTTTTGTTCATTATGTAATGGTAGACGGGCTCCTCACAAAAATATTTAGAGTTTACGATTCTGTTATTTGGCTATCATCATGGAATTAGTATACCTGTGTATCACTCTCATTTTTGTTCATAACGTAATGGTAATACGGCCCCCCAGAAAAAATTTGCAGAGTTCACATTTCTGTTATTTGACTATCGTGCTTGAACTATTTTGTGAATGTTTTTCACACTTAAAACAATTTACAGAGTTTACAATTCTGTTAATTGACTATCATGATGGAACTATTTTTAACATGTTTTTGCAATTTCTCATTTTTGGCCTTCCGTGATGATAAGATGGGCCTTCATAAATTTATGTTATTTCAACTTATGCTGGAATTATTTTGTGCATGTTATGATAGTATGCTCTATGTCTCATTTTTATTCATTCCGTAATGGTAATGCGAGCCCCCCCAAAATTATAGAGTTAACAATTCTGTTGTTAGACTATCATGCTGGAATTATTTTGTGCATGATTTTGTAGTGTATACCATGTCTCAATTTTGTTCATTACGTAATGGTAATAGGACCCCCGAAAAAGTTTATAGAGTTTACAATTCTGTTATTTGGCTATCATGATGGAATTGGTATACCTGTATATTATGTCTTATTTGTGTTCATTCTGTTACGGCGAAATGTGCCTCCGTTAAAATTTACGGAGCTTGCAATTCTTGTTACTTAGCAATCTTGCTGGAATTATTTTGTCCATGCATTTGTGTTGTACGTATATACCATGTCTTATTTTTTTTTCATTACTTGGTGGTATAAGGCAGGCCGCCATAAAAATTTACAGTGTTTGCAATTCTGTTATTTGGCTATCATGCTGGAACTATTTTGTGCATGCTTTTGTAGTATTTACGGCCTGCGTTGTACAGTAATTGCATCGCCCATGCAACAATTATAACTTCAGTACCCATAGCATTATTACGTTGTTGCTCCAGACTTATAAGCCTACAGGCTATCTAAATGCTTAGGATAAAGCGAAGGGCAAAACTGTGGCAAACAGGATGTTTTATTAAAGCGAAGGGGCAAAACTGTGGCAAACAGGATGTTTCATTGAGTAATATATGTGTAGACATAATACTCATCTCATCACAACGATGGGATGGACATTTTCTCGAAACGTTCAGTAGAAATGTATATTAGTCTAAGCTTTTTGTTTAAAGCGTTGCAATCATTTTGCTTCGATATCTAAAACCCCTGTTGTAATTGCATTTGAAAGTATTTGGCTCTCTGGTTTTGAGATATTTTTCGGTTGTAGTTAAAGGATTCATATTCTGCTTCAGTTTTAGGGAACCAGCAGGTCTCATTATAATTACGTGACGGTGAAAACGGCCAAATATAATTAATTTACTGCGTCATTATGTTCGTAGTGGTGAATCTGTTCTTTGTTCGTGATTACAGGTTGTGCAATGTGTAGTGACTCTACACAGCAATATTTCACAATATAAACTTCATGCTGAAGGTTTTGTATTTGTTTATTTGCATTAAGCGCATATCTGGCCTTACTTAATTTAATCATTGCTTAACCATTTACCCAATTTAATGGTTGGTAATGTTTAACAATAAAAAATTGTGATATTTAAACCCAATAACTCCATCAATGCATGCGAGATGATTTCATGCACGTAGCAGTTCCAAAAAGCTAATATAACTTATTGGATTATTCCCAACCAATGCTGTACATATTAAGACTTGCATGAATCGAAATATGTATAGCATTGGTTGGAAATAATCCAATAAGTTCTATCAGCTTTTTGTATGCTGCTGCATGCATGAAATTATCTCGCATGCATTGATGGAATTATTGGGCTTAAATATCAAAACTTTTAATTGCTAAACGTTACCAACCATTATTTGGGCTAAACTACCCAATAATTACTAGGTTTTTAATTTTGGGATCAATTACCCAAAGCTCCATCTTGGGCATTAAGATTTGGGTTTGAATACCCAAGTTTGCAATTTGGGCAAAAATTACCCAGTTTACTTGGGTTATTGAATTTGGGTTTTAAAACCTAAATTTTTAGGTTGGGTTGTCACTACCCAAGTTCGCATTTTGGGTGTCTCAGCCTTCGTGCCCAAATTCATAACCCAAGTATTTTGGGTTTAAGTTACCCAGTTTGATTTGCAGTGTATATGCATAAATCACATACATCTTTTTTTGGTTTTTTCATCTTCAAATTAAAGCGAGTTTGAAAAGTTCTGTGATAGAAATCATAGCTCTCTTGTGTCTCAATACCTTTCTCCGCGTACCACTTCTTGTACATGCGATGCATTTCTTTTATCGGAAGTTCTTCCGGTAGGTACCGATAGTTAGCAGATCTTCGCACATAGTGCGATTCAACAGTTAAAAACTGCTGTATGTGCTCGATTAGTGGGCGTTCTCTTTCTTCTTTAATGACGTTATGTCGTCCATTCTTTCCTCTCAAATCTTGGGTCATTGACCCCGTTAGTCCGGAAGAAATAGCTTTTACCCGGAAAAAATTTATAATAAGCTGAAATTTGGCACGATGACTGAGGACCATGTCCTGAGCCACCAGAAACAAATCCCCATGTTTTGGATATGGGACTTCCCCCTTTTTCGGCCTTTAAAGTATGCCATCTAGTGTCAAAAAGAGCCTTTGCTGTCCAACAGCCAATCCAAAAGTGGTAGAAGAGCCAAGTTTTGAATAGTAATTGGTTTTTAAGTGCAGGTATAGAAAAAATTTACTTTGAAATTGATGACGTCATTGTTGGTGACGTCATTGCCAAAGTTTTTAAAAAAATGACGTATTGATGTCTCAAATTGTAAATGAGAGTTAGGTTTTTGGCTCCAAACCAAAAATTGCTTAAATCAAAATGATGACGTCACAAACGTTTTTGATAACATCATCTGTAACGAGTTTTGACCTTAAATTTAAAAGAGTGTTTGACCAAACGAAACATTGCAAACTTCTTTTTTTTATGAGCTATAAACTTGGGAGGATTATATTGTGACTTCAGTTGATTGAAAGTCCAAAACTGTGTTGTCAGTAAAACTCTGGGGTAGCAATCAAGCAGATAAAATTTAGACCTCCCAATAGGCAGTGGTGGCAGTAACGAATTACAATAGTAACGAATTACTTTTTTAGTAATTTTTACACTAATGACACTACTTTTTCAAAAAAGCAACTTTTGTGGAAATTTTATTACTTTTTCAGAGGTGTCAAAATTTCTAATTACAAATTACTTTGTAAATGTTCCCATCAAGTAGAAACGCTTGACTGGCTGCTTATTTTATACCTCCGGCCAATCAAACAAGTTGTTTCAGTTGAGAATGACGCAGGGTCGTACCATAGGCAGTATGTCTTTGCGTGCTAGAATGGTTTATCAATGCAGTGCTAGTTTTGTCTAAGACAATCGACTATTGAAAGGGCTCATAGAGACAGAGTTGTAAGTCAAACCCGGCTTTTTGGGTCGGATTTGGGCCTAAAGTTGACAAAAATTTCGGGCTTAATTTCGAGCCTAAGACATTTTGTCTTAGGTGCTTTGTCTTAATTTCGGCTTTTTGTCTTAGGTGCACTTCTACACTCAAGCGGTTACCAGTTTGTTATGATATTAGGAGATATTTTACTGAAAAATATTTTGATTCTACTTTTCTGGAGGTTCCATAAACAGATATTTTTGAATAATTGCTCATTTTACGGTAGACAAAAAATTACTTTTGAGCGTCACAGCATTAGCTACGCGTCGGTCGTTCACTGGGTTTGCTGGCAAACTCTCATCTAGTTCTTCTTAATACTGATGTATTAATAATGTTCAGTTTGAGATATTCTAGTCTAGTCAGATTTAACTTACAGTAGGTTGTACACGAACACAGTACAATAGCTCAAAACGGTACGCGTGTAAAAAAAGTTTGGGAATCACTGCTCTAAGCTCTCCACTGCCTTATCATATCGTCTTCCTATAGGCCTACTGCTGGAGACACTTGAGGTGCGTTTACCACAAGACGCGCTGCCGCACGAAGTTTGGCAAGATTGCGATTGGTCACTCACGTCACTTGCTCAAAATAGGTTGCAATCTTTCGCAAGTTGTCAATGACGTCACATTTTGGTTGCTTCGTGTCGCTTTGCATTGAGTCGAGTCCTGCGTAAACGCACTTGCTTTACTCGCCTGCACAAACTAAGATCGAACGCCTTCGATTTCTCTGGTCACATAAGTTGGACAAGACATCATATTTCAGCCAAATGTAAAAAGCAAAGTGAACATTTCAAAAACAAGTCAATTTTGAGCACAGAAATTTAGACATTTGAGATTCTGTAGTTGCTCACCTATGCTACGTTATGTTTTCTCTGCATGTACATTGCACAAGTCGTGTACGTTGCAGCTCAAGCAAGCATATAAACAAACCGCAAAAAATAAATCACGGGA